>JANXJC010000026.1:4101987-4169325 GCA_027564655.1 Leptodon cayanensis | reverse complement strand
TGCTGGGTCATGTTGAGCTTCTCATCAACCAACACCCCCAAGTCCTTCTCCTCAGGGCTGCTTTCAATCCATTCTCTCCCCAGCCTGTATTTGTGCTTGGGATTGCCCTGACCCATGTGCAGGACCTTGCACTTGGCCTTCCTTTCTAGTCTGGGAAGTCCCAGTCAATATAGTCATCTTTTCCGTGGAAGCCATTTCATGCTTTTGATCATCCTCTGCCCTTCCTGAACCTTTTCTTATCTCATTCTGAGGTAGATGCCTAAAATGCACCAGATGAATCATAGTCTAGAAAGATCTGGCTGCATCCCAACCATCTACTGGGAATGGTCCCTGGCCCATACCATCCTCCAAACCATGCCTATGTATTGTTCAAGACAGTGCTAATTGCCCCAGGACAAAACTGTGCCAGGGACCACACAAAACAGTGTGACATTGACTCTGTCTATACTTGTAAGTTAAACAAAACTAAGGAATATTCACAGAACGTAATCACCTTTTGGATAAATTTTTTAAAAGGCCCATGGCACAGTTTTCATCTATACCAATTAACAGTGTCCCAAATAATCCTTAGACACAAGAGCTCTTAGCACAAACCTGTGGCCGTTCCCTGTTTACAGGCAACCACCCTGTTTTGGAGGGCAAGAGGATTTAACAGTGTGGACATTACCCATTCTGTTCCATAAGCATTTTCTGTCTTGGGCAAACTTAATAGTCTAATATAAAAGCAATCAATACGGCCGCTCGTGGAACAGTGCTTAGGGACATGCCCTAGTCCTGTTTAACTAAAGAGTACGGATGTGGCTGAGATGTGTGACATTAAGCGTAAGATGAATACTTCTTGTCTACCATGACAGCATGACAGAAAAGGCAGTGGGCTGGGCAGACCTGCTGTGACTAAGCAGTTGGACATTCCCTGCAGAATTTATGTAGCCAAATATGAAGATGTAAGAGAATGTGTACCAGGGAAAACAGAAAGACTTGGCTTCGCAAAGGCCATGCACCACCTCAATCTGGGCTCTCTCAGCATGACGTGGGTGGGAAACCCCCATGGCTACAGCGATGACTGAATGCCTTCCCTTCCATGAGCACACACAAACCAGCCAATTCCATGGTATCAGAGCAAGGAACTAGGCCCTGCTCGCCAGCAGAAGGCACCGCAACCTCCGAAGTTGCATACAGTGTGCGCCCTGGAGGTAAAACATCAGAGCAAGAGGGGAAGGTCTGGAAGCTGCACCCATTTCCCATGCTCAGGGGCTGAAACAGAGCTCTCCTGCTTTTCAAGAGCAGTGTGCCAGGTTGGATTTTCCTTTTTCCAAATTAGAGCTAAGTGCGTTGGAAGAAAGCATTGGAACAAAGAGACGCTGCCTTTCAAAGAGCCGAAATGCTGGTGGTATCGTTTCTCTGGGTGAGGTGGTCCCTCCCAATTCCCACAGCATTTGAATCTTTCTGTGAGCTGCAGATGCTCTCTCATAAATGCCTTTCTTGATCCGCTCTGGCAGCAGTCCTGCTAGGTGCCGCACAGTCAGCATAAGGTGAGTATTTGCCCTCTATGGCAGAAGCCTCTGTCCTGAAGGCTCCACAGTGTTGGTTGCAGAGAATCTACATTGCAGCAGAGAGTCCATGGGCTGCAGGGTGGAATTCCACCTTTGGACCTCCCAGTGCCATCTGGGGACTTATGTTGTGTTTGAGAAAAGTGATGCTCAACCTAGACATTTTAGTCACCCTTACGTTTGTAATTAACAGCATGTTCACTGATGTATGCTAGTGACAGGGAAGGCAAGTCTCTAAAGCAGTTTTAAAATCCACCTTATTGCAATATACAGAATAAATCAAATGAATTCTGATGATCTGTTTATCTGTCTCTTTTCCTTCTCTTGCTTGGTCGTGGGAGGGACTTGCTACTTTCCAAGTTATTCAGCCCTACAATAATAACCGCTGGCAAATAAAATTATTGAAGGATAATTATGAACAGGTATTTCCATTTCAGTGGGAGGATCTTCTTTCCTGCTTTGGCCAGAGTGACACTCTCATGTTTCATCCTGTCTGGTTTATTCCATTCCTTTTTTTCTCTGCTTGTGCACTGATGAATTCAGTACTAGTTCAGGGTCCCAGGAATCAAAGGAGATGCATCAAACAAAGCTGATACAACAAGAGCTGGGCCAGGAGGTCACCTTTGAGTCCGACAGTGGATTTTAAAGTCCTCTTGGCCAAATTTTATTCCTGCAATGCTGAAAACAAGGAGAGATGTGACTGCCAAGAATGGAGAGGCTCTAGACTTAAGACAGTGAAACGGCAAGGAGAAGGGTGCTCTATGCGTTTTCGTAATTTTGTTATAAAGAGACGCCTTGGAATGTGCTTGGCCAAAGCTGTGGGAGGTGGTGGTGTAATACAAGGCTTTTTGTGCTCATTTACAGCCAATTTTTATCTGAAGCTACCACCCTCAATCCCACCCTTTTCTGTGTAATCTTTTCTTAAAATAACCAGAGCTAACATCCTGTTAGTGCATTGGGTTAGTCCCATTCTTAGCAAAGTTGTTCTTTCACCTGCTAATACACTTGGGCTAGTTTTCTCATTCATCTTCTCCTTCTTTTTTTTCTTTTTCCCATTAGGACTTAATGGGTGTAGCGGACTTCCTTCAGAATCTTGTGTTTATTTGGGGGGAAGCAGGCCATGATTTTACTGGAAATTATTAGTATAATTCATGTGGTTTGTGCTCTCTGAAAGTGCCAGAGATGAAAAAGACTTTTGTACTTTCTGCTCTTGAAAGATCATTGTTTCTGGCAAAGTCATTTAGCATTTTCCAGGTTGTGAAATGATATCACTCACAGGCGAAACACAGAAAAGGCTACATCCAGGCATGACAGAGGATACTGAGAAATGCTAAGACAATTTTCTAGGGAAAAACCACAGTGTCTGTGGCATATGTTGTCCTTTTGGCTCTGTACATTTATTAAAAGTTGAGGAATAGGCTGGATTCAAATGGACTTTCCATATGTTGGAGAACAGGTGGTTTAGTTTTCATTTTCAGGGAATTTTGGTGGGTTTTTAAGTGAAAATT
This sequence comes from Leptodon cayanensis, assembly GCA_027564655.1. NCBI lineage: Eukaryota > Metazoa > Chordata > Aves > Accipitriformes > Accipitridae > Leptodon > Leptodon cayanensis. The sequence continues at coordinate 4,166,267 of JANXJC010000026.1, read as the reverse complement.
GAATTGCATATTTAAAAACAGTAAAAAATGAATCCTCAAAAATAAAGTATTCAAGACCTACAAGCCATACATCTATATATTACCATAGTTGACCACAGTCTTACTGTTGACATCCTGTAAATCATGTTACACTTAGCAGATTCATCACATCTCATACGCACAGCAAGAAACTCCTGGACCCCATTCTTCTGTAGCTGAGCCTGTAAGTAGCTCACTTGTTGGCAGGACAGGACCAGACTTTTTCCCCCCTGCACCAAGTACAGATGGTTCCTGACAAGACATGCCCCATGGGAGAAGGAGCCTCACCCCAGAAGGACCCTCATCACAATCCGTTGCAGGACTTGCCTTGTCACACTTTTCTTTGTGCTGGAGGCAAAGACACTGGAGAAGGGCCATGTGACATCTCCTGGGAACCTGTCAGAGTCTTGATTTATGGGTAAGTGGATAGAATATTCATTCTACCACCTGAAGAGACACCTCTGACTCTGCTGAACTCAATGTAAAGTGCCCACTGAGTGGTTTTCAACCTGAATTTCCACCTCAGATTATATGCTGGGATTTGTCTGTTCCACTTGGCCAGGCCTTTGTCCTGCTTCTTGTTAGTGGAAACCATCTTCCTCCAGGGCTGGGGAAGAATTAAATCCTATAATATCTTTTCCTAAGCAAACAAGAGCAAATATAATGCCTATGATTTATTTAAATTCAAGGGGAGCCAGAAGCTCTCAGGTTTTGGGGTTTTTTCCCCTTGTAAATAGTAGTAGGGCAAGGCAAGAAACATCCCAGAGTTCAGCCTTGGAGATAAAGCATTTCTCCTGTGAGGGTCAGCCCTATGATTCAAAATATTGGTTCAAGTCACCCTCACATAGGTCTGTGGATCTTCATTATCACAAAAAAAAAAACCATAAATGAATGAATTACAGGTGAAAGGGAGATTGTAAATATCTTTTTTGTTTCTATGTATCTCAAGACCCAAATCAATGTCAGCCCAGAATTATGCATAGGAAGAATATTGAGTTGGCCAAAACTGTGTTTTAGGAGGAACAAAATTATTCAAATCACAGCAATTCCTTCCAGGTCCTGTTTGCCTCCTCATCTACAGTGGTACCCTAACAAATTTCAACTGAATTTGGAGAATAAACAGTTTCATTCCCTTGCTCTCAGCTGACAGGCTACATCCAAGTCCTGTAGTTTTCCCACTCCCTCTCCACAGATAAAACTCTCAGCTGGGAAACTAGAAGCAAGGGAAAAGGGTGCTTTGTGGTTTACAGTATGCACCAGTGTTTACAGTGTGCGTGTGTGTGTATGTGAAGGTGGAAGGTGATGACTGGGTGTTCTTTGCATTCCTGGACCAAATGACACTGGTGATTGAGGATTTTTTTCTTGTGACTGGGAGGGACTGAAGCTGGTGACACATGTGGTTTCTTACTCTTTTAGTTTCCTGTCTTGTTCCTCGATAGTTGTAACACCTTTTTCTTATGCCTTGACAAACTCTGGCATACCCTGGTTTTACACAACCAAAATGCTGCAAAAACATCCCCCTTCCTAGCCAGGTATACTGACCTCATGATTCTCTCTTTGCAGCCCTTCACTATTTCTCTTTGTAACTTGTACCAAAGAGCACCTGCTGGTCTGCACTGCACAAGGCTTTGCAGGTCCTCATATCCCCTTTGGTATTTGCAGATCGATTTCCACCTCTGATCCACCACAGTGCCACACAACTGTGGCTAAGTCTCTTGGTGCTGTAGCAATAAAAATAACAAGCACTGTTCTGGCTAGTAAGTCCCTTTCTTCATAGGATGAAGACAAATCAATAGAACCAAAGAATCCCAGTCAAATCAATAGAACTGTCATTGGAAACTCCAAGCTGTTCACTTTCTGATATCTCCCAACTTTGATCTAAGCAAGTTTTATCAAAGCAATCCATTAAAAGAAATACCAAAATAAAACTGATCCCAAGATGGATCCTGAAGGAACTGCAGTAGAACTTTCCTCCAGGTCAGTGGTCCTCTTTCAACGCAGTCAACGTCATCTCCCTTCTCATTAGTTTCTTACTGCCTCTCACCTTCCTTGCCATTTAGTTCACGTACTAACCCTTTCTTCAGTTCAGCCAGTTTGCAAGGCAGCACTGTATCATTTACTTTACTGCAGTCCAAATAGATTAGATATGCTGCATTTCTCTTGTCTAGAAAGTTATTTGCTTTAAACAAATAGACCAAATTGTCTTCTTTTGTGATCTCCCTTGCCTTTGTGTTCCATTTTTCATTTAAATCCATACCTTTGTACAGTTTTACTTCAAAAGGTGTCTTAAGACCTTGTGTACTACTAAAATCAGAGTCTCATGACTGCTACTCCTCTGGTTGTGTAGTACCACCCATAATTTTAAAAAAACTGTAATGAAAATCTTTACTTCCAGATTTTCAATTATATGCTCACATCTTTTCACAGCTCTGGGATGGAGATAATCTGCTAGCATACATTAAAATCTGTAGGTTCTCTTCTAACAGTTTCATAGTCAATTGAGTGCATCCCTGCTCCCAACAGCAATGCTGATTTGCCCTTCTCAATATCATTGCCGGAACTGCTGTCCAGTTAGTTAGGACAAAACCTAAAGAAGGACTTGGCATCCTAACATGCAACTTCAGTTGAGTAAAGGCATTCAGAGCAGTGGTCCTAATCCTCTCCCAGACTTAGGGAGGCTGATTAACTCAGATGCCATCTGATCAAATGACCCCCACCTTCCCATTAGTACTGAAGACCTAGTTACACCAGGAGCACTTGGAGAACTAACACAAAGTGTGAGCGCTGAGGTCAGATGGTGCTGGCAGGGCTTTTTAAAGCAGCAACCGAACCCCAAGGATCCCTCTGCCAATCTGACCACCCTTGTGACAGAGAAAGTGCCATGTTGCCTCTCTCTTCCTCTCCTTTTCCACGCAGGATTCTTGCATTCCTCTGAACCTAGAGGCTCTGCTTAAATGGGTGGATATAAAGTGCCATGCATCCTGCTGTCTCGAGAACTCTCCCAGCAAGCCAGACAAGAGCACATTAAGCTGAGAAGGGTCTAAGATTAGTTTATATACAAGAAACCTTGAATATACTATGCAGGAGATTCCTACCACTTTAAGGAAAAAAAGCATCCAGTTGTTAATGGCCCCTGACAGTACATGACTGAGGTCATCCAAGATATCTTGGATATTTTTAATAGGGCCTGTAGTGATAGGACAAGGGGTAATGGTTTTAAACTAAAAGAGGGTAGATTCAGACTGGATGTAAGGAAGAAATTTTTTACGATGAGGGTGGTGAAACACCGGAACAGGTTGCCCAGAGAGGTGGTAGATGCCCCAACCGTAGAAACATTCGAGATCAGGTTGGATGGGGCTCTAAGCAACCTGATCTAATTGACGATTTCCCTGTTCATTGCAGGGAGGTTGGATGAGATGACCTTTAAAGGTCCCTTCCAACCCAAACCATTCTATGATTCTATCTCGGTAATGTCTCAGTCATTTAGTTCATCCCAATCTCAGAGGCTAGACCTATGCTACTAATAAGACGGATTGTGTCCTGTTCACTGCCCTGGAGGGCAAGCTGCACAGCACAACTTGCATCCACACAGCAAAACCCTCTTCTCCAAAACAAGTCCAAAGCAAGGTGCCACCTCCAAACTGCTCACTGGGAAGAGCAATCCCATTCTGTCCCATGAACTACCCAGGCATTGTCTGGGAGGGGGCTGTCTTGCACAGACCATACCTATAGCAGGAACTATTAAACAGCATGGGCAATCACGGACTGGTACACCATCCTGGTCCCTTACCACGTTTTATCTACTAACACAGGTGTAGCCAGAGAGGCTGAAGCTTTGTAACAGACCTAGAACCAGACAACCCAGAGTTTTGGACAGGTGTCTTTAGCATTTCCTTATGAGCAGCTCAGACACCACACCGGTTGTGGTAGATCTTAGTCCTGGGAATGTAACTTTCTCTCATTTACTATACAAAGGACTAAGACATCTTCCTCAGCATTGTGAATTTTGTTCCCAGAGCCAAATTAACTTCCTGGCATTACAGCCCTGCGTACCCTCTTGGGTCTGGCCCTTGATCTAAGTGTGATCCAAATACCGTGTTTGATCTCAGCCTCCTACTCTGTACACAGCAGCCCTACTTCCTCCTTTTTTAATTGTTTCTATTTATACAGTTACCCAACCTTTCAGCACTTATCTTCACAGATCTTTGCAAGGTCTAACTCAGCTTGACTTTTGGCACTTGGTGCTGAATTCCTACATTTTCTGACCTTCAAAACATAGCTGCCTAGATCGACTGACCTCTTTATCCGTTCCCATAGACTGTTTACACCTAGCATCCTTCCTTGGGCAGTCATTCATCCAGGTAACTCTGCGGAACTTCCTCATTCATTTTTCCCTTGTTTAGCATGCAAATTCCAGAAAGATTTTCCTCCTCTGATGTAAACTCTTATACTCCTTCATATGCACACCCTGAGCTTGTCAAACCGGTTAACTCCACTCACTGCTTTTCTTAAATTTCTTGAAATTTTCCCGGGGGGGGGATGAAAACAAAAAAACAAAAAAAAACCCCACAAAGTAGAAAGATATTTTTAATCCTTTTTCCTATTCCATTTTAATGCTATGAACACTCTGATCCAAAATTATTTGTTGTAACTAGCTCTTCTATAGTATGTTCACTACTAAAACTACATCCAAAGTACATCCCCTTTTGCTTGTAGGGATAAGCAAGTGTATTATCACATGCCTTTATTCTTGAGTTTGCAGCTAGAATATTAAACTCTTGTGTATTGAGAATTCACAATAATATTTATTCTTGACATTAAAGAGTCATTAAAGGTCTAGGGTTTTATAAAAGAGGCCTCTAACACCATCTCATTTTTCACCTTCACCATCCTTTCCCAGAGGATTTTGACTCAGCTCATTCTGTTTGCTTCCTGCTTTGTCTTAGTTTTATCATCTATCACTGTATCATCATTCAGTAATGATCAAGAAGACAAATCCAATGGAGGGGATAATTAGGAAAGGAAGAGAGAGAGGTACAGAAAGCATTGCTATCACTCTGGTTTGCTCATGTCTTGAGAACTGTGCCCACATCTCAAAAAGAAGGTACCAGAAGCTGAAAGGTTCAGAGGAGGGCAGGATGAACATCAAAGATACAGAATGATTTACATGTAAGGAGCAGCTGAGTAGGCTTGAATTGTTCAGCTTCAGAAAGAGATGACTGATTTCAGAAGATATGCTAACAGAGTTGTGAAATGATGAGTAGGAAAGGTGGATCCCATGAGTCGACAGAGAGGGTGTTCACTTCCGTTGCAGAACAAGAACTAGGACCTGTCAAATGACACTAAGACAGGTTCAAAATTAAGAAGGAGGAGCGGCCCTTCTCACAGTGCCTGGTGGGTCTGTGGAGCCCTTCGGCAAACAGTGCTCAAGATGCAAAATGTGTATAGGGGCATGGGACAAGTGCTTGGAAGAGGAATCTCTCAGAGCTATAGATAAATTGTGTCAGGCTTGGGAAATCCCCAGAACTGAAGAGATGGAAATTGGGAGAGTACTCCCAGGGCAATACAGCGAATATGTGTGTGTGTGTGTGTATATATACTTGCACTGCTCTTACTTTTCACTATGCATCTCCTCATAGCTGCTGCTGGAAGCAGGGTACTTTGGAAGACAAAGTCTTCTCAGTCTGAGCCAGCATAGATGTTTTTATGGGACATATTCTTCCATACTCAAATCTTGTTTCTATGGTCCTGTTATCTTGCTAACATACATCCCTTCACCCTCTTCTGCTGCTTCTCTTTTTTCCAGCTCAATCCTTGCAGTAATACACGAATTTGGTTATTTCTGCCTCCCTACCTGAATTAGATACAGCCCCTTCTTGAACGGGACCACACTTTGGTGGTAGGGCTCCACGTGCGCCCTCTGTCCAGCAGGAACTAGCGGCCTTGCTTAATTTCCACATCTCTCCTGCTAACCCAGGCAGCCTGTGATAAGCCTGACTCCTACTGTCCCTCTGCGAGTGGTCTCTGTGATGGTTTCTGGGTATGTGACCGAGGTCTGTGAAAAAATAAAAAAAGCCATGATAAGCCAAACTCCTACTGTCCCTCTGCGACTGGTCTCTGTGATGGTTTCGGGGTATGGGACCGAGGTCTGTGAAAAAAAAAAAAAAAAAGCCAGGAAAGCCACAGCCCAAGCGAGGAGACCGTGACTGAGACCACTGTTGCTGTTCTAAGTACAATGCAAATGATTAGACAGCCACGAACCGGGTCGCGACTGGACCATGTCGCGATCGAGGGCGTGTTCCCTCCCCCCTCCTTGAACCGCCGGGAATTTCTGAGGCGGCAACCGGCAGCCGCTCCCCGCGGGCCCAGCCCGCCCGCGGCCTGCCCCGGCCCGCCCGCCTGCCGGAGCACCGGGCTGCCGCCCGCCGCGGCCCCCGGGCAGAGGCGCCGTCCTGCGGCGCCCCCGTGCGGCCCGCCGGGGACTTGCCGCCTGCCTCCGGCGGGGCCGGGCCTCAGGCGCGGCCTTGGCTCGGCGGGCTCCCGCCTTCCCCGGGGCGGGGAGGCAGACGAGTTCGGTGCCCCCCCCCGGTCTGACCCCGGGAAAGGGGGCTGCTCCGCGGGGCTCAGGCCTTGGCTAGCAGCGGGTGTTGGCTGGGACTTCGCCTCGTCCTCAGAGCACACCCCTGGGGCAGACGCCGGGTGTCCGGATCTCCTGAGATCCCCAGCGGCTATGGAGGGTTCCCGTGACGGGAGTCACTGCTGTCTTGAAGGAGGACGGCGCCTTGGTTCCCTGGCTGGACCTGCGGCCCCAAATCTTCCTCTGCCCAAGGAGGAGCCGAGCCACAAAGGCGTTGTCCTAAATCCCATGGTTTCAGTGGGATGTTGGTACCTAAATGTCTCTGGCGGTCTTGATTTCTTATTCTCCAGCCGAGGTGGAATTTCCCATTGGGCTGATGGAGAGACTCCCCGACAAAACCCCTACAAACTCCCCTTTATTGACATGAAAATAAAGCAAAGAGAAAACCCCAGCCCCTGTAGCTATTGGGCACTCGCATTCTTTAGAGGTGGTGGCTGTACTTCCCAACCAGAAATGATGTCACACCCATGACGCAATGCCGTAAAAATGTAAGGGGAAAACCATTCCCACCCAAAGCCTGTACTCTGGTGAGACTGGGTGTTTTGGCTGGCTTAAACAAGGTGCAAACAGTTTGAAAGGTGCTGGTGGGGCTACCGCAGTCTCCCAAGCCTTGGCCAGGTCAGATGCTGAGCAGGGAGACTGCTGAGTCCTCTGAAGGTCTCCAGCGTGGACAACACAGTGGGGCACCTGCTGAAATCAAACTGTCCCCAAGGCTGGCTCTGGGTGTCATGAGAGCAGCCTCCCTGGATGTGGCCTTGAAGAACGCTCCTGAGAGAAGAGCATCCTCTTCCATATTCAAAGGTTCCCACTTCTGGCGTATTGCCTGCAAAAGAAGCCATTACCGTAGCTTTTACTTGAACCTGCTTAATTATACTAGAGGACACATGGACTTTGAAATTTGACATATGTCTGTCCTCTCCCCCATAAAGATTGCACACCATCTAGAAATACCCTTTTGCTCTTCCCATTGCTCCGTGAGGAGTGGGGTCAGTGCTCGCCACAGCTCAGATTTTTGCCCCTTGCCGCTGGACCTCACACACGTAAGCCATATATTACTTGGGCTTACCAATTTGCAGTCTGTCCTTGGTTCCCGAACCTTTGTTCCTCTGAGCTAACTGCTCTTTCTTGGCCTCCATTCCCCTACCTAGTCCCTGCTGTCCTTCAGAAAACTGTTTCAATTTTCTGAAAAAGTAGATCCTTCCAGGTCCATGGCCTGGTCTAGCTCTAGCAAAAGACTTATGCCACTTCTCCTACCCTGAGAAGTGTCAGATTATCTCTTCTGACACCTCCAGCAAATCTTCCACCCATGATTTTAAAGCTCATGGCTTGCTTCCTTGCTTCATCCTTCCTTCTAGCATCACCTTTAGAACACCAAGGCATTCCCACAATTAAAAACCCTCCCTCAAAGAGCCTTGCATGGCCAGTACCTTTCCCTGTGTCTACAGATCTGCCATGCCTTGAACCAGGCACTTTCTGTTCTTGGTCAAAAACACGTCAGCTGGGCTTACCAGCTCACAACCTTCAGCAGCCTAGACCTTCCCAGTCCTCCTGGTTATCTTAGCCCTTATCTGGGCAAAGCCACCTTGTATACGTCATGGCAGTCCCCATCACTGAAGGAGCACCACCCCTCCTTCCTCTTCAGTGTCTGCGGCGGTCGGGGCTCCCCAACACTCTACATCCCTTTCTACTTCTGCAGCTACACCACAGGCTGGATGCTGGGAGTCGCCCAGTTTTGGTTGACTGTCCACACTTCTTCCAGGGGTCAAGAAGTGGGGATCTCTGCCACGAGCTGTTGCACAAGGTCCCACATTTGCCTGGGTACAGCCACCAGCAGTGAGTAGGGGTGCCCTCAGCATTGCTGGAGGCGGCCCTGCAAGGAGCCTGCTCCTGTTCCTTCTTGAGTCTTTAAAGATAAGCTCAAAAGCTTCAGATCAGATCCTCTCCTTCAGGTGGCTTGTTTAGCCATTTCCCAGCCCTTTGGACCCAGACTCTCTTCTTCTGTATTCAATAACCCTGCCATGATGAGACAGTTCAGTCCTGCATCTTCTCCTCTGCTTTAAATTCTCACAGCCCTTGTGGTGCAGGGTAAAGTGGCGCAGACCAGCTGCGGCCTGAAGCCTGTTCCCTCCTTCCCTCAAGCTGCACCATACCAAAGCAGTGAGAAGCAGATATGGACATCTTCCCCAAGCAGGAACATGTTTCCAGTATCTCTGCTCACTGCCCTTCCCGCAAAATCCATGCCTTCTGCTTTCTCATGGGTTTCCCCCACTCCCTCTCCTCTGTCTGCGTCTCTTGCTCTGAGATAGTTACCTCCAACCAGGAAATCAAGAAGGGACATTTTATGCAGTCTTCGGGGAGAAAGTGCTACCCTTGCAGGAAACTCAAGGATGACAATGAACATGCAGTGTGGAATTATGTGCACATGGTGATTTCTCTTTATGCTTTCCTAATGTGACCCATTCCTCTGCAGCATTAGGAGACTTTGGACGTTCTTAGTCGTTTACTTCCCACTTCTAGGTTTGTGATATGGCTTTATTTTAATGCACAGTTCTTGGATGCAGTCCCCTGAGACATCATGGTGGTTGGCTGTTGTTTATGCTTTTTTCCAGAGGAGTTCCTACATTCCACCCCAGCTGTGGTGCCATCTAGAAATCCCCCAGCCTTCCCCTCCCGCTGATAGTGTTTAATACTTTTTTCCAGAGCACAATATCATCCTCCAGTCTCTCAGTAAACAACAATTGTCTTTCTGACAGCAGAGGCTGCTCTGATCTTTGCCGTGTCCTCTCGGACCCTCACTGTCTCTGAAATGCAGCAGCTTGGTGTTCACTGTCTCCAACTTCCCCCACTGCATTTCCTTTCTCAGGTTCTGGCAAAGTTAAAGTCAGTCAGAAAATACCTAATCAGCTTATGCACTGTTTTCACCCAAAACAAAGCTGGTTCTCCCAGTCTTTGGAAGCCAAAGAAGCGTTATGTGAAAACACATCTCCGTCACTGGGAAAGCCCGTGCCTGTGGGGGCCCACCACCTGGCCCATGGCCTTGACCTTGAGCAGGGTTCACTGAGCCTGACGAGACCCGTCCCTGTCCCTCAGCAAGTGCTGGCCCTGTGATCCTCGCTCACCGTGGAGCCACCGCGTTCCCACCCGATGACACAATGACTGTGGGTGTCCTGGGACTGCAGGAGCTCGTGACGGAGTTCGCAGCGGTGCACGTTGGTGACCATGCACAGCAGGGACAGGAGGAGTGCCAGGCTCCGATCTTATCCCCAGTTACTCAGTGTGGGGTGGCAGAGAATTGCTCGTAGAAGTCAAGAGTGGGTCCCACTGCCTGGAGAGGAGAGGAGAGGGGTGTCCACTGTGACACCCTTTTCTCAGAGGTAATGAACTGATTCCTAGTAAGTTCAGTTCTATCAGAAATGGTAGCAATTTTCCTCCAAAAGAAGGAGAGGAGTTTGGCTCTTCGTCTGTCCCTGAGGAAGGGGATGTAGGACGTGCTGCCCTGGCAGAGGGAGCACAGTGGGTAGGCAGGTCCAGGAGATCTAGCTGGGAGACCAGCATCAGCTCTGGCTCTGGAGTGCCACATCATGAAAATCAGAACAAGTCTGCAGCATTATAGGAGCATTAATAGTCACGGACAGCTGCCTTTTGCCCTTCAAGGGAGAGAGCCTGGCCAGGAGCACTGGAGCTATTAATTGAGTCACAGAGCAGTCATTTGTACATTTAAATGGTAGAAAGCTATATATGTTCTGCAATCAGTCCTAGCAAAGGACACTGATGGGGACACTCTCCTTTCAAAGCCTGATGTCCAGCCGCTCTGGGCTGCCTGACACATCTCTGCAAGCACATCTCTTTCTGCCCAGCTCTTGCCAGGCTCCCTCAGAGAGGCAGCTCCCCACGCCTTTTTTTCCCCAAGCCAAATGTAATAGCAAGTAACAATTGAGATGATCATAACACATAGCTTCCAGCATAAATAAACAACCTCACTGATTCAAAATGTCCTATTAATTTCTGAGGCGTGTGTGTTGGCACTTGTGCTGAAATATCTGCACCCTGGACAAACCTATCCTCTGGCTCTGCCTACAGCTACATCAGCCAACCTACCGTTGCCCTCACAGCAGGACTTGAAGTGATTCCTTCAGTTGCTCCACCTGAATAAGATTTGCATCCCATTTTTTTCAGTGTATGCATTGTGCAGCTTCCAGGTGTTGCCTGAGGAAGATGAGACCCACATTTTCCCATAAATCTTTCTATCTAGTAGGACAAGCATATTGCAGCTGTCTTCCATTACCATCACTTTGCTTTAGCCTAATTGCTCCAGCTGGTGTCAGAGCAGCTTGGTGTGTTGGCACAGTCTCTTATACTGTGTTTTCCCAGGTCTTAGTACAGGAAAAAATGCAGAATGAAGTGGCCTTGTGTCAAGTTCTTAGCCCAAATGCAGCATCAGCTTTACCAGTACTACACCGGATAGCTGTTTGCTTGATGTGCTCTTTAAAAGACCTGTGAGGGCAGTCTCCATCCCTCCCTGCAGTAAGAGAAACAAAAGATGGTTGGTTGGCCTGATGAAACATCTGGGCTGCTGAATGCAAATTCAGCGGTGGTTGGAGAAAATAACATCTCCCAAACAGAGTGCTGAATGTGAGCAAACATGTGCTGTTTTTTTACGGCCTTGCCAGAGACTTGCTGATGCTGGAGTGTCAAGTGTAGAAAAATATCTGGCATCAAGTATACCCTTATGAAAACATTCCCTTTGCATGCAGCGAACTCACTCCCTTCCAACAAGTTTACAGGAATCTGTTGAAATCTCTCCATCAGCAGAGGTTTTTGTATGTTCCCCAGTTCTTATCTCTCGCTTCTTTCGGTCTCCTCCCTCTTTGGTGCCCATCCTTTCTGTCGAAATCCAGCATGTAAGATTTCCCAAATTATAAAGAGATTCAGTTTCCTGCATATACACATTCCTGAATGTAACAGATTTACATTCACTTTGGTACTTATCTGAGCTTGCATTTCACACCCTTCCTTGGTAAAGATTAGTTCATGTAGTCTCTAGGGTTTACTGCATGTCTTGTGTTATCTATGTTGTCTCTTCCAGCGTTAGTAAAACTGTTTCTGCCACCATGCTGATTTGGGCATCTGTATCCAATTTAAAATAAACAAATATGCAGTTTGGTTTGGGGCTGATCACCCATGTGTGCTCTGGAGCTGCTGGCAACCTCTGTCAGTGCCGCAAAGCAATGGAGCCGCTGCAGGTTTTGCATCTCCTTCCAAAAGACAAGCGTCACCTCTGTGGTGTCTGCCACAGAGCCTGCAGCTCCTTGTGCTGTGTCTTTTCCTTGAATGGCTTCCCTCTTTCACTGGGGGTGTTTTCCACTTTATTTCGCGTGTGGTACCACGTGGTGCTCAGTTACCACGCAGAGCTAAGACAGCTGACAGAGGCTGCTCCCTTCCCCGTTAGCTGATCATCAGCTTTTTAGCACTGCGTAGCAGGAGCCTCTGCACAGCAGCGCAGCATGCCCTAAGTAGCTCTGGCAAGAGCTTCTAAAACACTGTTATTGCTGAGGAATGCCTAATCACGAGTCTCCTCTTATTATTATTCTCTGTGTGTTCCTGGGATTCCTTCCCCCTTTGCAGTAATAACATTTTTGCACCCTCCTGCCAGAGGGTGCTGGAGTGCAAGCTTTGATTTATTGGCAAGTGGAGAGGGGGGCGTTGCTAGGATTTTTCCCAGAAAGTGCTGCACTTCCTCAGGCTAGTTTGCTAAAAGCTGACTAGAAGCACACTGCGGAGACCAGACCAGATGGGCAGCTTTTATTTAAACAAGTAAACGCTATATGGTGACAGTGGGGAAACAAACTTGGGAAGAGAATGAGAGAGTTCTCTGAATGGTCTCAGCAGGAACCCAGCTCTAACAATGCCTGCGAGGTCTGGGTGCTCCCACTGCCAGATACTGGCTCCAGAACAATTCATTTCAAGGCTAGGGGATGGTTAGACCAAATGGAAAATAAGATTCAAGCAGTTTAGGCAAGGATCAGGCTGACAAACAACTCTCGGAACAGCTCTGTTCTGTATTTGATGGGCCAAGGGCTGAAAATACGTTTTTCTTCAACCTGATGACTTTGAAAAATCAAAATCCTAGAATGCTGATGCTAGCAGCTTGAATTAATATTTCATTAGAGACAGGATTCTTTTTTTCTTGGTGCAAGGTTTATTCTATTGAAGAAGCTTTCACGGCCCTGCGCACCCCAGCACAGCGTGGAGAATTCACCAGCAGGTTTCATGATTAAATGTTACAGGAACTATTTTTATTTTTTGCTGCGAGAGAGATCACTGGGTGTCAGAGAGGCCGTAGCTTGACACTGATTTGATGCCAGGGAAAGCAATTACAGCAGATACACGAGCCAAGAGCACCAAGAAGCAGCAGGAGACATTGCAGGGTCCAGCTAATCCCCTAGGCAACATCAACCATGTTATTACTTGATGCCAACAGTTAAAGAAATGTCAGCATTAACCTGCATCTGCAGCAGCTTTTCCACACAAGCTAAAAGCAGTCTGCACTGACGGTAAGGGAAAACCAAACAACCTTTGTATGCACCTGGTGCAGCGGTAGCTGCCTTATTCCAATGGCTCAGGTGATAAAGGACACAAGGGCCATTAGATATACAACTGACTCCTGGGAGAAGAGAGGATAAATCACTGGCATAGAGAGATTTCATACCGAGACAGGACAGTCTGTTCCAAGACTGCGATAGGGACAGATACTCCTGAGAAGATGTACAAATCTCTTCTGGCTCATTACAAGCCCTGCCCTGTTGGCAGGCAATTATATGTACCGAAGAGGTCCCTGCAGCCAGGATCGGTATCCAGGGCACCAGCATGGTTTGAGATGGTGTCCACTCAGGAAGACATCTGTTGAGTTAAAACCTTTTAAATACCGCTGCTGAGCTGTAATTTAAGTGAAGAACTAGGCATGACAGAGGCTTAATGAGAATCCCAGCTCAAGCTGAGAAGCTAAAGGCAAGCCATGGCTGGCCAACACATCCCACACAGCTTCAGTTCCTGCAGAAGAGCTGCCTTACAACACACAGCCTTATTCAGAGCTGTAATGTGACGTTTTGTTGTCATAAGACTTAAAACAGTGATACCAATGCAAACAGCCATGCCTGGCATGCTCAGTGACACCCAGATTCTCCTCTTTGCTCCTTCCCCCACTTCCCACCTAGGAGATTTGGTAACAATTAGGAAAATTATCCTCTTTCTTTGGAGGCTATTTACTACTGAAGCGTACCTGATAGTCCTCAAAATGAACCCTGCACAATAAAGCTCAGAAAAGGAGACCAGTCCATGGCATGGTCCCAGCTGGTGAATTGGTTGCGTGCCTGCTGGCTGGTGGGTGCTCTCATCGCAGTGGCAGAGCCCTCCAGGTATGTCTGACAACTTAGAGATCAGGAAAAGCTGGAACACAACCTCTAGCCCAGGCTAGCAGCCGGGCATGCACTTGGCCCGCTAAACTCAGTGCCAACAATATGCTAAACAAAATGGCATTTGGTGGGTGTTATTGTCTAGATGCTTTGTGATCATCTGAGAAAAAATGCCATGACTGTTTCAAGAAGCCAGACTCACCCGAACATGAGCAGAAGTGGATTCACAGGAGAAAGCACTCACTTCCATGGCCAGTACTCCCCTGGCAAGAGCCGGCTGAGGCCATCTGCAGAGCAGGTGGATCTGTCAGCACCACGGAGCTGAACTCTATACCTGGTGTGACCAACTTACTGGGAAAAAAAAAGGTATGCCAGAATGGTCAGCACCTTGCAATCTTTGAATTGCTGTGCTTTGACTGGAGTGCAGAAATGGAAGTGAGGGTGGGCATAGGAGGAATTATGTTACAAGGTGATCATGAGCTCTAGTTAGAGCTTACCTGTTTTCTGCCAGCACAAATGTGCTGTTGTCATGACTTGGAAGAGGAGATCTACCGAGAAAGAAGGACATGGTGAGACTGGGCTGATGGCATATGCCTCAGGAATGCTATCCCATGGAGAGAAAATACATCTGCCGATAAGAAAAGCAATTCTGGCATTTGACTGGGTGTTTTAACTGCTTTTGAGATTTTGCCACAGGCTTCTGTGTAGCTCTCACAGCTGACCACAAGCAGTTCTTCTTGTCAGGATGTCCCAACTTGTTCGCACTGGGAGTGCAGTGAATCCAGATGTGTATGACGAGGCAGTAGCTTGTGGTCCTGGGAGCCCAGGGTAAGACTCTCGCCACAGCAGGTGCCCCCTCAAGAAGCCCATTGCTTGAAGCCAGAGGCTGTCATCTGATTGCAGAATTGGCTGCTGGCTAATTAGGACTGCATTACCAGCCACAGCTCAAAAGTTGGCTGAAACCTGCTTGGCAAAGCAAGCTGATGAAATATGATCAAAGGAGCTCTGCCCTTCAGGACACTGAATGAGTCTCAGTTAGGAATGCAGACAAAAGATCACCCATCTTCCTGGAGAGCTGACAAGGATGTACTTTTTGCTCATCCAAGAACCATGCAGGCTGAAACATTCCCAGGGCTGCACGGGAGATGTCGAGGCGCTGCAGAGTGCTTGGTCTGTAACCATGCACTGCGTTAGGGCCAGACCTCTTCTCTGAGCTGTATCCGCATTTGCGTGTCAGGTGTCTGGGAACAACAGAGGAGCCCAAACCATTCAGGTAATCAGCCCTCTCCAAACGTCCTTGCAAACAAAGAGGAGCTGACCTGTTTCACCTAACCAGTCAGTGATGTCGTTTCCCATCTGACTGGTATCACACTGCTCTGAACCAGCCACACTTGGTGGGGCTTTTCCTAATACTGGTTTTAATCACATAAAGTCCATCTTTGCAAGACACAGGTGTCAGAGGAAAGCTGACTTTTCACAAAGGCTCCAGCTTTAGCTACATCACTTGGAGACCTCCCTGTTTGCAGACCACATTGAGACAATAATGGAGACTGTGAGGGTCTGTGTAGCAGGAGCTGATAACACATACCAGGTATTATTGACTTATCATGTCCTACTGTGACAAGGAAGGCTGTCCTCTCTTGCCAATACATTTATTCCAGTTTATCATGAATTTGTGATATATTTATATTCATCAGGAATAAGAAAGTAACCAGAAAAGGAAAAAAAAAGATGGATATTTTGGACACTGCAGGCCTCCTGAATACCAAATGGACCAATTTAGTCTTTGGTGCTGATATGTACGCTGAGGGACAAGTCAAAGAAAATGTCAAGATCCCATATGTCTTATTTTCTACCTGAAAACCATATACTCCTCTCCTCTCCTTGCCACACCTTGCCTTGCCTCCTCCCAGCCACCCTCTCTGGGTGAGAAGAAACAGGACAAGACCAAATCCTGACCCATCTGCCCTCCTCCCCCCTCACCATAAGGAGGGAACACAGTGCTTTGCAGCAACTCCCCTTTCCCAATGTCTTCATCACAGACCCGCACACCTGCCTTCGTGACTATTCAGAATAGGGAAAATCCTTGGGTAATCCCCTACCTCGTAATGGCAGTAAGTAGGAAAACATCCAACACAGACATCTCCACCTCCGCCCCAGTCTTCACTACGAGAAGCAGAGGCACCAGTAGCCCCAGAGCTTTCCCATGCAATGGTGATTCTTGAAAAGCAGATGTTCTCCTTCCTTGGGTATCCACTTGCTGCAATTTGCTTGGCAGGGACATTTCCCCTTATGGGAATCTCTCTCCTGACAGACATGGTGTGAACAACTTTCACGGTTATGCCTTACTTTCTCATCCAATGACCACCAAAATACAAGCTCCTGTGCCCAGACAGTTGCTTTCTGTGGTTCTCTGCAGAATGGAGGAGGTTTGTAGAAGCATCTGTCTGTCCTGTGCCCAAAACAGTGCCAGGGCAAGACTGACGAACAGAAAAGAAAATTGGAGTCTGATGTATTTCTTCTTCATCTGGCCAGTGACTCATTTGGCACTGGTGTCTCAGAGCTCAAAATTAAAACTTAGATATGATCCAATTTGCAACCCATAGAAGGAGGCCTTTTCTTCTCTCTGTTCCAGGACTCTCCCAATAGACCACAAAGGGTTCAGCAAATAGAATAATATGTTTTCTCTGCTATGTATAATGAAATTATATTCACCACAGTTCCTACTGGGAGTTTTTGAACTCCAGGTTTATTTCTTAAACAGCCACCAAAGGTTTTATTGCCAGAACAAATAACTAAAGAGAGAATGGAGAACCTTGTCTAATGGATCTAAGTATGTCAAAGGAGATAAAATGATAGGTTTTATTCAGATCATTTTCTTGGGATTGTATCACAGAATTATATGATCAATTATAGGGCAAATTTATATGAAGCAAAGGTTTTTAAAGTTACACCTGCTTACCCATATCAGAAATTCCTTGAACTGCTCAAAACTAGAACAATCACCCATTAAAATAATTATCACTTAGAAATGCAGCATTAAAGAAAGGTAATAGAATGTGAGCTGTCAGCCTGTGTGATATACGTTTGGTGGAACTCCGTGGATGGATCCATTTTCTAGTTACGATAAAGGCTGTGGTAGAAGCTACTGTTCTTAGATAGCTACTGATTTTAAAAGAACATCCCAAAATAGCTCTATTATTCATTATCACTTTCTAAAAAATTCTCTCCAGTAATTCACTAGTCTCCAGGGTGGTGATTCTGCACAGGCTTCAGACTACTTGTACTTTGGAGAGTCCTGCTTCATATTTTTGGTATATCAAAACTTGCATTCTAATTTTGAGAGCAACTTGACAACATTAGGAAAGAAGATTAAGCACAACGAGATGGGGAATGGCTCCGTAATAAGAACAAACATAACTGCAGTCAGGAAGTCTTTCCCCATCAGGAATTACATTAGTAACAAGAACGCAAAATAAATCAGCTCTTGCAAAAGTAGTGATGAGCTCATTCCCCAGCATACAGATAAATCCAGTCCCATGAAATACAGCTATGTCACCCAGCTACATTCTCTGTTTTAAGCACCTCTGCACGAGGAAGGACAACCGCTCACAAGAGCCAAGGACTGTCCTGGACCTCTCACGAGGGACCATTGACTTCAGTAGGGAGTTATGTCTGGATGGTGCTAATCCCACTGGAAAAGCAGTTACTTTCAGGGAAAGGTTTTCCATAGTAAAAAGCCCAAAGTCCCATTCCAGGAACTGATACATTTAATAAGGTTCACGTCTTCACTTTGTCAATGATTCACGTAAACAGGCTTTTCAGAGCTCAGAACCGATCATTTAGCCTCTGTTTAATATTTCAAACCCAGAGAAGACCCCATTTTTTTTTTCTAGTTTTTTACTTAACATTTAGGTAAACATAATACTTAGCAATATTGATGCAGAGAATACAGCGTGGCCTATCTGCTCTCCTCCCACCAAAGCATCTGTCTGTTAGCGACTTCAACACGGAACCCCACGTTCAATTACAGCTTCTGCCTTTCAGTTGCATAAATCAAGACATGACAGACATAAGCGGCTCAATGCATCTCCCCAAGCGGCTCAATGCATCTCCCCATCATTTACTTCCTTTCTCGTCAGCCACTGTCACTGCAGAAATAGTTGCAAAATTGGTCAGAGTTGTCCAGGGAACTTGGATACTCTCCTCCCTTTAAGTTTCCTGGAAAATACTTGTCTACTCGGGCAGTTTCACATAGATCACTTCATGCGTTTCATCCACAGCAGTGCCAAGGGTCTGTTCAGACAAAGCCTTTTGTGTGCAAAGCTGCCATTGAAACTGGTCAGCTGCAGAAGATTTTAAGACTAGGCACTTCATGAACTCTATACAGAAATAGAAGTGAATCTCCAAGAAAAGAAGAAAAAGCTCATTTTGGACAATTCCAAAAGAAACATTCCAGTATCTTGACTCAGTTGGAAAGTAGTTAAATAATCTGGAAATCAGATTCAAAGTCTAGCAGGAAAGAAAGTCTCCCACTGCTAAGAGAAACAGCCTTGCAGGAGACACTGATGTATAATACATATTCTAGTGTAACGGTGAACAACTGGATTTTTACTGGGATGTTAAAGTCTGTGTTAAGAAATCAACCCTATATTTTCACTCATTTAGAGCTCTGCTTGCTTTCTTTTCTTCTTTCCTTTCTTGTCATTGTCCCCTCATACACATTCCAGGCAGCTCTGCTGTAAATCCTTTTCATCACAGCGTCACATTTACTGACACTTCAAGGACGTTTCACTTGAAATGTTAAGAAAAACAGCTCTTCGCAGCCTTCCTGGAAGAAGCATCAATGACTGGCAGCATTTGAATTCATGCTGTCCCATCTCCAACCGGACCGAAACCCTGACAAGCAACATCTGGAAACAGAATCCCAGGAAAACTTCTAAAGGCTCCTGCGCATTTTGGGTTCACCTGTGACACCATTTCATGACAACAATTCACGCACAGCTGGGTGCTATAATTTAGCACAAGCTACCTCATTATTTATCGCCTCGCCCCTCCTCAGTTTTCCCCTTCCACGTGCAATTTCTTTCATCCTTGGCATCCCTTGTTGCCTCCTCGGCACACAGCTCTCCCCAGTTCCTCCTCTTCCATGATCGCTCACAACACAAACTCACTTAGGAGACTGCATTTAAAAATTATTCCTTCTGTAAATTATCAGCGTCAGATCCTCACCTGCCGTCATTCATAGTAGTCCTTGAAAATTAACAGCTCAAGGCCATTTAAGGCACTGGAAGATATGAATCTCTGTTCTCAAGCTCATAGTGTAAGTTCTTTGAGACAGGGACTACAGTGGCAATAGGTAACAATACAGAAAAATAGATAAAAAGATGTTGATAGAGTCTATATGAAGTCTAAACCGTTAGGAGGAAAAATAAAACTTCTGGCCCTTGAAGTATGAGACATATGGCTAAGAGAATAATCGAAGGTGGCCATTGGTAATGGAATGTGTGATTTGGGGCTTCAAAAGGTTCGGAGAGGATGGTAGAAACGAGATGGTAGAGCAGACCCTAAATCTTCGTGGTCAGGTAGGTGGAGAAAACCGGTGCAGCTGTGCGTGAGCGGAGGCCCACGGAGGACAGCCGTGCTCCTGTGCGCTGCCTCGTCGCTGGGAGTTTTACTGCTGAACTTCAGCTGCGACAGTGGGTGGTCCTCCCTGAATTAATAGGTTTATCGTACGCTGTTTTTCTATTCAAGACATAACCGCTTGCAAAACAGAAACGTGATATGGCACAGAGTAAAAGCCCTGATTCAGATTTGATCTGCTGGAACAGCAGTATTTGGCAACTGCAAAGGAGAAAAGATCAAGAAAAATACACTCTAGACTAAATAGGTACCTGTGTCACTACTCATTATTTCTCTGCTCAGAAGTCATTTCCCTGATGATGAATTTGTTTTCCCATTTTATTCCTCTTCTATGTGAATCCTGTCCTTGTGATAGACCAGCACGAGCTGTCGTTGATATCAGAAGGGACCAAATCAAGGACTCTCATTGTTTCCTTGCCCTCCATCACTGTTCTCCCTCTTGCTTTGTTTCTTTTTTGGTTCGAAAAAGAAAAATCACGCAATCAGTGATATGCCAACATGAGATTCACTTTACTTCCCACCCTCTGGAATTGCAATGAAATTGTGAAATCACAGCCTTCAACAACATTTGATTGATGTCTTTTAAAGGTGGGACAAAAAAGTCAATAAAGAGTCATTTCTTCAGAATGTCTTCTCTGCTGCTTTTTAGTATTTGCCCTGTGGGATATTTGGCAATTTTTCACACAGAGCACATAACCAAGTTGACTTATCACATGCAGTTCTTTAAAATAACACTGGAGGAATTCAAGGATTTTACTTAACAGAGTATTGTGAAGAAATACGTCAGAGTTCTGTTTGCATTAGCTACAATTCCCTAACGTCCCAATGGGTCTGTTCAGCCAGAGATGGCAATTAAGCAAAAGTTGTTTAGGCAATAACTAAGGTTTTAATCATGGCATTTCATTTGAAGTTCTGTTTGGGGAAAATCATTATTTAAGAACCTCTGTCCAGATGAATGGTGTCTTGGGTTAGACAAACGTCTCAGAAAGAGACTAAGATGATATGCAGGGCATTTTCTATGACACCGACAATTGGCACTGGTGCCTCCTGTGGAGTCTACGTTCAAAAGAGTAGTGAGCAATTCAAACCACAATTATCCAGCATTCCCAGACCCTGTCTGCTTATATGGTCAACACAGAGGAGCCATCAAAAAACACCCTAGGGAGGTACCTATGGATTATGGTTTGAATATAGGCCCTGCTCCTCAGCCAGGCTATACAGAGCCAACACTGGGAAGTCAGAGGTCTAAACCTCTTGGATATCAATGTCATAGGAGGCATTTGAGCAGGACACTTAAGGGCTCAATGGTTTGTTATGTTAAGGCTTAGCCCTTAACACCGCTGTTCGTGGGGCAAGTGTTTTCATAAATAACAAGCCAGGTTGCTTTTATTGCAGGTTGTGTCATTTTTTTGCTGCCTATGTAGAGCAGGAATCCAGTGCCACAAGCCTCTCGGCAGAGGAATACCCACTCCGTTGGGCTCCAAAGCAGCTCTGCATCGGCATGAGGTTGTGAGCCCTCAGCATCCTACTTCTGGCACAGCTCAGTCCACGTGAATCGTGCTTCCCACTATAGTGGTGCCGGACGCAATGTTTCCACAGCCAGAAAAGCAGCGATTCATGTGCCCCAGCCATCTCTGAGGGACACTGCAAAGCCCCATCAGCTCTCCCCCGGCTTTTCATTTGGGAGGAAGCTGCGTTCTCGGGGACAACTCTCCATGGCATTGGCTCTGACTGTGCAGCAACGCCAGTGGGCCAAATCCTCGACTCTTGCTCAGTCTCTGTCCTGGGCTTATTTGGGACATTGACCACTGCTTACCTTAATAAATGACAAGCAAGAGACAGACTACAAGGTAGAGCAGAAACAGTCTCTGCCCTATCTTTGAACAACACATGAAATCATAGCGTCCTCACCCTCGCTGAAGGCCTTCTGGTGTTATCTTAATAAAAATAGTTATCCTAATTGCTCACTTTAAGTATTCCAGGTGCTGACAATACTTGTGCCTTATAAATGGAAACGTGAAATGAAAAAATAGATGAAGCAACTACTCTTATAAAGAAAAACTTAAACACTAAACCCCCATCACAGCCACAGCAAGCCACATGAGGAATGAGGCTGTAGCATCAGCATCAGTCACTACCAGTTAGATGTATTTGTCCAGCACTAAAAGCTTCATCAGTCCACAAGCCTTTTGGTCCTGCTTGTGCCCTGATGCCCCCTGAGAAACCCCATGGCTCAAGATGAGGGCTTTCAGGGTCCCCGTGCCTCCAAGCTTCATAGCACCTGGAGCTGGGTATAATGCGAGGGGCTACCCACAGCCAGCGGAGAATATCTATTCCTTGTGGGTGAGACACTGACAACTTGCAAAGTTTGGTGACGTAGCTCTTTCAAACGGTTATCTTCTGCCAAAACCCCGATCGTTTCACCTTGAAGACCACAGCAGAAGAAACAGAATGCACCGCGACAGCACGGTGTGCCAGGGGAGCCCTGGCAGGCAATAGCCACTTCTGCAGTAACCTGGGCTGAGAGGTGGGAAAGCTGGTGGAACAAAAAGCTTCAAGAATATATCCCTTTATATAACTGGCAATGCTCTGATATGAGTCAATCTGTGAATCACAGCAGATACAACTAGAAACCAAACTAGACCGTGCTCTATTGTTTAACAGTAAAGAACTATTTTTTCTGTCAAATCAAAATAATTTATTCTTTCAGTTCATTACTCTTTCCCTTCCCTCTCCCAGTGCTTTTCTTTCTTTCTTTATAACAGTTGCTTATTTGTCCCTGACAGGAGGCATGTCCTGCCTCAGGTCTGCATGCCGGTGCGTTCCCCTCGTCACTGGGTGATGGGACTCAGTGGTATGACCTGCGTGTGGGACCAGTGGGGACGCTCCCGAAGGTCCTGATACCCTTTGCTCTCATGCCTGCTGCATTAGTGCCCAGAAATGTTTGCCAGGACTATGTAAAAATTACGTACATGATGCAAGCACGTTTTGAAGAACTCCAATGTGGAGCCCCAGCTGGGGCTTTTTTGCAAGCTCTTTCTCATGCTAAAGAAGGGCAGGGAAGCTTCATGCTGGAATATTTTGCTGCAGAGGGCCCCAAACATGCCAAAGAATAAAGCATGAATGCACGGGCACTCTAAGGTGCTGGGGAGCTGTGGGTCATGAAGGACACGTCTCCCTGTGGCTGCATGCCCGGGTCCAGCCGAAGCGATCCCACAAAAAGGACCATCTGGGACGGCAACGTCCTGGCCTGGGCAAGCAGCTCTGTTGTTTGTAAGAGCAGAAAGCTGATTTTCCTGGTGGTGAGTATGGTTTTTCCGTGGAAAGCGATTCTCTGTGTGATGCTGAGGTGTGGAAACCAGATAGAGAAAAAAACCAAAACACTAGGGGTTGGGAAAAAGTTTCCCATGATTTTTTTTTAATCCAGTGCTAAATCATTTTACATTCAACCCCTTTCTGGCCAAGTTTTCAAGGGGGTGAGCTGGCACAGTCATGCTAGGGAGGGAGAAAACACAAGAAAGAAAGGTGCACAGCCACCTTCTCCCGTGCTGGGCGAGCTCCCAGTCCCTCCTCGCTCTTCTGAGCTGGTGCTTTTTGGGGGCCGACGTGGCTGGGAAGCACTGTGCCACCTTCGTGCATTTATATCAGCGAGTCCTGGGAAGCAGAGGGGAACCAGGGAACGTGCAAGCAAGAAACCAAAGCTAATGAGAGTAACTAGCGCTGCGTGGGAGGTGGAATTTCCATTTTTGCAGGGAATTCCCCCGTTTCGCAATGGGCTTTTATTCTCTGCTGGATCAAAACCAACAAATTTTGGAATTTCCTATGAAACTAAACTTGAGAAAGATGAGCAGATCCTTTGATGCCAGTTTGTTGTCATTTCAACAACTGACAGGGCTTTTTTTTTTTTTACATTAATTTAATTTCAGAACAACGCGTTGCCTCACAAAAGGATAAGCCAAATATTTCACAGTGGAAGGGTTGGAGCAGAGTAATTTTGTTACTTTAGTGCAATGCTTCTTTCCTCGCTTCCAAGATTTTATTTAATCTTTTCCTCTAAATGTCCCCTTAATAAAAATCCCTTAAAATGATACTTTCTCCTGCGTTACTACTGCTAACAAAGCTAAGCAGTTTTATTGCTTTTGCAGCCACGAGTCCACCTCCAGCACTTCTTGAATGCTTGAAAAACAGCCCTATGGAAAAAAAAAAGATGCTTTTTCCTTTCTCCCAGGTTTTCTTGAGTGCCACCCATCCTGGGAGGTGATGGAGGTACACGCCGGCGCCTGCCCAAGCTCCTCTCCCATCCCAGGGCCCCCGCCAAGGTGAAAGAGGGTGGCACAGCCAATGTGGTGAAGGATTACAGCAGCCATCCAGGCTGAGATTGACTGAAAATTTGGTGACTGTGGGAGCAGAAACAAAATTCAGCCTCTGAGCAGCTGCTTTGACAGGCTGACAGCTAAATCCTGGAGAAGAGCAAGCCCTGATGGATCTACCAGTCAGGCCAGCTCTGCATATGAATTTATGGCTACAGGTTCTCATAAGTAAGAAACAAATACAAATACTTTATCCATGTCCTCAGTTTTCCATAAATCACGATGCTCCGGTGGAGAGGAGGGTCCTGCAAACCCGGGCACTCACCCGACGATTGGTAGCGCGAGGTGCGCAGCCTGCACCACTGCTTGCAAAGCGCTGCTTTCGTTTAATGAATTTTAAGCAACCACATTCTCACTCGATGCACCAATTCCCACCTCTGGATTTCCCTGGCAGCTGTGCCCAGAGGCACAGTCCCCCTTCGGTTTTGGTGGGTACGAGAGCCCCACAGTGCAAGCCATCCCGCCGAAGGAAGAGCACTCCTTCAAGGGTGTAAATCAAAGCTCTTGCCTTCTTTCTTGGCCATATTTGTTATTTCAACTAAGTCAATCCTGTCTGAATTCCTGAAAGCCAAATATCCTCATCTGCATAAGGAATGTGTTTTATCTTTATGAGAAGAGCGATGGGATCATTTCTTTGTATAGCAGTGCTTTCTGCCTTGTGTCTGTACTAACTGCTTCTCTTCATGTAATTATTCATCTAATATCCACCACCTCTTTGCTGCTACCTGAAGTACAATTCAAAGCTCCAAAACACGAGCTAGGTGCATACAAATTTCAATGTACATCAAAGCAAAGAGGAATTTCGGAAAGCCATCAAAAAGCTGTATGGAAAACTTCCCGAACCATCCCAGTTCCCAGCAGGCAGCCGTGATGCCCTGTGGTTCCTCCCTGGTAGAAAAAACGAAGGAAGGACGGTGCTTTTCCAGCACCAACCCCTACTCCAAGGATTACTGTGGGATGTAGGTGCCAGGACGGTCTGGAGACTTCTTTCACAGGTTTCAGTAAAATACCCAGGCCTGTCTATGAATTGCATCCACTGAGCACACATGGGACCATGACCGCACGCTGGTGGCTTGGCTGTAAGTAGAAGCTGCAGGAGAGGGCTGGATCCTACCCCACTCCCTGGGGTGGGACGGCTCCTTCCAGCTCCCTCCCAGCCCTCCCGGGGGACTGCCCGACCCCAGTGGCTCCGACGCCTGGGCGAGAGGTGCTCTTCGGTCAAGTCAAGACAAGATTTAAACCCTTCTGTGAACCAAGAAAATTTTAATGGATTTTTTTTTTTTTTAAATTTTGTTTCTAGTCCATCAGCTCAGTAAAGAGGTTTCTTTCTACTTTGTTGGTCTTGGTCTTGTCTTCAAACCATTTAGCTCAGTTTTGCTCTTTACTCAGCCTGCCCTGTGCTCAGTTTTCTTCTATTTCTAGTGCCTCACACTCCCATGTGTGTTTCCATGTAGGGTATCTTTTAGGGGCCATTCCTGACACGCATCCAAGTCATCACAGCTGTCTTTTGCAGCTCTTCAGTAGCAGGGCAGTTTCTTGTGTTAGCTGTTTCCTTCATCACATCATCTTTTATTTTCTGCAGCTCTGGCCCTGGCAGCCTTCTTTCCAGCCGGCTCGTTTCCACGGTCCCCGTCCCTGGGTCACTGCCGTTTCTCATGCTCCAGCACCCTGACCCATTCAGCGGAGCTTAGACGTGCGTATTCCTGGCTTCAGCAAAATGTTGGGAGCATGCTCCAGTCCTTGCAGAGTGTCTAGCCCTGTGCTTCTCCTCGTGCCATTTCCACAGCCCTCACCTCCGCCGTTAGTTCTCCACCAGGTTTTTCAGCTTGTCCTTGATTTTCACCTCCCAGTTCAATCTTTGCCTCTTCCCATTGTTTTCCATTTGACATGATGTTTGCCTGCATGCTGAGCCTCCGTCCAAACTTTCTGCTCTTTCGGTCCCACCTTGTCAGTTATTCTGTGCAGACCTTTCTTCATCAGTGATACCAGGTCGGTAAGAAAGCTGAGCTGGGAAAATGGCAATGAATAATTTATCTGAAGAGCGTAGCTCCGAGTGTCACGGCACGGCCATAAGCAGCTCGTGTTTCCCTGGACTGCCTCCAAGTCCTAGCCCCATTTAAAAAGCCTATTAATCGCCAACAGTTTCATTATTCACTTACCAGCTCGTCAGCCCAGCAGAAGCCAAGCCCTGTGGATGTCCAGTCTGGGTCTCGCCAAACCCCAGCCCCACCACTTGCGCCCAGGTCCGGCACTGGCAGACGAGCGATTTTCTCCGTATCGATGCTTCGCTGCTGGTACCCTCGGCTGGAAGGAGCAGGCGAGTGATTCCCCCGGGGGTTGAAAATCTGCTTCCCACACACTTGTGGAGGCGGCTTGGCCGTTGCCCATCACTCGGCACGAACACCGACCGGCGAGCACACGTGGCAGCTGGCTCCCATGGGGATTTTGAGGGGACCAGGGGGTGAGGGGCTGTTCGTGGTGCACGGCTGGGAGCCTTCACCCGGCTCCCATCACGGGGTAAACTTCTCCCTAAGGAGTCGCATGGACGACCAGGTAATTTTAAAATCTAATTTCAGCACCAGTTAAGCCAGAAGAAAAGGTTGTCAGGAAGCTGAATAGCATAGGGAGACCTCTGACTCTCAGAAATGTCAAGGATTAATCAGGGAAACCCATGCGCAGGACACCTCCTTCCAAGTAATCCTTTTAATGAAAAATGAATATACAAACTGAGCCCAGCCCTTCCTCCACTTGTAACCCCAGTGACAATTAAAAGACAGACAGACAGCAAATGCAAGCGAGAGAGCATTGCGTGCGTCGCTAATGTGTTGTTTTCATTCTCTGCAGGGACGGGATTATTTCCCTTTTAGCTTCCAGCACTGCCTTTGCACAGTGGACTGCAACCATGATTAATAGGAGGAAGAAACCCATTGACCCAAACCGAAGCCCATTACAGTAAATGGACGCTGCCCGCTCATTTTGCTGCCTCCTTCCTTCCTCCCGCAGCCCAGTGAGAGCCGACGTCGCTGCAGCTGGTCCGCAGCTGCTGCCGCTTGGGATCTGCTTGGGTTGGGAAGGTGGGAAGAGGAGGGTGTCTCTGGGAGACCCCTCCTGCAAGACCGCGGCAGGCTCAGATCACCCCACCTCTGCATCCCCATCTCCCCATGCTTTGAGGAGATGACATTTCTTCATGAAATGTCATTTCGTGACATTTTTCCTACAAAACTGTGGGTCCGTACAGTCACTCCGAATTAATTTCAAAAAGCATCATAGTGATGAGCACCAGTGTAAGGGGCCATGCAGGCCCTGGGAGCGGGGGGGCACAGCTGGGTACATAAACCCCCTGGATGTGCTAGGGTTCACCCCAGGGGTCTGCTTCACAGCTCCCTGAATTGGAAAGGCTCAGGAAGGGAAAAAGGCTCCTGAAAAAGCAAGTCCTGGCAAAGGAAGGCTGCTCCTCTGAGGGCTCTGAAGGGCCCCGATGCCCACTCGCATCACGCAACCAGATGCGCGCACGGTTGACCACATCTGTTGGAGTTAAAAGGTCTTTCAGGGTCGCAAACCTGTGGTTTTTGACATAATCTGGTTCACAGGAGGTGACCAACCTACAACCCAGTCATCTTTTTGCCCTTGAAAAACTTCCCCTTTATATTGTCACATGGGAGCCTGGAGGTCCTGTTGGTGTCAGCTGGCCCGAAAGCCACCACTCTGGACTAATGGAAGACATACGCAGCTCCGTTCTTGCAATACCATTGCAAGGCCCAGGCAGACAACAAACCGTAGGAGCGAGTTTACCTGCACATTCACAAGTGGGAATAGACATGACTAAAAATGAAGGTAAAAAACCCAACAGGCAACAGGTAAAAATGCTAAGCAACAGCAGAAGAAACCATTGAAATATGCTGAATACCATCCCGGGGCTCCTTTCCCTCCAGATGAAAATAGCTTGCAAGACTCTAAATATTGGCTAGATGTTTGGATGCGGCAAAATGGTATCTGTAAGTCAGAGAAGGTTACTTTTCACCTGGGATCTGTAAAAATGTTATTATAACAGTTTAGAGAAAGTTAGGGGTATTATGCCAAGGGCTCGTGGAGCCCAGTCTGCAGCACAGTTTTATCCCCGTAAAACCAGTGATGCAGCAAAGCAAGCCCTGGTAATATCTAGATGTACTTCGCCCTGCAGCCTTACTGTGGGGCTTATGATGCTTGGAAACAGAATACGTAATGTGTTTGAATTTATGAGATCTGGAATTATTTGGGGTAAAATCTCACGAAGATTTTTTTTAAAACAAGCCTACATGTTTAAAGGCCCAGAAAGACAGAAAAGAGGATAAATGAGACAGGAGTTACTATTAGTTATTCAAAATATTGTTTTCAAAATGGGAAAACTCTTCCTCACTGCACTCCACCATCCTCCTGCCGTGTGGAACTCATGAACCCCGGGGTGCCCTGAGTTCAGAGAGCACATCCACAGGGGGAAAAAGGACCATTTGCCTCCCTGTTTCGTGCCAAGTGGTGCCCTGGCCTCTACCTGCTGTGCTTGGCACTCACTGGCAATACAAGTCTGAGTTTCCCAAGCTGCGGTTGTAGCCTGCAGAATAGGAGTTAAATTCATGAGTATTTGGCCTCCTAAAGGCAGGCAGATGCCGGAGGCGGGGGCAGGCAGGGAGGGAGGTGAAGCGCCTGGTCCCTTGGACCTCACACGAAATGCAAATGCATCGCCCTGATTTGACCACGGGGAAATAACGGTGCCCTTGGGGGCAGCCCCGCGCAGCTTCTCCCCCACCTCCGCCTTTCCCGGCTGCCCAGCCCCAGCTCCGCTTTGCAGTAGCTGGTTTTCTGGGGGATGGCAGAGGGAGCAAAGCCTGATTTCCTACTGAGCCGGGTCCAAAATCTTCACCCCTCAAGTTGCTGATCTCCTTATGGTGTTGCAACTCACGTCCTATTTCCCACCCCTTCCCCAGCGGGCATCCATCTACCCAGTAACTCCGTGGGAGATGGGCCGTCTCCACGTGCTGGTGTCATGCCCCCCCAGCAACCTGTGTTGGCCATCAGAGGATCAAACCAGCAATGAATAACTCAGCTCACACTCCTGCCTTCCCACTTTGGGTCTCTCTCCCTCTCGCCCACCCAGCCGTCACTCCTCACATCCCCTGGAGGGTCTTCTCACCGCTGGGACCACCACCTGCCCTGCCAGACTGAGGCAGAGTTGATCAACGGCATCAGAAGCTGTTGAGAGCAGACAGGCCCAGCTGGCTGCCTGGCTGGCAAGACAGATGGACAGACAGCTAGCATGAGTTTACACGCCTTGTTTCCTCAGAAATCTAGGCTAAAATTAAGTTTCCGTGCTATGACAGCAGCGGTTTCTGTGATGATGTGAAAAGGTTGCTCTAGGCTCGCTGCATGTCTTCGACAACCGAGAGCAAAAGGTCAAACGATACATATATCTGGTAATAAAAATCTCCCAATAACACAGACTTTCTTATTTCTACGGCTGACAAAGAAATCCATCCCCAAGCGCAGAAGCAGAGTCACAGAAAATAAGGCTGGAAAAGCCTTTAAACATCAATCCAGCCTCGTGCTCCTCAGCTGGCACCCCCTGCCCTATGCCCCCCCCCCCCAAGCCCCAGGGTCGGGGGGGGTCTGTCTGCTGCCCCTGGCTACGTGTCTGCCCACCCTCCACGCTTCTGGTGTTTTGGGAAGCCTCCCAGAGACACCCTCAGGGCCAGCAGGACTCAGGCAGCGCTGGGTCCCAGCCCACCTACTGCCCACCCTTGCTCATCTCCCTTGAAAAAACAGTCAGTTAAACCTCATTTAGTTATCTTCCCTTGCAGAAAAAGCTGCGCACCACTTGAGCCCAGGACAAAGCCTGTTCTGCCCTTTTTTTTTTTATCCATCCTTACTGAGGAGGGGAGGACGTAAGTGGCCCGGAGCAGTAAGGCTGGGGGTGCAGGACTTGCCCCCCACTGCCCAACCCCGTCCCTTTCAAAGGGACGGCACCGCCGCCTGCCAGGCTCGTGCTGGCCCATGGCGTATATCTGTGGGATGTTCCCAATTTCAGAGGAAGAGCCAAGCGATCGTTCTCTTGCTGCCTTCGTTTCTGCTCCGCCGGGCAGCGGTGACAGCAAAACGACACTAACGCCACGCAGGTCGACCCCAGCCCGGAGCCCCCGTGAGCTGTCTGCAGCTGTAGCTTTCTGCTTTTTTTCCTTCCCACCCCACTTGCCAGACCAGCGGGGGACACCCAAGGGTGCTCCCCAAACCCCGTGCCCGCAACACCACGCAGAGAACGTGAGCGCAGGTCCAGATGGAGCAGCCCATCCCCTCTACCCTGAGGATACCTCATCCCGAGCCGACCCTCCCAGTTCTCCTGGGAGGAAGGCACAGGAGGCTTTGCCCAGGTGATGACAGCCTCTTAGATCTATGGCACTAAAAGAGATCGAAAAGCAAATTAAAAAATACCGGTAAGAGACATGAGCTGAGACCAGCATCTCCTGTGTCCAGCCACAGGGTCAACGGGCCAGCATGGGCAGAGGGATGCTGGGGGTCGTGCCAGCAGCAGCAGGCAGGGAAGGGGCCAGAAGCCCCTCCAAACTTATCTGAGCTTATAAGTTGCCTTCAGGCAGCTTATCTTTGGCAAAGCCTTTCCAGGAGCCCAAACGCTTTCTTCTCTTCAGAGCTCAGCTGCGGCGCCGCACCGCCGCACACATAGAAGCCTCAATAAAATGTACTTTAAAAATAGATGAGCAAAACCCAGGGGCTGCTTCTCAAGCAGGGAAGTGGCCAGTGCTGCTGTTGCCGTTTGCAAGCACCCTTTTTTGTTTCTTATCACAGCTTGCTGGTACCAAGGAGATGCCAACACTTTGCGCAGAGAAGCAGGGAATGATTACCTGCAGTTGTCACATCCAGCCGTGCCCGTGTCTGCAGGCAGAGTGTGAGCATCCATGATGCCCTCTGATTTGGAGCTTTCTCTGCCAGCATTAAATAGCCAATAAAAGAAAATTTTGTGTATGAGTAAGACACACCGCTGGGATGGATTTCCTCCCTTTTCTTCACGGTTTATAGGAGATGAAGAACATATGCTACACCCCGACACCCACATGCCTTCTTCGGGATGCTCCCTGTGGCAGCGATGTGCCCAGCTCCCGGGGCCAGGCGAGGGCATGTTAATGGGCTTTCTGTGTTCATGAAATCCTAAAATAACGCATGGCCTCTGCCAGGACCCCTGGTCGGTTCCTGGTGAAAACCAGGGACACCAGAAAATGGAAGTGGCGCAGACAAATGGCAGGGACAAAGGGAAATTTCCTGGTGTTCAAGCAGAAGGCGCAGCCGAGTGATTTTGCTTTTCAGCCAGAATTTCACCTGGCTGCAGCCATCCTCCTGGCTCCCCCTTTGACGTGAATCTCGGTCGACATCTCACTCCTGTAATTGGATAATTACATCAATTATGAGGGCGAGGGAAAATTTCCAAGCTTGTAGTTGCCAGCACAGCCTCCTGGAGCCAACCTCTCCCCGCACGGCCAACGCCTACGGCTCGGGAAGCCTTCTGCATCAAGGACGAAATTCACCCCCGGGGGGGAGTTGTGCCAGGACAAACCGACATGCGCACACACGGTCCGCGGTTGGAGAAGGGCCAGGGCTGAGCTACGGCCCACTCCCCCCCTGCTCCCCGATTTGGAGGTGCCTCTGGCCCTTTGCCCAGGGGCTCCATAAACATTATTATCAAGGTATAACCTAAAGTCATCTGACAGCTCAAAAATCAGCTAAGGAGTAGCCCGGACTAAGTGGGGGGGTGCAGCACGGCTGTGGGCAGAGCCAGGGGCATCCCGCCCCAGGGCAAGGGGCAGGAGGGGGATCCAGCACTGCCCCTGTCTGAACCCTCCAAAATAAATGCTGGATTTTCACTGCACAGGCTCGTAGTGAAGGCTGACAGCACTTCGGGTCGTTTGCAGATGTGTTATTTCTTCATCGGGAATTGCCGCCTTCTTGTGTCAGCGATGGCACATGGCCTCGCAGGGGATGGAGCGGCAGAACCGGTTGCAGCTTCCAGGGTTGGGGCTTTGCTGAGAGAGGAGAGGGAAATGCCTTCGAACCGACAAACCCAGCTGGGGCACGGGGATTTGAAGGTTTCTTGCGATGCGCCCAGCTCAATAGGCAAACCAACGAGCTCAGCAGTCTGCAGGAAGAGCAGCAAAGTAACTGCAGATAAGTGATCTCAGAGGTCACTGAGAGGAGGAAGGAATATATCGATTTAGGGACTTGGAGACCACTTTCATCCAGAGGATGCACAAGAAAGCCAGGGCTGTTTAGCTGAAGCTCTACAATTTTTTTTGGAAGCTGTGAGATAGCTGCCAGAGGAAAAAGATGGCGCAGATAGGAAACGAACCGCCTCATATTTTTGTCTCATTACCCACGTATTTTTTTGGCAGAATCATCTGAATTGGAGAGACACTGCTAAGCGCAACGGAGAAAATAGATTATCCTTTTCAGACCGGCCTTTCTTACATTTCTGTTAATATGGATTGCCTGCCTCGCTCCAAGGTAGAAGGTGAAAGCTTTCAAGTACGTGGGGGTCCTTACCACCCACCACACAAAGCCACCATCACTCAAGGCAGGGCTGGAGAGGGACTTATCTCCTCCTCTCGTCCGGGGCACACACATCACAGTTTTCCTCCTCCGGCCCAGCAGAGCCCCGTCAGAGGATGCCGCAGCCATTCCTGCTCCTCCCGTCCTCCCCAGGGCCGCTTCAAAGAGCGGGACCAGCTTTTTCCTAGTCCTGTGCCACCCAGTTTTTATACTCTCCCTAGTTTGAAGGAAGAAGGTTTCTGGTGGAATTAAGAATAAAGAGCTTTGGACCTAGCAATCAGCAGCATCATTTGATATCGCTGCTCACAGTGGGGCAGTTTTTAATAGAAGTATCTCTGTTTTTTTGCCACTGTTGGGAAACCATTTGGAAATAGGTATGTACCAAGTGAGGCTGGGGCTGCTGCATGCATGCGAGAGTAAGTAATGCACCAAGCTGCAGTTTGTAGATCTGACAATGTTTCAGCATCTCATTGATCTTAGGACCATAGGATCCTTCAGGCTGGAAGGGACCTCAGGAGGTCTCTAGTCCAACCTGCTGCTCAGAGCAAGGTCAGCTGTGTGATCTGGCCAAGTTACTTGGAGTCCAGAGGGGTCCTGAAAACTTCAGAGGACAAAGAAACAGGACACCCTCCCTGGACAACCCAGTCCGAGGCCTGGGCACCCTCATGGTGGACTTTCGGTTACGTGGCAAAAGGACATTTTCAGCCTGGCTGCCCCCAGCCAGGCAGTCTCCTGGTCTGCATCATTGCAGAGGGACAGGGCTTTGCGTTTGTCCCTATTGAATTTCATGAGGTTCCTGCTGACCCATTCCTCTAGGCTGCCTAGGTCTCTCTGAACGGCAGCATATTGACCCGTCACCTCAGTTTGGTGTCACCTGCAGGCTTGACAAGTGCACTCTGTTGCCTCGTCCAGGTCATTGATAAAGATGTTGAACTGGACGATAGACCCGTGGTACCCCACTTGTTACTGGGCTCCGGGTAGAGCACAACCCATTAACCTCGACCCCACGAGCCTGATCATCCAACCAGGTTTTTACTTTTACCCATCTGGCTGCCCACCCATAAGATCCTAACTTGGATACAAGAATATGTAGGAGAGGTCATTCCATGATTTTCCCAGGGACCAAAGAAAGGGGTGACCAAGCTGAGGTTTCCAGATCATACTTTTGGCTGTTTGTTTCAGGGTTTTTTTCCCACCAAGATGGGTACAACATTTGCTTTTCTCCCACTGTTAGGAACCTCACACAATCTGCATGACCTTTCAAAGACCACCACAGCTGTCATCTCCAAACTGTACTTACAGACTCATGATGTTACACTCAGGTGAGCATGGTGGTAAATCTTCCAACCCTCTTACCTTGTGCTCTTCAGTCCTAACAACAACAGAGAGTAAGAAGATGACGGTATATTTGCAAAGCTGGTCTCTGCTAAAGGGAATACATTTCAAAGCAAGTATTAACAAACTTTCCAAGAAGGAGAACCACGTGCATGACACTGCACCTGGTGAAAGAAATCAGGGTGTAGATTTGAGTGGCTAGTACTACTAACTCCTCCTCTTCACAAATTTTGTTTTCTCTTCAATAATTATTCAGAAGTGTGCTAACAACAGTCTTCCTGAGATCAGTACCTTGCTTTTTAAGATAGTAGACATGAAAAAACTTTAGGAGTAATAAAACATAACAGCACCACCAGTGAAGTGGTACCATAATCACCCGACAAACTTGCCCTCACATCCCTCTGTGGCTGCATCTGCACCATGGGCAGAGTGAAGGAACAAGCCACCAAGAGGAAGACCACTCTCCCCTTCCAGCCCCTTGCAGGAGGTCCTCAAAGGAAAACTATGGGAGGGGAAGACTGGCCCAGCCTGGATGTTGACTTACTCAGACATCCAGAGGGATCCCCATCCCAGAGGGTCTTGACTCTGGTCTCAAAAAGGACAGAGGTCTCCTGAAGTCAGAAAAGGGACAACGCCTTTCAGTGGGAAACTTCCATCACAGCTCTCACCACGTTTGGTATGGGCCAAACGCAAAGAAAAAATAACTGGAGTCAACAGAAAACTCTCCATGAGCTACTGTGGGAATCAGACAGGGCCACATTTCTCAGTACCTTTTTCTTTTTGCTACTCCGTTCTCTTGGCAATCCTTGGAGACCAGCCAAGTCTGCTTCCTGTGCTCCTCATTTATCAGCGTACACCTAAAAATCAATAGCCTTGCGCTGGCTACTTCTGTTAGTGCATTATCATTTCCTGCAACAAGGACAGCTTGACAAAATGAAGTTTCAGCTAATTAAAGTTTGTAAAACAGTTGCATTGACGCTGGGTCTCCAGCACTCTGTAGGCCATTTTGTACAATTTCTTCTGAGGGAGACTCCAAAAGGTCTTGAGTCCTTGATCAGTCCTTTTGCAGTTGTTACCCTGGTGTGGTGCTCAGTCAGGATACTCCGTCCCCAACGGAGGAATAGGAGTCACTATAGGAATCACTTTGATTTGAATTACGCGAGTGTCATCTAGATTCAATGTGCTGGGAGCCCTTTGCAGCGCTGTCAACATAAAGGCGCTGGAAGCCTCCATGCACATGCAAATTTCACATCTGCTAATGCTGAAACCTCCCTCATGGCACATGTGGTCCTTCACATAAATGAGAATCAGCCCTTCTGATTTCCAAAATATTTGCAGCAGCGCACATGCCTGCTGAAAGACAACAGACAATTGCCGAATGGTTCCCAACGGTTGACTAAGGCAGCCCAGTCACAGTGTGTAGCCTTTGAAAGGAAAGAAAGGAAATTGTACAGCAATTTCCAGTTTGCTGGTAAATCCCAGGGTAGCATGGGCTGAGGTGGACTGAGCAAAATCTATCGGGCAGCCGTAACTCTCAAACAGTTCACCAGGCCAGTTAGGTTTGACAGATTTGACGGACTGGTTTGCACAAGAACATCGTGTAACGTGCGAGCTTCATATATTTATATAAGATGGATCCTCCGCTTTTAAGCCAGATGCAAAAAAAGCACTGAGGGACCAACACAGGAGCGAAGCTAAATAGGGCAAAATCAGTGCAACTCCCTTTCCCATCTGCCCTTTTCCTAACAGCGATAATGTAACAGCTTAGATTTGTACGCACACGCTGGTAGGAAAATCCCTCTTTCCACCTTCTCGTCGCATGTGAATATTGTCCTGCAGCTTGGCACAATCCAAATGCAAAAGGCCCAAAAGAGACAATGCATTGGAAAAGGAAACTAAGAGCAAGGCTGCGAGACGGCTGCTAGCGAGTGCAGACAACAGCCCTCCAGCTTGGTCCACCGTGTTTCAAGTTGTTCCTTTACACCAGCCCAAACTCAGTCATCACACAATGTACCTGCACGTCAGCCCACCTTCCCATCTATAATCTAAAGCACTTTATATATGGCCTTGGAGTACAGCAGTGTCATTGCCTCCTTCCCCGCGTGACTTGCGGGATGCGGTTCTCGGCTATTTTCTCTGAACTTTTCCTATGATTGCTTAGTAATGACCGTGTTAGAGCTAGCAGCTATTACTCCGCACACAACTGCATCCTAAAAGACGCATACCTCACATATGAGGAAAGGAGATTGACTCCTGCTGCTGCAGCCTGGCTAACCAAATTCAGTATTTCCTATGTAAAAAAAAAAAAAAAAAAAAAAAGAGTATATAAATACACAGACCACTGGTACAGGATCCACGGGGAGATACAAAACAGGGAAATTATTGTAGAGTCTTCCTAAAGATATCCAGAGACCTGCCCATTCAGAGATTCCTGATAGCAGCTGAAAACCTGGCAGCTTCATCTGGGGTCTGATCCAGACCCAGAGGAGTAGGCAGGACCCACCACCCCGGCCTCTGCCCGCGCTTGGGCCGGCAGTCCCAAAAAGGAGCAGTGATGGAGTAGCCGTAGAGAAGGAGATAACAGCTCCTCTTGCAGGCACGGCAGGATTGATGGTGCAGCGTTGCCAAGAGTTTGCGCTACACAGAAAGGCGATTTTTCATGTTGAAGAAGCAGATTCAGTACTTAAGAGGTGTAAAGAAGGGACATCACATGGGGAAAAGTAAATTTTTGTTGAATCGGGTTCAAATGCTGTGGCTGGATTTTCAGTCTAGAAATGAATAATAGCATCTATTACATGCTTCTGCATCTTTAGTATATCGTGCAGAATCTTTTTTTCTGGTTTTCAGTAGAAAAATACTGTTTTCATGCCAAAACTAGGACAAAAAGTCAAGCTGCTTTTACAGTACTGTAAAGCTGACTAGAAGTGCCTGCTTTGGTATTTATCATTTGGCGAGACACTATTTTCACATTTAAGAAAACGACAGGAAGCACAAATATCCCGACGTAGGAATGGCAGCAGGTACAGGAGGGAAAATCCTGATCTGCAGATGCTGCGAGCACCTCGTCAGGACATAGCAAGAACATCTAAGGAAAAGCCACAGCCTCTGCTCCCCGCACCAGCCACTTGGGTATTTCCTAATAAACCCAGCTCTTCTCCCTTGGAGTATTTCTTAACACAAAGCTCTTTTCACCAATAGAAATTGTACTTCTATAAAGAAATAGGCTCAAGAGCTGCAGTTGTAAAGGACTATCAGATGTCGAAATTCAGCACCTGTATCCAGGAATCAATATAGCCTCAATATGACAGTCTGCGAAATCCCAAAGCGCCGGGAGCAGCATTATTTACAACTAGCCTTTCGTTGCTGATGCTGATGCCCAGATGCTGCGGTACCCTGCTTGCTTCTCCAGCCGAATTGCACTCAGCCTTTTTTTTCCTCCTCCTCCTCTCCTCCATTAACCGTGCTACCTTTCGCTTTGGAAACCTGCATCTCTGGCTGCTATTCTGCTTCAGGGGATGTATGATCTTTTCATCGTTCCACAAATACTTTGTTTTAGTTTTGGCTGAAAACCCTTTTGACGTATTTGGCCAAACCGTGCAATTAGGGATTCATACACCTCTAATTTCAACCTCCTTACTCCGGCGAGCGCGGCCGCAGGCAGCTCCACCGTGCAGCTGCCGAGCCCCCCGCTCCCTCCTGCCCACGCCGGTGCCAGCGCGGCTGGGGCTGCCCGACACACTGGAGGGCTATCAAATCTCATCGTCTTCTCACCTGGCAGATAATAAGCTTCAGTCGGTGATTTTGCAAATCCCACTGGCTTTCCTCAGGGAAAGGTCTGGTGAGTCGGGGAGCCTTCATAGCTACCAGAGTCCACTGCATTTGTGTGCCCCCAACGTTTTATACGGAAGGTCACAACGTCCCAGGCATTAGCGACTGCAACGCCCCAGAGGTGCAGGAACTGAACCACTCACATTTAAATACCTCTCAGCAGCTGAAGAGGCGAGTTGTGCATTAGATGCCAGTTATGTTGTGCTCTCAGAAGCTTTATTACCTCCAGGCTCTTGTGTTTGCTCAGACCCACCAACAGGAAAATTGCTTTTGTCTCCATTTTTCATTTTTCCATCTAAGAAAGGAGAGGTGTCACTCCAGGTTTTGGAATCAGCCTGCAGGGATCAGAGGAACCCTCCAGGTTTTCCCTGGCAGCAGCTCCATTGCACCCTAAGCAGGACACGAGGAAGCTCCACGTTGGCTATCTGTTGGCCAACTCTTCCCTCTTGGGGCACAGTGGAATAACCTACACCTGCCCTCCACACAATTATTTCCAGTAGAACTGTTATCTGAAAAAAAAAAAAATGGAGTTGAATAACTTCTGCACACTGGCTCCCCTTTCCAGGAAATGGGAGGAAAGTTCTTTGCTAAATTGAAGGGGAGTTTAGATACCACTACACCGACCCAACGTCTTTCAGACCACTTTTCCTTAAGCAGCCCATGAACTTGTGCATGCAAGCCTTGCTGCAGCCAGATCCTCCCATACGCGCAGGGAGCTCAAACGCACATCACTGACAAGACAGCTCTCCTCAAAGGCAGGGTGGGCGTTTGGCACGTACGCAGGCAGCAAGTCACCACACCTTCCAGCTGCCTTAATTTCCAGAGGTAACGAAAGGCTTCTCGGTGCCTGGCCGCAGTCTCTGGAGCTTAACCATTAATTTTCAGTTGATTAAAACAACCAGGCACAGAAGCGTGCGTGTGGTACTTAACACAAACAAAAGCCTCCTCGTACCTTTTAACCACCAGGCAGAAGAAACCGTGTCTTCGAAGAGTGACACAACCCATGTCGGCCCCAACACCCCACCAGGACAAAGCCCGGCGGGATGCTGATGCCGTTGCTGGTTGGCAGCAGCTGCCGGGCCAACGAGGCGAACGAAAGCCACGGGCTCGGACCTGGTCCCCCACAAGACCTTCTGGAAGCCCAAGTCCCCCCATCCCGCCGGTGGCAGCACGCCTCCAGGGAGCTCACGGGCCCATTTTGCCACACAGGAGGTACCAGCTCAGGCACGAGTGCTGGTCTTGGGGATAAGGGGGAGGCAGTGAGGCTGCTCCTTGGTAGTCAGGCTGAGCCATGCAGTACCGTGGTGATCAAGGTCAGCTTCTGAAACCAGGGCTGGAAGCGAATCCCAGCAGTTGTGCAGCCACAGGAAGCTGGAAGAAGTGATCTGCGCCGACTGCACTTGCCCGGCGGCTTTCCAAGGACAGGGCCGCCTGAGGGCATCCCAGCCCCGCAGTTCCATCCCAGCCTCCCAAGAGCGAGCTGAAGATTATTCTCATCATCACAATCCTCGAGATGGTAAAACCGCATTGGCAGCTGAGCAGCCCCCAGGCAAGTCCCTCCCAGGGCGGCTTGAGGTGCTGGAGCCGGGGCCAGTGGCCGCAGCCCCGGCTCGCTGTGCTAAGGAGCTCCAGCAGCCGAGAGCAGCTCTCTTCCCTTGGCTGTTCCCCCGCTCTCAGGGGCAGCCCCGTGCCAGCGTGGCGCTCACCTCTGCAGCAGGGGCAGAGCTAAGGATACTCCTGACCCACGTCTGCTCTCACCATTAGACCTGGGAAAGCACCCCAGGGGTTACGGCCTCCCTGCTGCAGGAGGGGCAGTAGTTCTCACTAGTTTGATCACCAGTGAGGTTCTTTGCTGCAACACTCAGTCTTACCCAATTTGAAAGAAGCAGACACAGCTGGAGCTGGGGCCTGGCCATGGCGTCCTCAACACTGGGTCTGCCCTTGGCTTGGAAGCTCAAAGTGTGTTTCTCTCCTCTAGACAGTTCAGACCACCCATCAACAACCAGAGCCATGAAGGACTCCCGTCCGCAGCTCGGCAGAGGTGGCTGCAGAGGTACATGCCGCATCCACGTTGGTGATGTCTTTTTCCAGTCCTTGCTGTGGACTCAGCTCAGTTGAGCAGGTGTCTGGTGGTGATCGCTGCCGTCTGCAGCCAGAAGCACCAGGCTGGGAGAAAATCCAAACTATGGGGTGCTCAAAGGCTTTGGTGATGAAGGCAGAGATGGTCATCGCTCAGAGGACAAAAAAATAGACTCTGAGGCAGCCTTCATATCTATTTGTTGAGAGAAGACCTTTCCTGGGAGGCTGGCAG
The DNA here is from genome assembly GCA_027564655.1 of Leptodon cayanensis. Lineage (NCBI taxonomy): Eukaryota > Metazoa > Chordata > Aves > Accipitriformes > Accipitridae > Leptodon > Leptodon cayanensis. The sequence continues at coordinate 4,126,130 of JANXJC010000026.1, read as the reverse complement.
TCAGGGTGACCCCTGGTCACCAAAAGATTTGGCTGACATCTCTTAGTTAACGCAAGAGTGCAGGAGAAGACTCTTGCATATTTGCTTTCCAGAAGAACAGCCACTGAATTTACTTCACTGAAAGACAGAAAACTCAGCTGCGGGCACAGTCGCGTGGATTTGGCAGCGTTCCCTTGGCCGGACACTTGCTGACTTGCCACATCGACACTTCCTCTCACTTAAGACCTACGTGCTTTTCATCTCGCACCGGTGTGCGCAGTTGTGGCGCTGGCTTTTCGCTCGGCGAGGCTGCGGGGGTGAGCCGCCTGCCAGCTCCGCTGCCTGCTACAGCAGAACCGTAACCTTGGCAGCACCAGGGATTAATGATTCTTATTTAGAGACACGCGTGAGTTGCAGATATTAAAGAACTGAAACTCAATCTCTCTTTAATTTAGCGAGCACAGGTAACAGACAGATGCGGGTAACAGACACCAATACGTATTTCCCTGTCTTGGTCTGGAAGTGCAATATCATCCATTCAGCATAGCTGACTTCCAGTATCATGGATTTATTTTTATATTTTTTTAAAATCTAACCTCTACAGGCAGTTCCACTCTGTTATTCTGCCCCGCAATGACTAGTGCAAGATCCCAATCCCCTTTTTTGCCAGGCAACAAGTGAAAGCCTCATGAAGCAATCAAATATCATCCCCTCCTGCCCCTCACTCACAACCTGAGCCACACCACCCTAGTAAAAAGTCACCCCTTTCCCACAGCTGGTCTTTGTGGCATGGATAGCTGCTGGTAGGTGAATTTTGACCAGCCATTTAATGGTTGATCCTATGGCAGGCATCTAAAACTTCTCCCGTTATTTCTTCCTGATCTTTAGTTCAAAGAACAGATAAAAGCACAAAAAGAAAATTGTTCTCTGTTTCATCCTGTTACCCTGCCTCTACATTAAAAAAAAAAAAAAAAAAAAAAAAAATTAGCTGAAGAGTATTTTCTGGTAGAAAAGTCAAAACATTTCCTAGCTATAAATTCAACGTCCTCTGAATTGATAAAAGCAGGGCTGCTTTCATATTGCACTGCTCAAGAGGAGGCCCTAAGGAACTGCAGGCAGTTCACATTCTCCACCAGCTGAACACAGGAACTTATTCCCTCAAGCTTGCACCAGGAAAGAACAAACATCACCTTGACTCTGACCAAAAGTTCTTCTCGTGAAGCAGCAGCTTTGTAGAGACAAACTCTTACTGGGATACACGATACGCTTCTCCTGCACAGCCTGAGGCTCCCATTATGGAGTTGCTTGTACATAATGGAGGTGGTAATGTGCCAGAAGTATTTTCTTCCCCCAAGAGTTGGGCTCTTCATTGAAAATCAGCATAATGCCTGAAGGATAAAAATTACTGCCTTGTTGAGAAAAAGTTGTTCTTGCTAATTACAATAATTCTGAAAATTGTATCAATTTTCATCAATACAATGATCTATTTTCCTTTTAAATCTTGCTCAGCTTTTCTCCTCAAATCACTTCTGGTGGAAGTGAGTGCCATTGATTTTATGAAAAATGTTCCTATTGGATTTGAATTTATCACCTCTGCTTTAAAGACAAATATAAAAACTGGGCCAATAAAGTTACAAGACAAAAATAGAAGTCCCCTATCCATTTTCTATGTGTTAGTCATAACTGTAGCTATTTTAGCCACTCATTCTCTTCAATCTCTCTATAATATTTCTGCTGTCTCATTATTTTTGTTATCATTTTGCAGACCTTAAGGAACTTGCAGTACAAAGTGTTTGCCCATGATGCCCAGAACTCAGTTCTGGACTAATCCAGGTAATTTTAAAACTCAGAGTTGTGCGAGTACTTTGGTTTCTTTAACTATGCCGTCCTTTACATTCAAATCTGAACTTCATTTGTCACTGTGATGCATTCCACAAGCTTCATAGGGTACCACTAAATTTTCCTTATTTTTTTGTGAGCTTGACTTTAGTAACCTTCACTATTTTCTACTTCACTGGTCATTCCTTTTCCAGATTAATTAAAAAAAAAACCCAACAAACCCTTATTAAAAAAAAAAAAAAGAAGCAGAAGTCAATCATAACTATTGGGAAAACCCAGAGCATAAAGAAGGTTTTGTAATTTCACAGTCTAGTATAATAAATTGATAAGCAAATTAGCTATTCAATTGTAAACCTTCACAGGTATGTACACATGGCACAGAAGGACAAGTATGCTATTACCTTATGAGGATTTTTAACAACCTACTACCATAACCCATATATTACCATCAGACTCTCAAATAACAGCAAAGGCCTTTTATTGTGCTCTGAAAATAAGCTTGATATTGACAAGTTACAGCCAAGATAGAGTATCTAGTTAGAATCTAAGTACTTCAGAAGCAGTAAAAGGGGTAGGAACTCTCCATTAAGAATCTTAACAGATCTTGGCACTTCTTCTGATTTAAGCACAGAAGTCCCATCAGTTTCAATGGAGCAGCTTCTGTTAATGGTCTAAATGCCGATTTACACAAGACGCATAATCCAAAATCTGCTTAAGCTTACCCATTTAATTAGCATAAAGTTAGTGAGAGTTCTAAATGGAGAAGCATATTCATCTTCCTATTCGCTTCTTGAAGTAAGATTTGTATAACGAATCTTATCAGAGCACACACAGAACCACAAAATACACAAGTTTTACTTCCCCAAAGAGCAGCAGCGGAAACTCCTGACTTTTGGCCAGCCCAGAAACGGCTGCTTTCCTTCTTACCTATAAGGCAGGAAGGAAGCTTTTACAGAGCACCGTATATTGCTCTTCTAAATTACATCACTGTTAGTCCTGTTGTAAATGCAGTTTACTAAGGAAAGGTACTCAGAGAATGCAGGTATCGGCACTGGATTAATATCAACGCAGCGCCTTAGCAAAGCCTTTAACACTACAGCACCCACACTTTCTTCCTCCAGCAGCTGAGCTAATCCCAAAGACTGTTTCAACAGTCATATTTTTGCTATCATTTAAGAAAACAGAAGTTACAGAGTACTTTCATTGCTACCAGATATTATTCCTCACGTGTGTGAATATTAATTTACGACTGATAACCCACACAATGGAACGGAACATAGATGTGGTCCCTTCATGGTATGTTCAGAATAGGAAGGGCTTCAATTCATTTTCTCCTTCCCTTCCTTCATGACATCTACTAACTCATCCATAGGGAAAAATATAATTTCTATCCAACAGTGAAAATCAAATGTCAAACTCTTCAACGTATTATCATACCATCCAACAGCCTGACCCTGCAAAGACTCAGCTTTAATCTTTATGGGCTGCAAGCATCCGCTTGACTCCAATAAACGTAGAAGAGAAGCACATGCGTGAACTTTAGCAAGGCTGAGAAGTCTGGGATTAAGAGCTACTGCTTTTGTTTTGGCAAATATACAATCCATGATACAAAGCATCCATGGAAAAAAGCACAAATCTTTTAGCAATTCTTCCCCACAGTTCTCCACCCACCTCACACCAGAACAGAAATGCTTTGCAATGGGCAGAACTCTGACAATTTGCAGGAAAATTAAGGCAACGGTTCTACCTGCTTTCTGCGGGAGTTATTTTGGCAAGCTCACGCTTTAAATGCCAGGCAGCATTTAAGGATTTGCTTGGACATGTGAATATATGCATCTTATTCATCTCAACAAAAGAGAACACCACATACTTTGCTATTCAAGCTCACCAAATATTTTAACTAGAAGCTGCTGGATTTTCATGTATTTATACTGTATTAAGTACCTAGCTACTTTTTCAAACCAAGATTACATTTCGAACATTCATTTTTCAAAATCAGTGCATCTGAAAGACTTGCTGAACTAACAAAACATGTCCTGCCTCAGCCCATTTCTTCTTGTATTGTCATAGCCATTTCCCATCTGAGCCTGCGCTACTTCAGTGGTCAGCATTTTGGAAAAGGGAAGTTTCATTTTATAGTTAAAGATGATAACGTGCTCCTAGTAGCTTTCTCAAGCTGATGTTTATCAAACTTCCTTTTTAAAAATAAGAAGGTTTGTGTCCCTATAGTTAGTTATTTAGCAACTACACTGCAGAGTACAAGGAAACCACCCCCCCAAGATTCATTTAGGCAATGAGCACGTAATAATGCTGTTATGTCAGTACCCAACACCCTAAGAGGTATGTGTGTACTCTTTCCTATAAGTAAATGAAGACTGCAAAGACTTACAGTATCAGCACATAACTTCTGTGAGGTACACCAGGGTGTGACATGGCTGTACATTTGCAACTGCAACTGTCCATGCTCGCATTCTTCTCCAACAGGAAGAAAAAGCTCCAGGCCACTTCTTTTGATGTGAAAGGAAAACAAAACTGAAGTGATAAATCGGTTTAGCAGTTTTCAGCAGGTTTTGACCCCCCTCCTTTTTTTTTTTTTAAATAAATAAAATGGAGTCCATCCTTAAGTTTCCAGATTAACAAGTATTCTTAAAACTAGTTACGTACCCAATTACAACCCTTAAAACACCACCAAAATGCACTACAATATTCTTTTATTTAGTTTACAGAAGAGTCTATCAGTACAGGTTGCAGAAAGAAAATGTTTAGTGCTATTTACAATTTGTTTTAAAACTCTGCTCTATACAAATTTAATTCTGATCAGTATGAACAATATTTTTGTAAATCTACTGCATATAAAGCATTTCATCAAAGCAGTAACAATGAATAAAATAACCTGATTACATTTGAATGATGCCAATCATTCGAAAAAACGATTACACAGAACATCTGTAAGAGTTGTGGACACTTAAGTACAGAACACAATGTCAACCTGCGACTCATTTTTTTTTTAAAGGCTAAAGCTATTTATATGGAATATTGTTCTATTATACTACACGCCAATCTATATTTAACTTCTATAGTTATGTATTTTATAAGATTTTTATTAAATATATTCTACACATATTTGTAATTTCACCCAGGAAGAATTCCTCCCCAGTGAAAAAATATAAAATCTTTTATATTTTTTTTTATTTTTATTTATTTTTATTTTTTACAGGTTTAGATGAAACTAGCTCATGCTTTAGTGCTGTGCAAATTTCTTTAGCATATCAACATTTAAATTATTGATATGAAATAAAAGAATGGCATCCTTTTTAATTATGTATGCCTTCAAAAATCAGCTTCTGATTTTAATACAATTGCAAGCACTAATACCAAATGCAGATTACGTAAAGAAACAAAACTAGTACTATGGCAGAGGTTTTTCTTTTTGCTTTTTAAACTTTAATAAGTTTGAAGTTTCTAATGAGTAAGCATGACACTGGACACTAAGGTACAGATGAGAAAATGACTGAAAAACACCAATTGCCAATATTCAAATACATAAAATTGATTAGTAAATGATGTTTTCTAATATTTATGCACAATAATAAAAGCCTATGAACTACAGGAAATTACCCCTCCCATATTAAGGCTAGGAAATGCACTCTCTGCACTGGTTTGTGCTGTCTGAATAAGCACTCAACTAACGTACGAGATCAGAGTGCACGCAGTAACGAAAAAATCAGTTTCATCAGCCCTCTACAGAGTGCTTTTAAATTACAGGCACATAGTTTTTTGTTTGTTTGTTTGTTGCAGTGAAAATATATATAGTTAGACTTGGTTTAGTTAGTATTCTGTGCCAGTTCGGCCACCAAGGTTGACTCAGGTAGAATTGACTTAACACTTTTTCCTTTGATTTGGCCATAAGTGAGATTTAATTATAGATATACTATTTTCCAGTGTTGCATTATACATTGTAGGTTATTACTAGGTGTCTCAAATATTGTTAGAGATTGGTGATGAGAAATATACTGTCAACCATATTTAGTGCAAATTGCATCTAGAAAGCTTGACTGGTTAGTTCTGGTTAATGGAGATTTTTGTGGTAGCAAAATGATTCCTGCTATGGAAAAGAACACATTAACTTTTCTGGAGATTGAATTCTTTCGAGAACTGATGTACTGTAAGATTATTCAACAAACAAAAAGCAGGAATTTTTAAAAAATAAACAAACAATGAAAGTGTTCATAGATCTTTCTCCTTAAAAAAAAAAAAAAAAAAAAAAAAGACTAATAAGACAGTGTTCGTGTAATATTTCAGTTCCATAGATTTACAGACAGGCTCCTCCTACAGGTGTTTGAAGCAAGGTAGGGCCTCTTCTATTCCAGCAGCATGAAAGACAAAGACTATATTACATCACACTTAGCAGGTAAAGCTAACAGGGTTTACAGGATTACACAGCAATTGCTTTCTCCAGTTTTTTCACGGTTCCTTTGACCTGTGGAGCAAGAAGAAAGTTTTGCTTACATGCCATTTCTAAAGCAATTAGGTTGTTTTGTGTGTGAGTATGCTTGATACAAGTATGTTTTTTATTATTTTTAGTAAAAAACTTATTTATTATTATACGCATGCGCACGTAACTGGAAAATAAATCAGGAATAGTTTTTGACATCAAAACTGAAAGCTTTTAAGGTTTGAGTAAATTTCTGCATTCTACAAAAATGCTAAACCAGAAAGTTAAATTTCTTAGTTTTCTATAAACAACATGTACAAAAGCATTGCATTACTTGCTTCACAAAAGACCACAAGGACTTGACTTTTCTCTACTATGAAATACTCAAAAAGCCTGCAAGAGATCTGACTGCTTTGCCATGTACTTGAGTAGGAAATACCTCTAGTGCACAGCGTACCTTGAGAGTTTGGCTCTGGCAATGTCTCTCTAGCCACCAAATGCATCACTGTTGTTTTGCCAAAAGGAAGTTTTAATGCTGCAAAAGGCAAAAGGGAAATTTATCAATACAATACAGCAGTCGTCTTTCTTCAAAATACCCAACTGAAACTAACTATAATTGGATTAGCATCTGTTCAAAAGTTATACTGTTTGGTTTGAACTGCTTACTAAATAGATTTATAAAGGCATTTCTGGCTAAAGTTTTGTAGATCAGGGTCTTGGGACCTGCTAAGAATCACTTGAAACACTGTGTTCTTGGAGACATGATATTCCTGTTAGGAAACGTGGCCTTCCTCTTTTGAGTAAAAGTAGAAGTGGGCATTCATGCTAAGACTCAGGTGCTAAGCACTCTTTATTGATAAGGATGCAAAAAAGTGGCTAATTCAGCCATTAAGTTGTTACTCCTGAGACATCAAAACATTGAGCCACTACTACAAAACAGATTTTCCTAAAACATACTTTGATCCATGATACAGGTTTTCTGAAATACAAAATGTCTGCATCTTGCCTTTAATATTAATCTGTAACATCAGTTACATGTGAAAAATATAAAATTTAGAACATTTTAAAACAGCTAAGTTAGTTCTCACAATGCTGCCTTTGTGAGCTTAAATAACACAAAATAACAAAATTGGAGCTTTCCACAATTTGTTCTGCTTGTTTCTGAAACCGAAATGATCATTTTCACATTCTAAGTATACCAACACAGTGCTGTATTTGTGGTTTTAGCACTGCAGTATAATATTTATCAAAATTTCTAGTTTCCTTGAAATGAAAGGGTTCTCTGTTGCTCATGATATTTAGCAGATTCTCATTGCCAGATTCAATATTCTGAACTTTGACTTCTTCTAATTATTGGGGGGGGAAGTTATTTTTACAAGTTCTTTACATAACTTTAGTTTTGTTTCCCCTCTCCAACTCTTAAGATTAAGCATCTTCCTTGATTATTTTTCAGAGAAATCTAAGGTAAAGATGCTCTAAGTTTTGTCCTCCCCTTTACAGAGGGAAAAAAGTTAGCGATAAATATAACAATAATTTAACCCTAAATAAACAAGTCATTCGGACTTGAGTAGAATTTGTCCTCTCAAATTCAATTTACATCTTCTGTTTTCACTTACAGTGCACCAAGGCATTTTAAGTGAATAAATTAATAATGAATGTCCAATAAACCTGAAAGTAACTGAAGAGAAAAATGCCTCTCTCTTTATTTTAATCACTACAGCATAGATTAAAAATTCAGTAATAAAAAAATAAACAAACCGACCTAGTATTTTGTTACTACATGTATTCAAATACAAGCCTATAGCTACAACATTGCTATTAAATCATGTTCATTGCCTAATTATTTTTTGAAAAAATGCAAGTTACAATTAAAAGAGAGGTGTAAGCATACGGAGCTTACACAGCTCCACAAGCTTCTTTGAAGTAGCTGTACTTCGGGAAACGCCATCTCTACAGAAAGTCAGATCTGAAAGTTGCTTAGTTTACTTGATGCACTGCCTGTGCCTGCAACTAGAAGTTATTGATAGCTTAAAGTCTGACAAGGATGAAGTATTTTGCGTACTTGATTCTGTGGTACAACTGAAAACTCTGCAAAGAGCGTATTAACAGTCTGTTCAACTCAATGGAAAAGGACTGTCTTCATGACAAACTCTTACGAAGCCATTAAAGAAAAAGCAAAATATTACAAACTAATCACATTAGGGACACCTTTCATAATATCAAGATACTTGAGGATACTTGATTAGTGAGCTGTGGAGATTAATTATTTACAGCAATCAAGTAAAAATATGCTAATATTTCAATTAACTAATTTCAGCTAGTAGTTTGCATAGTTCACACGAGTTCTTATTAGCAATTTCCAGCTTCTTGCTTGGACCACCATGACAGAATCTGAGCACCCTACCCTATGCTCAGTAATCCTTTCTTGCTCTTGTCTTCATTCTCTCAACCCTTTCTCTCACTTTAACTAAACTTTTATTTAATACCTTTCCCATCTGCTTAATTCCACTTTTATTCCACATTTTCTGTTGTCAGAACTTACTTTTCACCACCTCTTTTGGTATGTGTATGGCACAGGGGGGGTTGGCTTCCCTTCCCCCCCTCCTAATAAATAAGGAAGGAAGACATTGGTGCTCACACCATTATCTAACAAGAAATGGAGAACCGTCAGTTATGGACTACCTCCCTTATTAATATTATTTCAAATGCAAACTGCAGACCAAATATTTAGCTAAAGGATGAAATTTCCTGTTGGAAGCTGAACAACAGACTCTGACTTGCTAGCTAACTCCCCAACCCTTCACACAGGCAGGACACAACAAAATAGTGTGGCTCAAGCACCGCAGGCAAAAGTGGCACGGCAAGCTTTATAGAGGGATCTATTTTTCTTTGCCACTTCCAGTGCCATTAGCTCTACTGTTCTTGTAGTGACAGTCCATTCAGAGAAGCTGGCAAAAGAGATGGTTTCTTTAATTTTTTTCACTCAAAAGCCAGTTTTTCCTATAAATTTGTCATTTTTTCAGGCTTCTTAGTTTATGGGAGTCTCAAATTCATAAGACACTATGTAGACATGTGAGGTTATGACAAGAATGTTACAATGTCATTTTTAAATGTGAACAAAAATGGACTCCTGTCAAAAAAGAAAAGAGCAAACTGATTCCTTGAAAACTTTTGTTTCCCTAGTTGATAAAGTACTTCCAGTACACAGTAGGTCCAAATTCCAGTCAATATTTCCTAATTACTTAAAACAAATAAAACACTAAGTGCTATAACTCAGTTATAGACAGCTGCAAATAGAAAAGCTTAATGGAACTGTAGTATAACAGCGTAAGAAACTAAATACTGTATTTAGCAAGAAATTTCCCCCTTCCTCCCTTAAGATAACTAGTTCACTTTGGGTTACATCTAATGAACACCATAAACTGAAGCAACAGTCTTTTCAGGCTGCTTCATGAATTGCTGTTCCCCTTTCAGCTGTATAATCTTACTTTAGATAACTTCATTACTACTGAAGTAAGCCAATGTTTTAGGGATTTTTTTTTCCTTAAAACAATACAGCAAGAAAAAGATCTTTGAAAAACATTAATATACATATAAGATCCTTAGGGTAAAATCATGATGATTAAATTGCAATGCATGAATGATTAAGAATGAACTAAAATGCCCTGAATCCAAGTAAGTGTTCAAAATCCATAGACCTGAGTTAATGCAAGAGTCAACAGCATGCAGCTATTATTTTTCAGCTTAACTCGTTAAACACTATATTAAATACGTTAAATACTCAAAGTTGTTTCAGATTCTGACAAATATCACTAAAGGGAACAAGCACTGGTGGTCAAGAGTAACACCTACAGATGAATGGCAAAGAAAATCCCATTTAGCTATCCTTGCCTGGAAAATGTAGGGTAAGACTAGCAACTCTCTAACTGCAGAGATGATCCAAGACTTAACGTTTGTCTTTCAACCCTACTCCAACTGCTACTAGCTGCACTCATTGGCACCTGGTAAACGTACAAATTAAAGGGTGAATAAAAATTTCAGAGTTCTCCCAGCTGAATTGACAATGATCTTGTTTGTGTATATAGCAGCATTAAAAATTGATTTATATGGAGAGTAAATCTATTCTAAAAGTACATCACTAGCCAACATCAGTAATGGTAGAAAGCAAATCAATAGCTATATCATCCCAGTCACTTCTTCATGGAAAGACCACCATAAGCAGTCCGGAAATATTCTTTTCAGGTTCACCTTAACTTCAGAAACATTTCATTACTGATTTTGTATTATATTCTCCTCTCTGTATTGCACTCAATTACCAAATGCATGAACAATCTGAACCTACAGAGAAAATAGGAGTATTAACTTATTTTTAAACTGGCACAGAGAAGAGACTCTTATTTTGTTTAGTCATTGATATAGTTGAGATGCACGCTGGCAACTTTTATCTACACAAGGAAAGATTATTGTTATAAATTTGTGTCATATCTCTACCAAAGATACCCGTCAAAATACGTAATTCTAGTAAAAACTTGCCACAAGGGGGCATAGTTGAATTGCATTTCCTTAGCATATGACGCGAAACCATTTACTTTTGTTTTCGCATAACTATGCAATTGTATCCCAGGGAGAGCACTGGACAGCAAGAATGCTTCCCCTCATTCTCATTCATAGAGTGTCTTCCTTCATTGCACTAAGATTTAAAGTATTGTTTAACCAATTGTCATAATCTTTATCAAACATTTTAAAAAGCTTAAGACATTTTGACGAAGTGAAGAAACTTACCCTGCAAGTGCAGTGTAAGACAGGTGGAACAAAGTATTCCATTTAGAAAGACAACAAATAAAAGCAGTATTACTGTTCCTTTATGCAAGAGGAGACTTGACTTACCAGGTGGTACCTCCCAAAGTTTAACAACTAGTGGTAACAAGATGGAAAAATACATAATAAGATACAATGTCACTCTATGCAGAAGAAAAATAGTACATAGCAAGCCATACTGTGATCTTGAACAGTAAAGTAGTATTTACTGCACTGTAAATAAATATCCCCTTTGCCCGGCTGTAACACAGATGAAAATTATTTTCATACCTCCTAGTGTCACATTGCCATGAAGAAACCTTCCTTGATAAATAAGCCGCAAGATATTTGGACTGCTGACTTGCTCTTCTTCCCAATCTGAAGAGAGAGAATTTTCACAGTTATGTTGTAATAAAAACATCTTTTGTTATTTCTCTCACTTTTACCCAGGAAGAAAACTAAGAACAGGACTCTCTTGCGTGGAACGCTAAAGAGAGAGCACTGAAGATAGAGAAGGATAATTCAAGGCTAGCATCCCTGAAATCTATTCTTAAATTTATTATTTGACATTGGGCATTAAACACAGAATTTATGCCTGGAAGCATAAACACTACTAACTTACTTCACAGATTGCGTGAGATATTTAGGACATATAACAAGTCCTACACAAAATATTTCATAAATGCAAGTTGCTTCCTGAGGCTTAATACTCACTAAAGGCTAAAACTGCCTTTATTTTCTCCCATTCAGAAGATTCTCAAGCCATACTCCTCACCAGCTAATTGTCTAACTGGAGCTGTTCTCCAGCAATGCAAAGCGGCCACACACAGAGCAAAAGCACATGTGATGGGTCATTTGAAACGGGATTCTCAGATCACAGCCCTGAAAACGCTCTGCAGGCTGCTCAGCAGTGTTCGATGATGGCCAGATCCAACCAGTTAAATATCCAGAGGGGGCAGTGACCTGAGCAGCCCTGACCGGTCACTGCGGAGAGCCTGAACAGAGGGCTCTCGCAGAGCACGCACTGACGGATACATTTTAAGGAACTTCTCAAAGGACAATCCGTGGATGTTTTTATGTGGCAAACAGTGATTCGGGAAAAGAAAGCATGCATTTTCCTATAATGCATCTCCTATAATGCTTAAGCCGTCATAAATAATTTATAGGCTTAAATGATCTTTTCCTACTCTTTTACTGTTCCCTGTCACAACGTGAACAACAAATAAATATGTACTTTGCTTTCAGAACAAATATCATAAAACCTTGAAATGCTGAATTTAAATGGGCTCTCTGGGAATACAGTGTTTTCTGTTTCTTAGCTGACCAGATATCTGGCAACAGATGTTCACAAATGTTCTCTCTTTCCGCTTTTGTAGTGTTTATACACCAAAATGAATATTCAGCAAGGGATCACGACAAGCAACAGAAACCAACCTGTTCACTGGGAACATACAATTAACATATGGGCAGTAGCAACTGGCACCGCAAAAGGACAAGAACTAAACAGGGGAGAAGGGGAAGCATTTAAAACAGAAGCCACGGCTGCGGAGCGTGCACGGAGAGGCATCTGGTGCGAAAAAGCAAGCAGGCAGAGAGGCGGGCAGCAGGAGCCATCGCAGCCCCAGAACGCGGCGGACGCAGGGCTGGTATCAACAGCAGACGCTGCAATATCCCCGGGTGCTGCCATGTGCCTAGTTTATAAGATTAGATGAAATTAGGCAACCAAAGCTATTTGAATTTCAAGTATTTCCATTCAGGGTCTGATTCAATTGTCTTGCAATTCAAGCACATGCTCTTTTTGCTATGCTGTGAAGCAGGCTACATTAGGGATATGAATTATCACACTGCTAGGGTAAATGATTTTTTGGAAGACACCAGATTTTTTTTTTTTTAAATTTTTTTTTTTACTCCATACAGTCTGAACTCCACTATACTATGGTTGTAAAGAGAAGATCAGCCAGTTTATAGTGCCACAATGACGTAAAACAGCAACCAGAAGACGACAGACTATATTTTGGCACAGGTATTTGGTCATTGTTAAACTGCCAATTTACTCATCCTTTTAATTTTTGCTTCCTGGCTGGCAGTCTGAAACATTTCTTTCTGACATGACTTCAAATTTTAATTTCCACTGATGACTAAATGAGCCAAGGAGAAAATATTTACCTACTACTTTAAAAAAAAAAAAAGTTCAGCAGAAAATTGCTGTACAAGAAAAAAGTTAATATTATTTAGATGAAAATGGGGAGGAGGAAGAGAACAGGTAACCTACCTAGATGATATACTTTAATATAAATTTGGCATTTTCCACTACAAGTCAAGAGATCTTTAATTAACAACTGTATTGCCAAAAGAGGGGAGGAGAGGTTTGCCTTGATCCTGCCAGCATTTGACTGAGGATATTTCATGACTTTTTTTCCCCACAAGGTCGTGACAAGTCAAAATGGTGGTAGAAACAATAATTTCCTATCATCTCTCTTTCAAGGAAACTTTAGTCCTCATCAAGATTTCTTAAGTCCTGTGGCAAAGAGCAGCTCTCAGTCTGAAAACAGCTACTGGGCTAGTATTTGTGAAAACCTATACACTACTCTGAAGTAGATTTCTCCCCAGTCTTTTAAATTGACACTATTCTTCTTTGCACAGGTAATTAAATATTCATCAAGATTTAAAGCACTCTCTCAGGACAGCAGGTATTTAGACTGAGGCTTCCATGTCCAGTTCTACTTTTCTTATTCTTTAAAAAAAATGGACTTTAAAGTCTGGGTTTCTTCCCAAGTCTAAACTCAGAATCTGCACTTTCAATCTCTTCACAAGACTGGGAACATGAGACCACATGTTCAGGAATAATCTTGAGTAAGAAGAGAACAGTTCTGCCTTTACTAATTCAGATAAAGGTATGCAAAAAACATTTGGTCACAACAGCTATGTTGTAGGCACACATTAAAATAAGCACAGTAGCTACACCAACCACATTTCTTAGTGTAAAAGTGTTTTACATCTGTACCTAATACATTAGAGGACTAAAAACCTCCTCCTCCATTACATATTTTACTAAATACATAATGCTGCATCCCAGCAAAACAAACAGCAAGCAAGTCCCCTAAAACCCTGTTCTTCCTGACCTCAAAGACCAGTTTAAGGCCTAAAATACAGATTATCAATACTAAATTTTTGGCATGAACTATCATCCACCATATCTCCTTCACAAAGGCACCACAGAATCAGATAATGCAATGTTTTAGTCTGTGTAAATAGTAGTCTTTTTTAATATCAAAACAGTAACCCAAATGAAGTCCTGTACCAAAAGCAGCATTTTCTTTCACTGTATGTAATGCTACGTCTGTGTTCTGGCTATATTCCCGTGAAATCATAGTCAGGGAGAACAGAAGCACTTTGTTTTTGTGGAATTATTCACATATGTGAATACATATCTGAAGTTTTCAACTCCATTCTCTGAAGCTAGTATTCCTGCATAACACCAAATATATTCATACAACCAACCTCTGTTTCCCTCAGACTTTTAGTGCTTCTTAAAATGTTCTTTTATATTTGATTTTTTCCTGGAAAAATATCGTTATTACAGATCCTTTCCAAGATAAAGCAGTAAGGAAGAAGTAGTTCAGACTCAATTTCACTAATGCATTCCTGTGACATGCCATGTTTTACATTATCTGTCCTCACATAAGAGGTCTTATATCTCCAACATTTCCTCACGCTTACTAGATCCTCTAACAATACTGATTAAGAAAAGTGTCTAAAGATAGGGGGAAAGAAGTACTTCAGTTTGGGGAAGCAAATTTTAGAAATAAAGTGTGAAACAGTCCAGACATCTGCCCAACAGAAGAAACAGGGAAAAAGAAGGCAAGAAGACAATTTATCTGTATATAAATCTATGCCCAGATACGCAATAAACATACTTAATTTGAACACTGAGAAAAGAGGTCGGCTTATTGACACTCCAGTCTGAAAATACAGGGAGGCTTCTAGCTCACCAGTTAAAAAGCCAAAGCCACACAGCTACTCACCCATTGGCCAGTTGTCATACACATGTTTTGCGATATCTGCAGCAGAGTCGTTTGGTGAAAACAGGAACTCTTTTGTCTTCCCGCTTACCAAGATGAGGCGCAAATTTATCTGTAAAAAAAAAGCAGTATTAGGAAAGTATCCAGAGAAGACTTAAATTATTATTTTTTAAAAGTTACTAAAAAGGTGCCATTGGTTTTAGAAGAAGATTGATCCAAAGTGATTTGAGAAAACAGTTTAAGATGGTGTTAAAAATAGGGTCAGAGGTCAATAAAGTTTTGTTTGTTTACACATAATCTAGGAAGATTAAATTCTAACAGCTAGCAATTTTTATGATAAACACCAGAAGATTCTGACAGGTAGTGACTGAATCAACTGTGCCATTACAAAAAGCTTTCAGCAGACTATAAAAAAATTCCAGCCAAGACACACTGGCAACACATCTTCTTGAATGAAGAGGAAAAATATAAACCTGAAAAATTAACCTGAACAAAGAGCACTAAAAATTCAAAATCTGCACCTGAATAGCCTATGAGCTTCAGTAAAAGCCCTAGCACACTCCCTCCAGTACGGTATTTGTCAGCCCTGATCTCACCCACTGCATCTCCTACAAAACACCAGGGAGTCAGACAGCATCCTTCCTCAGTCCCAGCTGCCACAGAACTTGAATCCCTCTGCCAGTCTTCCAAACCCAAAACTTTGTTCCACCACTGTCTTTCACTACAAAGCAAAGTGGTTGAGATCCACATGCAATACAGTAATAACACCACATCACAGTTTTTCTATCATTGATTTCCTTTATCTAACCATTGACATCTTCAGCTATAATCTTCCTCTCTTCTATTTGCAAGTTACCAAGTATAATTCCTTTTCCATATAGCATTAAAATAACCTGTATAAAGAGCTCACTATGACATTACTTACAATGCAAAAGAGGTTAAATTTTGGCTCCTAAAGCAACTGCTAGCAAGGTCATAAAATGTGTTTGGGTAGCTAGCACTTACTAATGCCCATGGCAAGTAGGAGTCTAGCTGGTTTTGTGTTTTGACCTACAGGCCTGAATTGCATCAACTTTTAGCAAGACTTTAGCATACTAACTGCTTGGATACTTTTTTCCAAATCACACTCTCAAACTGTGGCTCCCATTCTAAGTTAAGCTGCAACAAAGCTTTCCTTGTTGGAGTTCAGTAAACAGTTTTCTAGATCAAATACAAAAGGAAAAATTGACAGCAATGCTGAAGTTTTCGAGACTTCTTCAGGGTCAAAAACCTCAGCGTATCATATCCACCGAACATGACAGTGCTGCCTCAGTTACCTACTCGCCACTGATTTCAGAAGCTCTCCAGGCAGATTGTCTATTCTCTCTTGAATGCTTTGGCTCGGATTCATCCCACCTATCTTTAAGCATCTAATGTAGGTATCCAAATTACAGTCTCTATCATCCTGCACCTTTCAAGGTCAATGAAGAAAATGACCCCTCCAAAAAGCAATTCAGTCTCTATTTCCAAGGGCAGCAAAGATAAAAAGAGTTAGCATAAAAGTGCTAGGTTCCCCTCCCTGTCCCCCTACTAACGCCCTTCAGAAAATATGAGTTCTGCTGTTAGCCCAGGAAAGAAGCCAAGTGGTACCCGTCTCTGAGAAAGTACCACAGCCACTGTAAGAGTATCGCTGCATAGCAGGAAATCATGAAAAAAAACTTCAAGGAGAGAAGCTGCAGGAATGCTTTCTAGTCAAAGACAATTATTCATAAAATTCAGAACACATCTGGCTATAAACATTAAAGTTCCATTTTCCTTGATATTTCCAGAATGATTAAGTAATTACTTTCAAATCTCACCAAGATTTAGCAGAAAAAGCAGACCAAGTTCCACTATTCCTGTTTACTCCAAAAACCTGACTACTGTAATGAATTACAACTTCAAAATGTTATGCTTAAATTTAGCAATGGCCAGACTATGTCCATTTGTTGTTTTGTTTATATTGTCTTTCAGTTTAAGTAGTTTCCCCTTGGCTGTCTCCACCTGTGTATGTATAGACAACACTTACATATATGGTTTCTTCAGCTGGACTACCCAAAACAAGCTCTTCAAGCTTTCTCTAGTGAGATATCCATTTCCCCATTCACCCCAGGAACCTGCCTCTGTACATTTCAATTTCTTCTCTCTTCTCCTCAAAACAGATGACTATTTCTGAAGCATACTAAATGATGTCTCACCAGATGCTTGTATAACACCACCAGTAATTTTCTCTGTCTACTGGAAACATCTTCTGTGATTGTGTCGCAAAAGCACATATACCTTCTTCACAACTGCACCACGCCGTTTGCTCAGTTACCTTGTACCCTTCTCTACTTTGACCCTTTCAATTATTCAGCCTCCAAGCTTATAACTGATATTTTGGCTGTAACACCCTAAAGCACAAGGCTCCAAATGTCACCCCACTTCTATGGCTCCATCCTTCCCAGAGAAAGCAGGCTAGGTGGAAAGAAGTATTCTGCACCACAAAGATGTTTCAGATCTCCCCCATGTCTGGGCCCATGGCCTATGAAATCCCCTTCTCCCCCAAATTTCTGTGTAACGTTTCTTTCTCTCTACATTAAGAGCATTTTTCGAACTTCATGTCATCAACAAATTTTAGCAGCGAGATCCCTTTACATGTACCTTTGTCATTAAATGAATTGGAAAACATAAGACTCATCTGACAATTGTTCCATAGCAATTCCAGTAACAAGCTCTCTCTGAGCTGGTTTCCCCCTCTCAGCTAGGTCCTTTATGTTAGGCCCTTACGCTCACTCACAATTTCTATGTTAAATCCTAATTTCTCCTATTTAACCAACAGTTTGCAATCTGGCACCACATCAGTTACTGTGTACATATTCAGATGAAACTAGAAAAATGCTTATGTAGAAAATAAGTTCTTTTCATCAAAAGTCAGCTTGCCACGCTCCAGCGTTCAGAGGTGTGGTGTGCTGCACTCCATTCTACTTTCTCTATACCTCATTATCTTTAATTATCTTTTAATCGTTAATGCATCTCATTACAACACCAACATACTGCCAAAAATTTCAGAGGTTTAGACTGCGTCACAAACTGTTATTGTACTTGGGAACGGGCCACCTGTTTAAAAAACAAACAAACCAACCCACCCCAAATATTCGGCAGCAGTGCCTGCTGTAGGCACTAGTGGTGAGGAGCTTCTTCACCAGCAGTCCTCCTCTCTCTCGCTCCAATCTCCCCACATCCATTTCCTCTAACCGGCTCCTGAGACACCCCCCTGCCTTAGAGCTTACTCCCTCTGGCCAAGCAGTCCCCCACCTCTGATTTTATGCAGGTTATCTAAGGATTTCTTTTCCTTCATCTGTGGGCAGTTTATCTGTGGTGGGGATTACCTGTTTTGAAGATCATAACACTTTCCTAGGCAGTAAACATAACGCCAAAACATCAGCTCCCTAGAACTGTCTGATTTGGATCCTACAAGGAGATGATTAAAAAACCCCAGAAGATTAGTCCTGCTCAGCACTTAAAATATGATTAGGGCACAGCATTAATATAGAACTAAAGTTATTCTTCAGCTAGCATAACATTAAAGAGACACATTTCTTTTTATTCTCACTGCTGAGTTTTGAGATTACCAGGCACACTAAAGTGAATACAGAAAGGAGAAGAATATCACAGAGAAATAACCAAAACTAACTTGGTTTCCTGGAAAATTTGATTAAGTTGTACTTCTGCAGTTAATATACAACATAAAATCAATACAAGCAACAGAAAAAAAAAAAAAAGTGCAAAATGTTAGTTCCTTCTTTCCACCCCACCTCCCCAAGATGGATAACTTAACTGTGCTGAATTTTTTTGTTGCTGAAGAGCATTTCTTATAGTCTTACTATGAAATACAAAAGGCACATCAAGATAAACTAATAATTTTACAGGATATACTACGAAGTATGTGTAAAACGCAGCATGAATATTTTCATTTAAAAGAAAAAAGAATATAACCAAATATCAGCAGAAGCCCAAAATAAATCCTTAAAGCAGTCAAGCAGATGTTGCATCAAGTGCAAGGAAACAGCTGCTCTAATGAAAGGTTAAAGTATTTTCTTATTTATAGTACAGCATGCCACTGACACATTTAGTTTGCATGCTTGTCTCTCTATATATGTGCATATATATATATAAGATATATATATCTTTATATTTATATTTCTTAATCCTGGCTTGAAGGAATCTTAATCTTAGTCTTGAGTTGCACATCACACTACCTCAAAAGGGTCTGAAGCAAAGAATCCCCAAACTTGTCTTTGGAGTCTAATCTCACTCCCCTCAAGAGCACTGGGAAATTTAATGGCTTGCAACTGCTGTACTACTTATTCTGCAAGCCTGAGAACCCCACTTCAAACAAGCTATAGGGGATCTTAAACAAACCTTTCTGGCAAAATGCCACTAATAAAGTTCGTATCTAAACGGAAAAAAAAAAAAGAAAAATAAAGGAGCGTATGTGTATACACCTTTACTCAAAGGAACGTGCAAAATAGAAACTTGGTTGGGTAGAGAAGTTTGACACAAAAGCAGAAAATTTTAATTTTTCAAGTTATGAATGGATTCTTAGTGGTCTTAGCTACCCTGTATCCTATTTCCTACGTTAAAAGTTAGCAAGGAGGTTGTACCTGTATCCCTTGTATGCTTAAAGCCCCTCCACCTATCCTTGCCCGAAGAGTCTTGGTCCTGAGACACTTTCATGATCCTCGTGGCCCTGACAAGTCTGCTCTTCCACAGGGGACATAATGATGACCACCCTGGGTTTTGGTTTTGGGGTTTTTTTTTGGTCCCAGGCCATCAAAGGGAATTCCAGCCTTTTGCTACAGCAAACTGATAAGGATCATATCCTCACACTTCCACATTATAGCACAGACTGCAACGTTACTGATGAAAGCAGTTAAAAGCCACAGTATCAGAAGTAGGATTAAATACAATGTGTGGACTACATCCCTTCTGCACAGTTATATAATAGCACATTCTGTTTGTGATCTCAAGCATGCAAACCTCGCCCTCTCTCCCCCCCACACCACAGCCAACACCAAGCTCATAATCACAGCTCCAGTTAACTATCCCATCAGTTGCATCACACACACAATAAAGAATTTCAGTGTAGATTATATATTGTAAACGAACAAAAACCCCTCCCAAAACATGAAATAATATATATTATGTGTATGTGTGTGTGTGTGTGTGTGTGTGTGTGTGTATGCGTGCAAAGATTGTAGTAACAACTGTGACCACAACTTATGCAACAGACATTTGGGTCACGTATATGCAGATGTAGAGTAAGTTGCATTTTGTTTGTTATAGGCATCTGCAACAGAGTTTGTTCGTTCTTAAAGGTGTAACTACAAAATGTCTTAGTGCCACAGTGCTTCTAACTTCACAGCTGAAGTTAAATAAATGAAAAGTCACTTAAGCATCAAGAAATGAGATTTACAACTTACAACCTGTTTCTTGATGTTTAGCGATTTCCCACCTATTCAGTTAAATAAGTTATTTTGATATCAATTTTATGCTCCAGTAGCAGCTTAAGATTCCTCCCATCCTACAATTAAAATGCAGAGGAGGAAAAGTGTCATATTGGCTTGTCATATGCTATACAACCCCAAGTTTAAATTAACTGCTTTTCTTCAGTTGTTTAAGGTAAAAATACATACACAAGACTATTTTTTTCCTTTACTTAATAGATGTGAAGTTGAATTAAAAACTAACGATGGACCAGAAGGGAAAGCGATGAGATAAGATCATTCAGAAATACAGACTGAAGTTATGGTTTTCAAAATCCAATACATTTACTTCCTAGTTCAAGTTCATAATTCTAAGAGGTACCTTTGTTCTCCAAAAACACATCAAGTTTCCTAATGACTCTAGGCCAAAGAAAAACCTCACAGCACCATGCAGTACCCTTTACTGACTGAATTCCACCAGATTCACATAAGAGGTTGAACCAAGCCTGAGTAACAGTCTAAGGGAAACAGCAGCATCACACAGGCCAAGTCAGCAGGGACCTGCAGGTTCCAGACTCCACTCCACTCCTAGGGTAGATATATCATCTCATGTAATCCCTTGTGGAAATGTATCCACCTGAATAGAATGAAGAACTTCAGTTTTTACACTCCCTGGAAGACTGCTCTAGTACCTGACTGTCCTCTTGAGCGGAGCTTTCTTCTAATTCCCAGCATAAGTTTATTCTTAGACAGGTTACATTCACTGATGCCAGACGTACTTTGTGCTTTTCCGGCCCTAGGGGTTTCGATGGCTTTCTTCTACGTCTGCAGACAAGGACACACTTTGCTAAAGTAAACAAGCAGAGGTTTTCCTCATTAATATCCTTGCCCTTGGTGTGATCACTGTCTTCAAAGCTCTAAAGCATATCAACAGAGGTTAAGGAAACTGGGCTTGGTTAGCCTGGAGGCCTGGTGGGCACCTATTAGCAGCTTTCCTATGCCTGAATTACCAATACAACGACCTCTTTACTAAGGAAAAAAGTTTTTGCCCTGAGGACATCAAAGCAGTGGAAAAGGTCACCCCGAGATGCTTTGGAAGCTCTCTCCTCAGGGGTTTTCAAGACCCAGCTGACAAAGCCCTGAGCACCCTGGTCTGAATTTAGGTCTGAATTCCAGCAGGAGGCTGGGCTAGAAAATTTCTCAAGGTCCTTTCCAAAGTGAATGATTCTACAATTCACTTCAATCTGCACCTGCATTTAGTTTTGATTCATTTTTCTTAAGTATGTATTATTAGAACTATACATAGTATTTCAGGAATTTATAAAATGACACTAGAACCTCCTTAAATTGACTACAAATGCCTCTCCATTTTCCATATAAACATCACAACTGTCTCGCATTTGCAATGCAGTAATCTTGCAATGCTTTTCTCTAGTCCACTCATTTCCGTGACACAAACCTTGAAGCTTACATTACAAAATACTGCTTTTAACCACCCATGATGTACAGGATATTTTTACATTAATGCAATTAATTTTGTTCCTATTAATTCAGTCTTTGAGATAATCCAATCTTTTCCATACAACACCATGATCATCTTCTGTACTATTGGTGCCTCCAAATCTTCATCAACAAATTTATCAACATACTGATTTTCCTTGTGTCAGCAGCATAAATGAAAACATTAGAAAGATAGCTGGTCCCCAAATTAATCTTTAAAGGATTCCACAAAGCATAACTGCCAGCCTGACGCTTCCACATTGAACACTGTATCTTACCATCTTCTCCACCAAAGTCAGACACTCTATCAAGCCCTACCTTGCCAAACCAATCCTTTCCTACACAACATCAACTACCCACTGAAGTCAAGACAGATTATGCCTCTTCTGCATTTCCCTCATCTGAACAACATTCTTCTTCCAAAAAAAAATTGGCTAATGAATCTGTCATAATCTAACTTGGTTAAATATATATTGTGATTTTATTCCATTATTTCTTCTCTCCCCCTTCTCAATATCCTTCTTGAGGTGGTTATTCATCTGTCAAATTCAAAGTCTCTCTCTACATCCTTTCACTCATCTAGCATGCAGGTATTTTATACCTTTAATGTCTTTGACCTGAAGAAACACCACGCATGCACATTTTGCAGATCTGCTCCTTATACTAACCCAGTATAGTTTAATCAGCATCTGCCCCCTTGAAATCCAAAGCCCTTTTTTATGTACACTGCTACTTTTGTTTATTCTTCCACTTGACTTTAACTGTATCAGCTCGTGATCATTGGATCCAATGACATTTTCCCAAGCAACCTTCTGAAGATTTCTAGAGCTTTCTGGGAATTTAGGAGAGACATCTAGAATAATAATATTAGCTCCTTCTTGGCCAAGAAACTAGCTGGTAGAGGGACTGAGATGCAGGTGCACAAGGTAAAAAAGTAGGTGAGCAAGAAGTATGAATTTGTAGCCCAAGGATGCAAGCATTCTCATGAGTGCAAAAGAGATCTTTGATTCTGGACTCTTGTTCAAGAGTCACTTGGTAAAATAAACAAAACTACAGTTCTTATGAATCACGCATCCAGACAGCTATTTTCGCCAGATACTTTATAGGGAATACAGGTAACTTAACGGCACTTCCTCAACTGAACACCTAAAATTTACATTTGGCAACACTCAGAACCCCTGCATTTAGCTTTAGCTGCACAAAGGGGCTTTGCTCTACCCTTACAATACCTTGCACCTATAATAAATTTACTTCATATCAGGAAAAAAAATGGCCACGGAACATGAGAAGTAACATAAATTGTCAATGTGACTGAAAAAATCTCTGAAGTTTCGTTGCCAGCCAGCTGACAGGTCTGCATCACTCATTCAAAGCCACACGACTCGTGGAAGTAGGGCAATCCCAACATGACACCGTGAAAGCATGACAGCACCCACATCACTCTACTCAAACTAAGGTGAACTGCATAACCGGTTCAATGACGTACTCATCTTTAGATTACTACAAAGAGAAATAAATATGTTTTTATGCGCAACTGCTTTCTCAACCAAGAAATGGCTAAGGCAACTCTGCACTGGTAAAAATTAAGTTAGAAAATTTCAGAGAAGTTTGAAGTGAAGGGAAAGAGAAAACCGAAATGAAGCATAATCAAATTTTATTTAGAGGGAAAAGAAAAATCCTATAAGCATTTAACTTGGTAGCTATGATAGAGCTAGCTGTTTCTATGGAAACCACCACTTTCTTGAACTTAAAATCATAGTGCTTGGTCACACTTCATCCATTCCCTCACTTCAGTTCAAATAACACAGAAACAATGACAATATATTCTACAATATCCTCCTATGAGTTCCAGGGTTATCTTTTAAGAAGAAACATCTAGGAAACATTGTTCTTCAAAATACATTAATACAGATACTATCATAAATAACCAGCAGAATACAATGGATTTCAATGGAGTTTACATACTGTTTCCTTTACTATTCTGATTATTAGCAGTCCTAGGAAAAGGCTGGTTTTGCTCCCCCCCCCCCCCCCACCCCGGAGAGGGGTGAGGTGAACACAACCCACCAACTTGTCAGCTGGAGC
>JANXJC010000026.1:4062932-4101887 GCA_027564655.1 Leptodon cayanensis | reverse complement strand
CCCACCCCGGAGAGGGGTGAGGTGAACACAACACACCAAAGTGTCAGCTGGAGCTAGTTAATAATTTTCACTGAAAATCCGTTTTAATAAGAAAGTAAAACCAGAAAAATAACCTTTTCTTGAAACATACTGATTCTATCAGTAAAAGATTTTTCAATAATTTGATGAAATAAGAGGCACAAATGCCCACTCAGAAATAATTTCCCTCCCAGCAGTACAAGATAACGGAGGCACTCCGTTACCTGAAATAATGCAAGTACTCAAGTATCTGGTCTTCTCAGCTCAAATGGCATTTTGTCTACTGTATCCCACATGCATGCTTTAATCATAGGGTGCAGAATTAACCTGTCTCCTGCTGGCCCCCAAGCAAATCCACTCTGACAGGAAAGATTCAGATAAAGACCTACGCTGATTACTCATTAGCCAGAGACAGGGCAGTTTCACCCTGCACAATAAATTTCTCTTATATTATGACAGAATTGTCTAAGTCCATCATAATCGCAATGTGTAAATTACAACATACAGAAGACCATGTTTTGGAATTGAGCTTTAACACAAACAGGTAGCAAAATCTGCAGAAAGACTTAACCACGCAGCATTCAAGCTTGCTATTTTCAAAGTTCATCCTTTCAACCCCGTCGCAGTAAGCGTATTTTCACTTTGAAATAAAGTGACTGAAACATGAAACAGAGAAACCGAGATACCCAGATTAACATGAAATTTTAGTAGGGATCATTTTAGCAATCAGTATACCACACTCAACCAGTCATTTCAAAACACAAGAGTGGAAATAATAATAAAACTACTTCAAATGTCAACACGCATACGAGAAGCTTGTGCTTGCAGACTGAACTGGTTAGCTCTGGTGAGCATGGTCACAGCGAGGTGGTTTGGTAACTCCAGTGTTTTAGAGCTTCTGCTCTCAGGAGGTACTCCCGGAACCGGCCCATCCTGAAGCAACATATCCTGGGGGTCCCTCGCCCATAGCACATGGAGTTAGTGGTGAAACAGCAACAAACACAGGCTTTTGTATGACCACTTCAGAATATACATACCATAATAACAGAGAAGAGCATTCCAGGTTTTCTTTCTGAAGTGGGAAAGAGTGCGAGTAGGAGAGAGAAGATGGTGTCTGTTTCTGTATTTTCAAACTCCATCTCCCTAAAAATACCTTCTAATGACAGGTATCCCGACATTTGACTCCAGAATTTAAAAGTGAAATTGGCGCGTACCATCTGTGTTACCATCCTGCCATCTCTTCTCAAGAGCTGCCCCTGGATAAGCCCATCACCTTGTTTACACTCTCTCATATCAGTTGGTATTTAGAGCCTAGAAGTTCACTACACGAATATGAATAATGATAATGCTAGGCACTTATTTAAATTTGGATTGAATTCTGATATAACTCAACATTTGTTCTAATGTATTCTATATAGAGAGAGAATTCATGTAATATTTTAAAATATTATTTAGGACAGTTCAATGTCATCTTTAAAAAAAAGAGATACAAGACCATCAAGTTTGTGAATGCTTATTTTGTGAAATGCCTAACATCTCAGATTGGAAAATGAATACTACTGCTGCTGCTAACAAAGGAGAAAATACAATTCCAAGGAACCAGTTCCATATATAGCTGCTTTTTCCAAGTCCAAGGGGCAGCCCGATACCCTCCACCCCTTCTTAATCCCCAATCAATTATTTTTTCCTATCTTTAACCAATTTTTTTTAAGGCTCAATTTGATTTAATCCACGTTCCTAGAAGTTTCAGATGCAGCTGTTCCATGGTTACAAAGAATAAAGAAAAACTAATGATGGGCAGGGAAGAGTATATTGAATGCTCTGTTTGTGCACTATAAGAAAAGAGGTAGAAAACCAAGTTTCCTGCTGCATAACGGGAATTTCAAAAACTGTGTACAGTGTACCTAGTCTGGGAGGTATTACAATTTTATAACCAGAACAGGTCAGTGAAACCATAGACAAAGCTGAAAGTAATCTTTCAGTTATAGCCTGGATAAAAACAAACATCAGCTTCAATTTGACCAGAAATTAAGTTCAGCGAGAAAAAAAAAAATGTGAACACATAGAAAAACATTAAGAATAGAGGAAAAAATGGACATTTCAAGGGAGGTGCTATTAACTGGAGGCAATCAAAACAACGATAATTGCAAGCAGCACATGGTCATGGATATCACCTAGTTCCACATGCTAACTTTCATGAGAGACAAGTGGGGTTTTTATTTTGGTTTTAGGTTTTGGTTGGGCTTTTGGGGGTGGGGGGAGGGGGTTTAAACAACTTCTAAAAAAGTGATTTCTCATTTTAAGTTATTTAAACATAATAAACATATATTTGGCTCTCTGCATTCCTGAGTTAATCTTTATTGCAGAAGTCAAATTGCTCCTCCCTCTGCTCCCGCTTTCTACCATGCAAAACAGGAACAGCAATTAAGGATCACTTCAAAGTTAGTGTATATATTCATTTTTCAGTTCTCACCAAAAAGACACAAGTAACTAGCCAATTTAGAAAATTCCTTGGAAAAAGCTTTAAATACAGGAAAAAATGCATTTATTGAAAAAGGGGGGGTGGAAACACAAACCCAAAACCAAAACCCCACCCCACTTTCTTGGAAATGAAAGGTCCACCCCTTAGGTTCCTTATGAGAGCATAAAGATTCATGAGATGATACTTCTCCTCAGAAACAAATTAATCTCCAATGCAAAGCCTATTTTGTGCTACTCCTCAGGCCCCCAAAAAGGGACAGTGACAACCAAGTACAAAAATAGCTTGATTTGGATCAGAAGAGAAATAATGGAAGACCAAGGAAACAACCTTCTGAATCCAATTTTGTCTTCTATTCTATTTTCTCTTGCAATAACTGTTGCATTATATGGTTTTAATGCAGTTTCTTGTGCAGTGCAAACAACACACTGCAACTAAGTAGAGGGTTATAGCTATTATAAATATGATTTGTCATTTAAACTAGACACAGCTTGAAAAACTATAGGAAAAAAAAAAATCACTCCCTAAAGACAAATAGTGACATGGTCCCCTGAAAGTCCCCTCATCTCAGCTTTAAGCTATAAGAACATTGTATGAATAAAAAAAAACTTCCCTATGATTTTTCAGGACCTACATCCCAATGGAAATGGCAGCAATAGGAAGTAAGTTTGTAGCCTCTCACTCTAGAATTGTTTTGCGACTCTGCTGACAGGCACTTCACCTCATATGATTCTGTACCTTGGTCAGCACTAAGGTATTAAATTTTTCAAGCCTTGAGAGAAAGTGTCAAAAACAAAATGGAAAAAGTCTTAAATATCTTTTAGAACATGAAAGAGGCAAAGAGTTGCACCTTGACTTAGAGATGTATTTCAGTTCACTTGGGTGGAAATACCATAAAATTAAATTTTTATTATTAGCTACTGATTCCTAGCTTCTCTGGGCTTACTGTGTATCATGGCAGTCAGCCAAAGTTTTGCCATTCCCAAGCACTATCTAAATCACTGAGCTGTGATAATTAAAGGCAAGAGACAGGGCATTATATATTTTTGTCTCTGATGCAAAAGATAGTTCAAATTTTAATCAAAATGGATGTTTCGATGACCATAGATCTTGTTTACTCTAGAAAAAGCAAGCAACTCGGATATGAATGAGAACACAACCTTTTCTAATTGTTTTCCTCCCAAAATAGCCCAGAGAAAACACTGAATTATGCGATAAGAGATCAAGGACTGTGATGCTGATGCCAATTTATTCAGAATACAGCTCTTCAAGAGCAAACAGCTTGACCTTGACCTATGCTTGTACTTCTCAGAACAGAATAATGAACACTCTTTACGTTCCATTTTTTCCTTCCTCAATGAGTTACCCTTAATGTTCAACAAAAATGCAAGACATGTTTATAGAAAGCCTACATGGTTTTGTTCTATTTAAACATTATGGCACTAATTCATCCCTAAGCTAAGCCTGCTGAAGTCAACTGGCTGAAGTTAATGGAGTGATATCACAAATAAGTTCTGATCCAATTATTTATTGTGCTCTGCATTCACTGTTGAATACTAAAAGGCACAGCTTATCCACCTTTCTGTTACTGCATGCTAGTCAAGTGCTTGTGTTCTCCCAACCAGCTGGCAGTCTAACAGTTATTTTTATCCTGTTTCCATCTTGAAGAGCACTAGAGTGTCCAGACTGTCTACTAATGACAGTTAAAGTTGCTCTTTCATTCTGGCCTCCTCCTTCTCCGGTATTGTTTCTGACTCTGTAGAAGTCTTAACATGTAATTTACCAGTTGTTAGCTTACTGCTCAACTTCCATGGATAATCTAGTTCCTGATGCAGCATCCCTATATGTCTACCACACAGTTTTGTGAAGTACTTGCACCACAGTAGTCAAGCACTTCCAAAGAAGACTGCACCTGCCTAGCAAGGTACCTTAGCATTTTTCATCCATGAAGAGCTATCCCTCAAAGAAAATTAGATTTCATTGAGGAGAGAAAAAAAAAAAAAAAAAAAAAAAAGAATTAACATGGAAAAACTTTTTAGAGTACACATTTAATATCTTTTTCCTTTCTTCATTTGTGTTGTATGCCCAGAGTCTACACAAAAAGCATCAAATTACATAAATATGCTTCATTCCAGCTCTCCAGAAAAAAACCTATCTACATACAAATACAAAAAGAACAAATTTCAGATCCAATTGATATTCAGGCATTTTCTAAGCATAAATACCATCTTGGTCTAGGATCTCACTAAACCCTTAGCAGGAGGGGAGAATAGTGATCTCTTCTTGAAGGCATTACAGTCTTTTAATTGGTAGCAATTATAAGCAACACCAGTCATGGCTCTCAGCTCTTACTGCATCAACAACTACATTATAACAAGCCATCTGCTTTGTGTCAAAGTAGTGAGTAAGGTTGGCTTCTGTGAATCTGGGGCAACATGTGTTCTAGCTTGCATCTTAATTATGGTTTACAAAACACTATGTACGGACAAATACAGAGGTATGTTATTGAAAGCTCCCCAAAGTATGATTCTTACCTTTAAAGCAAAACAGAAATGGTATTACTTCCCTGAACTAATTTGTTTGAATCTATATACCTAAGCAACAGGAGAATAAACCATTTAACAGGCTTTTCTCCTCATACATTGTGACTTTTGCCAGAATAAAATCATTTTAGACTTAAGTCATATTCCAAATCCTAAACTTCCCTGTCCTCATGTTTTTAGCACATGTGGTCAATACAGCTAGGACATACTACTCACCACCTCTGCACATCCGAGTTCTCCGAGACGTGGAAATGACCTGTCTCTCTCTTCCCCTTTTGTTTCTCATGTACTCAGATTGTTAGATTTTTAGGGTAGCTGCTTGTTTTGCTTTATATTATAGTACTTCCAGTCTATAGCTTATTTACAAAACAGATGTTTTAAAACTAAGAGTGTTTTATTAATAGTTCCAGAAATTCTGTAATGGGTTTTAAAGACCCTCTCACCCCCTCTTTTCATTAAGGCAAAAGGCATGACAGTCTAAAGAGAGAGCATCAATGACTGACCATGTTATGAAAAATCTCACTGGTACCACTGGTTATGACTTAACTATAGTTAATGGAGAATTATTTCCCAGACAATTACTAAACTTTTGTAATTATCTCAATTGAAGGATTACTTTGATGTTACAAGAAACAGCAAACACTCTCTCCCCAAAACAAACAAGCCAGAAGGTCTTCTTTCCTATTGGGACTCAAGACGTTCAACTCAAAGTTATGGATAGATGTCCATGTCAGCTAGGATGACCAATCTTTAACAAAAATAATTATTTAACAACAACAACAGAGAGAGAGAGAAATAACATCATCTCATTACAGGAAGGAAAGATGCCGTATCTTTGCATTTGCTGTCATGACATGATAAAAGTTAAAGCAACTATGCTTTTGGAGAGAAGAGTACAAGAATAGAATTTAGCAAACTGTCTGACAGGAGACACAACATCCATTAGTATGAATCTTTTGGGGGGGAAATAGGTTTGTTTGTATGTATGTATTGACTGAATGACAACTCTGTGCATACAACCTGATGTTAACAGTGATACAGGTCAAAAGTTTCTAGTTACCAGCCAACTGATTTTCTAGCTAATTACTAAGTCACAATCACAGCACAGTAGTAGAATTGTAGATATAACTATTTCTTACAAACGGTCTAGCATATACTCACAAGACAGTATAGAAAATACAGCTGCTCTATAGGAGGAGAATGGAAGTCCACATAGTCAAAACTATTTCATTCTTCCCAGTAGTTTGGGAGACAAATCATTATACAAAGCTGAAAGGAGGATCTGGCATTTAGAAAGAAAAGTGCATTTGTCATACAAAACAGCTATCAAGAAAACTATTGTCTTAAGCTACCCATGGCTTGGGCGACTATTCAGCTGAGAGTCAATCAGCATCAACCTGCGACTAGTGATACTGTCACTTAGTGGTGCCAGACACAACTATGGCATCATCTGCTTTTCATATTAACATTCTCATTCAGAAATTAGTTTTCAAAGAACATAATGAATTCTCATGTGCATATAACTATTTAATTGATTACTTCAACAGGCAAGACTGTTTACTTATAATAAACAGCCTATCAAATTACACAAAGTAAGTGTTGCATGAACACTGAGTAGTGTTTACACTACAAATCAGGGATCTGAGTAGCTGGATAAGTGCACACTGTGCCAGATCCTAGTCTAGGATCTAAATATCACCATGTTACAGGAAAGTTCAGTCTTGTCATCTCGTCAATACATTTGTTAGTGTGTCAGCTAATTGACAGGTGAGTACCACCTGGGACAGTTCAGTTCTGATTTAGTCTAAGTAAGTGTAAGTGATGCTCAAAAATTTTTTTTCTTAAATTGAAGACTTTTCAATAAAGTTTGAAAACAACTACAAAGCAACTAAACAAGGCAGCCCAGAGAAGAAAGACAAAGGAAACTGGGAGAAGTAGAACAAGATGACAGGCTACAAAAACTTGTAAAACCTGGAAACTGTCTCCCTGGAAAAAGAAAAACAAACAACAAACCAAACAAAAAAACCCCAAAGCAAAATAACAAGGGGGGGGGGAACAAACAAACAAACAACATCCCCCACCCAACCCAGTTCCAGACTGCAAAGAACACAGGAATAGCATCAGCCAGGGAAACAGAACAGCAGCAAAAGGAAGAAAATCAAGTATGATGGTGATGAACGTGGCATGGAATGAGACTGATGGCCGTCAGCTATGATCTTTGTAAAGCTACATGAAGCCTACAAGGGTCTAAGTCATGATAAGTAACTGGCCACAAATATTCATGGCCAAGCAGTTAAAAATAAGTAAAACCAAGGTACTAATCGACTGAGCCTCTCAAGTTGCAAACCTTTCACAGAAATACGAGTTAAATATACCTAACGTGCTAAGCCCTAAATAAAAGCTTGCCCAAAATACCTCTGAGCCAACCGTTTTGAAACTTTTAATCAAATACCAAAGATTATACTCTATCCTGGCAAAAACTAGTTTAATATTTCAAAAACTGCAGCACAGAGAACTGTAACAGACAGTAAGCAAAACTTCTCTCTCCAAAACCCATGGTATTTTGGACCTTTCCAGTACATGCCTCAAAGGTAGGATTAAAAAGTTTAATTGGCTTTTCATGCAAGTACTGAACCAGCTGATCGTATTCACCTTCCTCCCCAAGTGCGTCAGTAAAATCATCAGGGTACTATTTGCTCTCTGAAGAAGAGACCATTATTGTGATTACCTGCTAACAGTCAAATCTCAAAACCCTTGGTGTCATGTTCTTAAAACAATGTAGGAAAGATCACATGTAGGCTCATATGTTAAACATAGACCTCACAGTCTTGCACCCATCCAAACTCTGGAACACAGAACACATCCGTTCTCCATAATCCATCTTCCTTTCTTTAGATGTGAAGAGAATGGACTTCATCCATAATAAACTAAAATACTTACATTAAGAAATGTAATATTACTTACATTACGAACACTTATATATACTATATTGGGATATATAACAGATTAACATAATAGAACAATCTTCAACACACTAATTATCAAAACAAGAATAAGCCTCCATAAAGATATTTTATAAAAATCAGTGCAAGAGAAGGGCAAACAATCTGAAACTTCAAAACAGAGATCAAACACAAGTGCATGTAAGAAAATAGATTAAGTAGTGAAAAAGTGACTAGTGTTGTTAAAAAACAGTGGTGTTTTAAGTATTATCTGGAAGACATACGTTGAGTCAATCTCGTTGCATTATAATGAAAAATAACTCACATTCAATGCTGCTATGAAAAATTAAAATACATTACCTGTAGAATGCAGTTTTATTAATAGTGAGTCTACATACAGTATTAATAATTTGTGCTTTCACAAAGATAAAGAAAACCAAGACAGTATTTCGATCTTACATTCTAGAAGGTTTGTCAGCTCACAAGTCTAAACTTCTCAAACTTCTGAGATACTTCCTTTGCAACTCAATTATTATAGGCATTTTGCAAATGACACCTCTCCACCTTTCCTCATTAAAGCCTCTGTTAAATACAGAAGAGTAAAGTCCATATACCAGCAAACACTTCTATAATTATTAATTAGAGTATTACTTCTCAGTATAAAAACTACCTAAGGAGAATACTAACTTGCAGATGGATCTCTGCGCAGTGTACTTCAATGCAGGGCCAAACTGCCCTATGTAATCAGTTACTACATTACAGCGCAAGAATCTCAAAGTCAACCCAACTAAGTCTACCCCAATTTCAAAAGTTTGCAAAATTTTCAATTTTGCTACATCTAACTTTTAATGAAGAATTTGAAATTAAGGTAAAACAAGATATAAAGAGTACTCTGTCACTTTGCAACATAGGGGTAGAGCTATAAAGCAATGAAACAGGGGCGGGGGGGAGATAAAAAGTTATTTAGAAATTTTCTTGCCTCTTGTGGTTAAAGCGAAGGAATAAAAAATACCATCAAAGATCAATCCAAGCATCTAACATAGCTGGAGTCTTATTTTGACACAATCCTATTCTGGGTATCTCAGAGAAAAGAGTAAAATCTTTATGGGGAGTCTTAGTTCCACAGCGCCATAACTGAAGGATGTTTTCCTGCCTTCAGTGACTGTTTTTGGCTCTTGAAAATTAACAGCCCTGTTTGACATTAAGTCATGACAATAATTTTCACAGTGATTCTTATTAAATTACATCTTTTGCCTCATTAAAACAAACTAGTAAATTCTACTGATTACTTACCTCACATAACCTCTATGCTCTTTAAATCTTACAATTCATCTGCCTCACTGTCCAAACACAATTTATATAGGTATCAACTCCTACAGCACTTTCCCATCCTTTTTCTTACTTCAAACAAATGATTAAGCATATTTTTCATGTTCAAAAAGGTAGTAATTCAACATGTGGCCCACTCAAGTTTGGTCTATTTTGAAAGATGGTATTTAATCAAGAAAAAGTGTCCTTTTACTCCCCAAAACAGCATTTTTACCCTTGCATACACCTGGATTTCACATTTATCCTTGACTTTAAGGGCTAATAACAATTCATAGCTACTCAGAACACATTATTTTCCAAGTTAAATAGTAAACATAATTCACAATGTGATATTTCCATGCATAGATAAAGTTGAAGTCAAACACAACTGCGCTAAGTCTTAAGTTGCACAGAGAGGTTTGAAAGAACATAACTTTGATCTTTCTTTAAATACTAATAATCATTACCCCAAAACACATGCACATACACACAGAGAAGACACGTTACTTCAGAACTCCGCAAATTGCAACACAAAACCAAATGTTTCTTGCCTACTAATTATTTCTGTTGTGGTTTGGTAACAGCACTTTCATGGAGGGACGGTATTTGTGGTAAGCTAAATGAGTAAAGGGATATAAGTCAAAAAAGTCACCCTACTTCTCTGCTTCACAAGCTACATTCACAGACACTCCTCAGTTAAAGACGTCAAACTTTCCAAAGGAAAATACTATGGTAATTAATACTCCCTTGTTTTTCTACTGTTTGTTTCATCAAGGAAGGAAGTATAACTGACATTGCAAACCACAAGAGACCAAGTCATAGTGATTCTTAATTTATTTTTTCCCCCCTCTCTCAGTCAACTACACTGTCCTCTGAATGGATGCTGAGTGTCCAGCTAACACTGATTCAACAGGAGAAGATTACAAGAGAAGCCTCCGCATCATTTCTATGTGCTTGGGGGGGACCTGGAAGTTTGACTTGCAGCTCCCCAGGCTGCTGCTTCTGCTGCCTTGTAACAACAGGCTGAAGCCAAACAGATTCTCCTAAAGAGTTGTTACTGCTTTGTAGAAAAGCATTAAAAAGAAAACCAAAGAGAAATATTAATGATGACAAGCTGCTAAATGGACCCCCTTCCATCCCTTTCTGCCTCTCCAAAAATACACACATGCTGTCATACGATTTTTCTCCTGCACAGAAACCAGCGCAGATAGAAACACTAAAAAATACATATAGGGAAAAAAAGCTATCCTATAAGCGAAGCAGCAAGATTAACAGTTGGAAGCATAAGTTCACGACAACAGGCCAAAGGCATAAGCCTCAACCTAAGAAAGCCTTCTGTTTTCATTTTGAAAGCTGTGCTGTACCTGTGCACACTTTGAATAGTTTTAGTTAGACATGTCCCTGGAAACAGGTGTAAAAGTACTATTCTAAGCATATGCTCTTAGTTTGAGCTTAAGAAAAAAAAAACCAACAAACATTTTTTATCAGTGTCTTCCACAGGCAGCAGTTCACTATGCAGTGAATAAAACTACTGAACCATCAGCTTCCAAAATTAATAGATTTTCCTTTCATCCAAACCAGAACCATAATAAGCACTCTGCGTTCAGGCACAGCCGAAGACCTTACAGCTTCTGATCAGGACTGCTTAGTAAGGAGAACAACTTGCAGTTATTCCAGCGGTTCTTCAAGAATTTTGATATATTTTTATGCTAGCTTCTTGTAACTTTTTTAACACTTAAAGTGTGCTCTAGCATAGAAATTATATTTCTAATCACAATGTTTTTCCCTTTGCACATGTTCAAGTATGAAAGCAGTACAAAACAGAACAAATATTTCATTTCTTGAAATAACACTGATTGCTTTCCTTTCCATAAAAGCAAGTGTTCAGTGTTCATTAACTATAAAAAAATAGTATCTTTTAATAGATTAGATCTTTTTATGTACAATAAAGGTTAGTAAAGATGTTTTGGTTTTTAAACAGTCACGATTATTTTAATTGCTCTTGAAACAATAAGATTACATTCTTGATGTATAAAACTGCAGGTTGTACATCCACCTCAATCTTGTCCAGAAAAACATTTTTAGAGAAAGACAGGCCCACATTCACGGTCTTAGTAATACATACAGTGTTAGAAGGAGAGAGATGGTTAATGCTGACCAAGGTTTTCTATCGAACCCTTCTGCCACTGATCACATTTAATATTCTGAGACTTCCACCTGTGAGGCTGAGATGTTCTACACTGGTTCGTTCCCACTTAAGATAGGGCTTGCTCTGTTTGTCCAAAAGGAGGACCAGAATGAAGTGACCACTTCTGAGAGAAGTGAAGGGACAAGGTAAAAAGGAGAAGCACTTCCACATATTTTTAAAAAAGCAACTTTTTAAATTAAATGTTTGAAACAATTGTATCAAGACAAATGGAAATAAAGGTAAAGGTCCAGTGGTAAGGCTTGAGTGATGTACTTACTATATGTTCAACATTCACTGATGATCTATACATAGCTACCTTCTAAGTCAAGATAAGAAAATTCATCTATTTACAGTTATCTTGGAAGACATATCAGAACACACCATCTACTCCTTCCTGAAAGAGTTACATCTTAAAGGGAAGCTTCGCAGCAAGTCATCCTTTGCGGATGTCATTTTAGTTGATAGCTTTGTGGTAATTAATTCATTGGCCAACATTCCTGTCAGTAGGTAAAGTTTATTTCCTACCTCAATTCACAATGAATTAGACGCAACTACATAAAGAAGTAAATACAACTGAAGATACCAACCATTCACAGCAATACAGGTAAGTATACAATGCTGAGGAAATCTTTATATAGCATTACGTATCATATTCAGCTTCCCTCATGAATCATCCTATACAATTAACTTTACTTTTTCTAGGTGGGTAAGTTCTTGCTCCTTGGGGAAAAAAAAGCACTAATCGCTAGAAAACACATATTACATCACCCTTCCTGTTTGACTGTGACTTGTCAGGAAGCCAAAAACCAATTTATTTCCAGAAGGTGAACAAGAACTGCAATAAAACACTCTGATGACTCTGTTTAATCCCTAGTCTCCTCTGAACTGCTGTGATCGCATGTGCTCTTTGCCCTCCCTGCCTCTTACAACACTTCAGCTTCCTATCAATTTTCTTATCTATTTTCCTAACTTCTCCCCCTTTCAGCAGTGTTTTCTATGTACCAGCACCCAGTCCAAGGTGACTCATTTGTGTTCACACATTTATCTGATACTATACATCGAACCACTTTCCCTTAATTTAGTCTCCGACTTATCTGCCAATTCATTTCATCTGCAGGTAGCTCAGTCTTAGCACAACCCAAAGTATGCTTACCTTTTACCTTCAAACTCTTGTCCTACTTGCACCTACTCCTATTGTCCCATTTTTCTGACTGCTGTGAGTAGCTGCTGACCAGGACTTTCATCATTCGGGTGCACCTTACAATTTTCAGATTGCCTTGAGTATTATTCCCACTCCCAGCCCCCTTATAAACATAGACAGACACCGTCCACCTTTTCCTTACTTATCTGTATCACAAAATTGCCTAGAAATCAAAGTCTAACACATTTAACTGTGACCAGAATAAAGAAACTGTCCCTTATAACTCAAGGTTGGCAAGGAAATAAAAAAGCCCTACAGACAAACCACAAAGACAGCACTGCTGACTATTATGGTCAGCAATCTTAGAACATCACCTACGCATTGTCAAAATTCTTGCAGAAATTTGCACAAGAAATTCAGGAGGAAAAAAATGGAAAATGTTAACTTTGCAGTAGACATTTACAATAGTCTTTCTGAGCAGAATGGGCAGCATGGGATTAAAGGTCAAGATGTACTCACTGGATCATTAAGTGCATGTGCAGAAGCTGCTGCCATTGAGAGCCAAACAACCCAGCAGAAAACTGAAGTGTATGATACAAAGATAGGCAACCTATTTTTCATGAACTAGGGAAGAAAGATAGTGAATGGATATATTAAAAATGTAAATGTTACATTTATATCTTTGCAGATTATTCCGGAAGCATATAAAAGGGGTCATAGAAAAGACGTTGAAGTAACTGAAAAAAAGGTGAGATGAGGAGAACCTGGACAGTTCTAGCTGTAGGGACAAGTAAAGAGAACATAAGTTAGTTAGAGTTGCTATGAAGCAAGAATCTGAAAGATTTAGATAAAGATCTCATTAAGGCCTTTCAATCACACCCATTCAAAAATGGCAGCCAGATTATAGGCCCAAGTGATAATCAGAAAGCTGATACTGCCCACATAACCAGAAGAGAGGTGAAGAGGATGGCTTTAGGCTCAGTTGTGCTTGAGCTAATCAAAGATGTGTCAGAGGGACAGACAGGTTTTAGCTGGGCCAGGAGACAAGCCTGGACTAGAGGTTTTCATACACACCTGACAGCAGATGGTTCTGTCTGCAAACAAGGACGTGTTTGGTAAAGTCATAGCAGGGAGAGACAGATGCACAAATGCGACTGAGCAAAGTACCAAAGGACAGAGTGTTGTGAAATCTCTACAGAAATCTTGGAGTAAGAGAGTGAAGAGTCATCTAAAGAGGATGCAACAAAAACACTGCAGAAAAAAACAAGAGAAAATAATGTTATAGCATCCCTGAAGGACAGAGTACCTCAAATCCATTATCATCCCAAAGCTGTAACTTATTGCCATGCCTGGTCCCAAATCTACAACCAATAGTGAGATAAATACATTTATCTTATTTCGATGTTAGCAACAAGTGTGTTATTTAATGAATGTTGGACACAGATAGATGATGTAGTTGAAGATTACATTTCTCTCAAAGATTTATAGGCGTTAGAGCAGGCACAGAAGGAAAGAACAAGAAGTTTTAAGTCTTCTTTGGTTGTTACTACTAGGACAAAACCAATTGAAAACAAGACCTGATAAAACAAAACTGCAATTCCATCTTCTAGAAAGCAAGACAGTACTTGTGTTAACACAGTGGAAGACATTCTCTGAAGTATAAATTAAGATGTTTCAAGGGAGAGATTAAATATGTTCAGAGCCTTTCAGGATTTTTTAAAAAGTCAGGGATTTAAAAAAAAAAAAAAAAACAAAAAACACCACAATAAATTAAAGAGGTTCCAGGAGAAGCAACTACATATGGAACACAACACAAAAAGACAGCATCCCTGTCAAGGTGGGTTTCCAGAAATAAAATATGGCAAACCATCTAGATACAAGAGGGAGGTCTTCCAGATTCAATTTTAATGTAAATCAATTAGCTATAACCCTTTCTTCCATTTCTGTATTTGTGCTCTTTATATCATTTATGTTTTCTACTTGAAATATTATAAGTAGGGCGTGTTTTTTAATTTTACCTTAACCTAGATTTCCTTAAAAATTATTTCACGGTAATTTATTAACAACAAAGCAGCCATTCAACCTAAGGATTTGGCCAATTTACAAAGCATCTTTACTACCCAGCATGTTCTACTGGATATCCAATAAAGATAAAATATATACCCTCAGAAGTGGCACAGGGTGGTTTGGTTCACTATGGATCAGGAAAAGAAGGAAGCTCTTTTACTAACTGTTATGACCAGAAGACTTCTCTACCAAGCAACAAGATAGAGGAAAATAAACCTGAACACTAAAGATGTGCAGCAAGTTTATGAATAAGTCAAAGAAGTTTCATACAGATGAATGCAAAAGCAAAAAAACATAATGCCATTAGTTATTCGTACAGTATTTCCAACCCCCTCCCTTAATTCAAAACCCCTCCTGTTCCCATTTATGACTGCTGTCCTTCATTCTCCCACCTTTTTACTTCAGTAAAGAGCCTGGCTCCATCTTTTAGATAACTTCCTTGTAAGTACAAGGAGGCTGCTGTTAGGTCTCCCCAAAGCCATCTCTTCTCCAGGCTGAAGAAGTCCCATTCCCTCAGCCCCTCCTCACAGGAGAAGCATTCCAGCCTGGACCACCCCAGTGCCCTCTGCTGAACACACTGCAGCTGATCAATACATTTCCTCTTCCAGTGTGGTACAGGAAAAACCGTCCAAAGCTGGACACTGTATTCCTGATGCAGTCTACTGTGTGCCAAGTAAAGGGGAACAAATGCTTCCCTTAATTCCCCGGTTTACGCTCCTCCTGGTATCACCCGGGATGCTGTTAGCCTTCACTCCCGTGAAGACACACTGGCAGCTCACATGTGGCCCCCTGCGCTCCCCAGCCAGTCAGCACCCAGCACGCATCACTTCTGGACGTTAGTTCACCGCAGGTGCAAGGTATTTGTTCTTGCTGAATTTTCTGAAGTTCCTGCTGGTCCATTCCCTAGCCTGCCTAGGTCCCTCTGAACCGCAGCCCTGCCCTCAAGCAGGTCAACTGCACCTGCAGTTTGGTATTCACAAACTTAATGAGTCTGTCTCCTCTTCTAGGTCACTGATAAAGATATTAAACAATCTAGGTCCTACAACAGACCTCTGCGGGTCTGCTTGTAACCAACCTACAGGTAGGAAACCAACCATTAAGCACGACCTCTTAAGCTTAATGATCCAACCATGAGTTCCCTGTTTAACCAAGCCAGTCTACTGGCTCATCTACTCATTTTCCCCGATTATTAGGATGGATTATCCCCGCACTTGGAGAAACTGGAACTTGTAAAAAGCCCTGATGAAAAAAGCTCAGGAAAGTGAAGCTTCAGCAGTTTGGCAAGGGGCACAGCACGGTTTCCAGCTGGCACTGTAGGATGCTGTAGTCTACAGTACCTCCACCATTATCTAATTAAAAAAAAAAAAAAAAAATCCCTCTGTTTCTTCTCTTACCATATGGCTGTCTACATAATACCTGAATTCACATAGCTTTTCCCACAACCAGACCAGGGATTTTAGGACTTTTAGGCCAGGCAAAAGTCCAGGGAAGAAAGGCATGTCTTATCAGAATGTTTTCAATTGTTGGTATACGAACCTACTTAAAAATTATTCTCACTTTACTCATAATCCTCTCTTGGCACTTAGAATTAAATGTAAATTTAATAAGCCAACCCTTGGATCTGTTTAGAAAGGCAAACATATTGCAGGGAATAAATAACTGTTGAGAAAGTCATTTGGGATTTGAAGGTATTTTTTGTGCTTTTTTATTATTTCTTCCTGTAACTACTAAGATTACAAAAAGGTCATTTTTAAAATTCATTAAAACAGCATGAACTTTTCTCTTCATGGCTTATATTTGAAGGGAGAAAAAAAAAAGTATAGTGTCATTTTCATTAAAATTAAGATCTTCTGAAGTTTCATTTCCCTAGAATATTACCCAAACCTTTTACTGAGTCTACAAAGCTTTATAGGTGGTTTGGGTGTTATGTCATAATTTTATTTCCAGTATGGAAACTCCTTCTTTGAGCAACAGGCATGGATATTTTTTTCCTGTAAATCAGAAAGGATCAAAAAAGTCACCAGGCATAAGCACTCATTCACATTCCTTTG
Organism: Leptodon cayanensis; assembly: GCA_027564655.1. Lineage (NCBI taxonomy): Eukaryota > Metazoa > Chordata > Aves > Accipitriformes > Accipitridae > Leptodon > Leptodon cayanensis. Next base: position 4,085,150 of record JANXJC010000026.1, on the reverse strand, counting down.
ATATGCAAATACTATAAACGTGCTTTTCTTCATTGACTCATTGCCTGTTTACACTTGGTAATAGAAGGAGATAGCAAAATGGACAGGCACAAGCAGTCATAAAGTGAAGAACATTATCTAAAATACTGTCACATCACCTAAAATACTACCTGGCAATTTCACAACCTGCTGTGAGGATGACACTGCTTGATAATATGCAGATGGAGGTATTGTACATTTATGTGACATTATCTGTATGGGAGGAGCACAGGTCCCAGTGGCCTTGCAGCATTAAACTAAGAACGTTAGCTGTGTTTTATCACACTTCAGAAGACTGAAGGGGTTTTCGTAAATAAAGCCAGGGGAACAGATATTCAAATAAAAGAGTCTTTGTTATATACAAATAGCAAGGTACAGAGACAACATGGACATCCAAGTGGAGCATCCAGAGTTAAGCACAGGACAGGGAAGTACATATCAAGTGTTTGCCCAGCCAGGAACAAGATCACTAACTGATGCCCCTTTCCTCTTCGTAACAAAGGCAAAGAGCAATATTCTGTTCCAGAAGATCTTCCTCCTTCCCAGCAATTAGTACTAAATTCCACCATGATGCATATTTCAGAGATAAGAACCTCTCTTGCGATATCTGTTTTCAAAAATTTATGAAACACATGCAATGTAGCGGTTTAGAGAACAACTTAAACACAATTTGCACTCTTTTTCCACCTCTTTCAGTTGTCTCTGACACCATTCAGATTAAATAAGACGTTTTGATCGTGTCTTTTTCCCCTTTTTCTGTTTGCTTCTTTCAATAACCTGAATGCTTAAAATAAAGTTAAAAATAAAAAACCCCAACACATTAAACAGAGTATATGAGTGAACAAAACTCAGGTTATATATATACATGCAAGGAACAAAAGGTTAATTCTGACCCAAAAAGATGGAAAGGACAACATAACATTGCGCATACATTTTAAAGTACTTTTTCCTGTTACGAACAACAACAGAAAGAGAATAAACTTTTCCTTGTTTATTGTTTTTGCCTTACAAAAATCTTATCAACTGCTCCTCTCCAAAGCTTTACACATACAAGAGCCTGTATTGCATTTGGGGAGAATTCTTTCCTTTGTTCCTATTTAGCTATTTATTTTTAACTGAAGTGTCTTGCTATTTTTAAGTCCCTCTTAATCCCCAAAATAAATTTATCTTCTCTTCCCTACTCTCACCTAAATAACTGAGATGGACAATTTTTTTTTGGTATTTCATCTAAGCCCATTTTTCAATAAAAATCTACACAATCACAACCATTCCATCTATGGATGAGGGTAAACACCCTAATGAAGAGAAATCATGAATGCAGAATGACAAGGTTATTTTGAAAAAACCTCACAGGTATCTCTTCAAACTCCTGCACACAGGCAAACTCCCCATCTGCTACAAATTTCAAATCAATCACTTACAGACTTTAAAATACGAGGAATTCTGATGTACTTTGGTTGCAAATTCTTATTCAGACCGCTAAAGTATATAACAGCATTTTGTACCACCTTGATGGTCACAAGCTGCAGCAAGGGAAATTCCCACTGCACATGCAGATAAACCTACCAGTGAAGGTAGTTTAAGCTCTGGTCTTGAGAGGCGGCAGAATCAGCGTCTTGGGACACAGTCAGAACTCAACTGGACAAGGCTTGAGCAACATGATCCAAGTTTGACGTTAGCCCTGCTGTGAGCCACCATCACAGCTAGACCTGCTTTAGGCTACACAACCTTCAGAGGCGTCTTCTAACCTTAAGACTCCGTGATCTACAAATGTGGGTTTTCTTACTTCTGAATATCATTTGTATTAAACACATCCCATATATCAAGGCCCTGCTAAACTGAGAGGAGCTTCAAAGACTGTGTTTGGCAGCCCCACCGACAGGTTTAAGCCCAACTAATAAGTTCTGGAAAAAATACTTTATTACAGGTATAGAACTGTATCTCTGTGTAACAACCTCTGACTCAAATTTTCTATGAGACTCCAAGAGTTAAAAAGGAAAAAAATCTTTTATTCTACCTTAACAATTTATACTATTATATTATTACTACAACTGATAGCTGAAGTGCTAAACAAAACAAACAAAAAAACATTTTACAGGAATAGGTGAACTCCTCCAATGCCTCCCACACACATGCATGTTATATCTTTATTAAAACTCATGTCCTCTGTCAGGACAAAGGATTTTTATTGCTACAGATTTCTCACTGTTCCTCTGATTTATTTCCATATACACACAAAGCAGCACCAGTCGGGAGATTAATGTCTGACAAATATGGCACCAGGAATGTGAGAAAGGAGTGAGTAAATATTGGATCAAAAAGGTATTAAAATGAAAGAAATTTATTTCCTTAAGTCTCTTCTTGGTTATTCAATTCCATCTGAAGTTTAAAACAGCAATAACTATTTAAAATGAAGACTATTTAGGTATCCATGTGCCTTTTACTATTACTATTCGGTTCACAAAAAAAAATTTAAAAAAATTAAGAATGCTGCTTTTGCCTGACACGCAACTAATCCTTTAAGCTATGTTCATTGTTATGATCCTACTTGGAGATTGGTATTGTCTCAGTACATTGATGGATACATAAACGTAAGCACACTTGGATCTCTAACCTTCAGCTAGCTTGTCTTTTCATAAAGACAGTGCATTTTCTGTTACATCTGAACTTGTGTGAATGCAGGCTATGAATGAAAGGTATGCTCCCACTTTCTCCCCTTTGCTGGGGTCATATCTAATGAAACTAGTATCATCTTATGAGTGGTTTTAAGCTGGACATATGGAAAAGCTTTGGGGGAATTTCTGGTAGATTACTCTTCCATCAAATCACTCAGTGCCCAATTCCTCTTTTGGCTGCATGACCACTAACTAAATCCTACTATAAGGTCATGGTGGAAACATGGCCAGTGGAAGGCAAGCATTACATGGCTAGTCATGTATAGACATAATGACTAGATGGTAAAGTAGAAGGAGAAACTGAATTGCCAAAACAGAGCTTACAGCACCATTTTGTCCCCTGGTTCATCAAAACATTTGAATGAAGGCATTAAGTGCTTGGTTTGGCTGTCCACTTGCCAGGAACACAGATAAATGGACCGTCTTGCAATCACCTTATATATCCTGGTTTTAGCTACAAAGCTTCCAGTGAGACTTTGAAGACAAGGGCTGGGGCAAAGGAGATTTTAAAAGCATAGATCTGAGGTCCTTGATCTTCCCAGAATAAACTTCTGATGCGCTGGGCCAATAAAGTTAAGCCAAAGCAAACCACGTACAAACAGCAGAGACTGCATGCAGTTAATTCTCAAGTTCAGTTTATCCAACTGACACATGCATGTAAGAAAAGCAAGCATTTCAAGTATTTTGATACCATAGCTTGATTAGTAGCACAGATGTCCTCCATACAATAGCGACAAATTCTTGTTCCCATTTCATATGCTTATCTACACTCCAGAGACATAGCAAAATGCTACTCCATCAAGCTGCACCAAAACAGAGTGCTGCTGTTCTGAGAAGATCAGAAAACGAAGCTGGACAGGATGAGAATATACTGGGGTATTCATACACAACATTGAATTCAGAGGTTTCATGCTTTTAAGTGGTGCAGACACCTCTAGCTAACTCTGTGATGAAGAATAAACAAACAAGGATTTCCACATGAAGTGAAGCCAAATCCTTTCCCAACCCAACAGTCTCAACCTGACAGAACAGAGTGAGCCAAAGAAAGGAGCTTTGCCATTCTAACTGTGAGTGATCGGATGCAGCACACAATGTATTTCATGGAAATCCAAATCAGAAAATACAGTGCATTGCCTCAGGTAGCTTCTTCAGCTGACTTCTGTGAGATTTTACATGGGCATTATTTTACAATTTAAAAAAAGCAAAACTCTTATGGAAGTCAGAAAATTAATTTCTACGTTTTAAAACCAGCTCTAAATTGCAGTCAGCAAAGAGCTAGTTTCTAATTCTAAACCATTTTCTGCAACTTATTATTTTTTTCTGAATACAGGTTGTTTTGCTGCAAACTGAACAGCAGAATAGGAATGATCAACTGACCTGCAACAACTTTCTTTCCAGACTTGTGTAAATACCAAATTTTTTCCTTGTCTCATCAGCCCTTATATAAATTATAATTAAGCATAATAACAACATAACACTAAAATCTGCCAGGTCACCCTGACACCATTACTGAATAGATCTTATTTATCATGAAGACAACATTTTAAAAGGGAAAATGATTTCAGTAAACTCTACTGGTCTGTATTACCATCCCAAAACACTCATGTAAAAGCAAATAAAGTTACAAAAAGCTGCATCATCTCACAGGGTCAGATAAAGAAAGGAGAGTGCCAGACAGATTAACTAAATGCCACTTGGGTTAGATGTCAATAGGATTAGAATGGACTTTGGGCTGCAGCTAGCAAATACATCCACATGCCTCACAGGGGGTTCGCTGAGAAGGCACATGTCTTGTCCTGTGGAGCAGCTCCAGACCTGAGTGGGAGACGATGAAAGCACAGACCAGAGCAGTGCAACAGGGGAAAGGTTTCAAATACATTCCTCAGCCAGAGACTAAATATAAGGAAGTGTCAGACAAGCTAAAGGAGTCTCAGATCAAAATAAAAAAAAGCTTTTTTGTCAACTCACAGAAAGCCTACTGTGTTATTCTTAAATGCACGCCTCCATCCAGGCAACAGTGCAAAATGGACAGCTGGCTAAACCCATCCAGAAAAAAAAATAAGCTTCTGGTGTATTTAACAGATGGTGGCACAGGTTATGAAATTGGTCTTTGCTTCAGTCTCTGAATATTATTTTTTAACGTAACCAAGATACAATATTTAAATAGCCTTAGAATATTTCTCAAATGAAACAAAACTAAGCATTTATTGTAGTACATACACTTACGTTCAGAACAAAAAACATGTTTCTATAGATTATATCCTATTCCACATTTCTGCTGTCCAAGAAAAAAAAATCCCATGCTCAGGAAAATGAGGAGTTTTAGGGTTACTTTCTTGTACCTCAAACAAAAAACTTAGAGGCATGCCAAGCAAAAAAGTTAGGGGTGTGCCTGAATATTATATTGCTTCGTAGTTAAAAAAAAAAAAAAACCAAAAAAAACAATAAAAGATTTCCCCTTGTTGATATATCCACCAAACTGCCTTCTACATATACTCCTTTGGCATGTAATGCCATGCCACCACACCCAATTTTCACAGAGAAAAACAGTAATTCCATCATCTTTATCACAGGGTTTGGGGGGAAATGGTATTTGTTTTAAATAACAAGTATAATGCCCTTCTATTTATTACTTTATAAATCAAAGTCTTAACCTTGGTATAGGGTATAGGGAAAAGTGAAGATATCTTCTCAGAAAACATTGTTTTATATTAGGACTTTTTCTTAAACTTGCAAATAAACATCTGTCAGTCCTGTGAACTCTTAACCAGGAAGTTCAATGCCACAAAAATCAAGCTCATTGTGGGGTCAAGTTACTATTACAAGTAGCACAGCCCCTATTTCACCAATTTAAAAGCAAAGCAAAACACAGAACATAACTGCTTAACTGCAATTCTTCATTCTAATTTTTTAAAGTCTATAATATTTGTACATGTCTTAATAATAAATTTGCTCATTTACAGAGACTTGACCATTCCTGAAAAAGAAATGCGAACATTATTAAACTCACAGAATTCAAATACCTATCACTGCAGATTAAGGAGTCAATTCTCCCTACATACATAGCATGCTGATGCTACAAACGTGCATGATACTTACTTCAGAGCCAGCATAAGTTAGGTAGGCTGACCTTCTCTCTAATACATTAGATCAGGTGAAAAATTCACTTCCCACAAAACCCCTAAAATTTAATATTGAATAGAATATTTTGCACATTCTATTCATAGGTAAGTAACTACTAACCTAAAAATAATTTATTAATCATCAATCTTCAAAGAGAAGGAAAAAGAATTAGACATACACGTGCACAGATTTGGCAATATAATGCTTTCCAAAGCGTGGAAATCCAGAACTAGGTCACAGCTTTATCCTACAGATCATTTTCAGCTTAGTTTGAACAATAAAAGACTTTTGAATAGACTGCCTGCATTCAACAATCATGATACACTTTATAATACAGCTTCTATTTGTGGATGAGTGTAACAGCTCATGTATCCACAGCAGAAAATGGATGGAGTTGAACAAGTATACTTGTGGGCTGCTAGTTCTTTGCTTCTTTATACTTAAAAATTATTAAAAAAAAAAAATCTGACTCTTCAGGTCAAGTGTTATTTCTAGGGTTCCCAATTTATCAATTCTACTTTGTAAATTCTTGATTGATCCCTCAGTAATGAAATCTAGCCATCCAAAAGAGGTCTGCTAGAAGCACAAATGCAAAGATTAGTCTTGTCAAAGGAATGAAGACTATATTGATATGTATATTTACACAGTTACCATATAAAGATTCCTCTACATGAAATTCTTCAAAATGTGAAGTGTTTAAGCAAAATAAGATCTAGCCTTTAAGTACGCAGAGACAAAATATGTTTAGTTTCAAGATAATCATGAAGTAGCTTGTTTCCTCCTTTACAAATGCTTACAACAATTTATGCTGGAAAGGTGTCATTTATGATCATTAGATTTCTACCTTAACTTTAAAAAAAAAAGAACACCAAAACCCAAAAAACCAACCAAACAAAAACCCACCACACCACACAAAACTAATGTTTCAAAACTTAAATTGAGCCAAAAGTGCTAATATGAAACACATCATAAAGGCTTCATTCAATCCGTAACTCAATACACAAGTATCAAAAGCTGCGCTCCAAAATATAAACGTAAAATGTATATGTCAAATTACAGATATGAAATTTACTCTAGTATACAACAGAAACCTTGCTAGGGCAATGATACCAAGCTTCCCTGCACTCATATCTTATATAATGCCAAAGAATCTTCATTATTTAATTACGTAAGCATAGATTTTCAACCCACACATATTCATTTCTGCTCTGAGGATATGAAATATCTTGCAAACATTTCAGGCCAAATATCAAGAGAGACCTATCAAGCTTCAAGCAATAAGCCTCTTTCTTTTAATCTAATATATAAAAAAACCCACACACCTGACTTTCTTTGCAAGACTCCACTATAAAAATTCAGTATCGTTAAAACAACATAGCATTTGCATAGGTATTATTCTTTCTCTCCTGCTCCACTTAGGCAAAAACACACCACATCTCTGCTGTGATGTTCAGAATAGACCATTCAAGTCCAGTTTTACACAACGAATTACAAAGAGGATGGATAATGCACTTTCAAAGACTTCAGACAATTTTCAAAATGAGCCCAGTTGTGTAGAAGTTTCCATTTGTTTGGTAACTTAAATTACTTTTAAATTTACTGTGATAACATGTATAAACTTCCATTTTCTTCTTTTTAACAGGTTGTGTGCAACAGCTTAGACTGGATCACATTTGGCAAACATCTGCAATCACACTGTACCTATTTCACCACAACGAGCAGTAGTCCACCTACAACAATTCAAATTTCCATATAGCTGTAATTAGGGGAAGATCTACTACGCTAAAAGGAAAGAAATGTATTTTGAATGATGGAAAATTTTCTTTCTACTGCAGAGTTCACAACTGTAGACAAAGTTTTCTGTAGGAAATAACAAAGCTAGTAGAACTGTAAATCAAAACATTTAATGATTTCGAAGCACTACTTAATGAATTTAAGCTAGGAAAAGACAACCTACTAAAAACCAATATAAAAGTGTTGCAAATGAGGTTTTACAAAGCCCCAACAGCTCTAAATAATTCCCTAAACATATACATCTAGTGTTATTTTTAGGCACTGTGAAGTACTCCCCCCCCATACAGTGCAGCTGCTCCTCCCAAAGGGCATGGGCCTCCCTTAACTCGTGTCATAGCCGTCTGCTTTCTCTGGCCATCCTGGACACACTGGCATGTCTGACTGGGCACTGAATGCCATGTTGAGGCAACTGAATCAAGTCTTTGAAGCCTTGTTGCTTTAGAGCCTTTATCTGGTAATGCGAGATTTACTTATGCCAGGTAAGATAATGTTTACACGGACGCATCCCCATCATTCTTCCACCCAGCGAAGTAACATACACTGCTTTTCTATCTCCATTCAGCACCAATACTGAAAATACAAATATTAAGGGATGGATTTGGATGTTTGTGTCTGACAGGCAGAGGAAGCGTGAGGATGTCCTTCATCAGAAACCTGTTATCATCTGCTGCATTAAAAACTTCATTGAATGGAATTTAATCACTAAGAGTATAAAACCTATGCACGGTAAGAGAAAATTATGATGACTCCTTGACTGTTTCTTGCTGCCCGTCATGCTTGTATGGCAAATTACTGCCCATAAATAAGCCTGAAGGCTTTGACACTGCTATGTTCAGTGCCTGTACCTTTGTCACTAGATGATTGTGTAATCATGATTTGGCTTCTCCCTGCATTCCTTTCAGCTCCTACCACCACTCATCCTACAAACTGCTAAAGCAGTCCAAAATGCCTACAACACAAAGTGAATGCCATCTTTTCCAGCAAACCAGCAAGAACTATTTTGAAACAATTCAAAAGATTTCTCTTCCCTATCCCAACAGCTCCACAGACACTCTAGGGTTAGCCAATACAGCTTCCAATACAGCACCATAAAACAACTGTTGGCTTTACCCCAAAGTTAAAGACAGAACAAAAATACAAGACTGCTATATTTTAAGATTCTGAATAAGTGATTTTTGTATAGCAAATTTCAAACTCCCACAACAAAGAGCTATGGTTCTTCCTAAAAACTGTATCACTTTTTTTTTTTTTTTTGGAACATGTTGCAAGCTGATTTTACAAGAAAAATTACTATGTGATACAAAAGACTGCAGAAAATGCTGTGTATTTTCCATCTCCTGCAAAACAACGTCTAGTAAAAGAAAAAAAAAAAACAACGAAACTTCAAAACTGTACTAATAGAGGCACTAACTACACCAATTTTCTTTCCCTCTGGTCTTCCTTTCTATATGCTAAGAACTACAAGATACAACAAAAAGTCGCTTGGGTTTTTTTTGCAGAAGAGAACAACAAAGGGGAGCAAAATCACCTCCTAACCACATGTTCATTATAAATAAAATTCATAACCTAGGACACTTATTTAAGCATCAAAGTCAGGACTGATACACAGCAGCAGAATCGACTATAAAGGCAGGAAACTATTTACCTTCACTCCGCCTTATCTGGCATTAGTCAGCACTGAATTATTCACTTTGCTGCTTGCATTTTTTTTTTTAACCTGAGTTTGAAATTTACCAAGCAGCACATTTGCAGATAAAGGCACTGACTGACTATAATTCTGTGCTCTATGGATAAGGCAAGCTGTCTTTCCTACATTTCATTTCCTAAAAAAAATAAATACAGAATTTGAAGGAGATAATTTAAGTATAAAACCAAATCCCCATGTCCTTGAACATCAGAAACTCTTGTGGATTTGTTTTCTTCTCCTGAGATTGCTTCAGATTTAAACTGATACCATGCTATTTGAAAAGTAGGAACATGAAAATTGACAGTTCTATTAAGGCAATATTTGATAATAAAGCACTCGGAATTTCAGTTTATTTCAAAGATCAGCAAAAACACTTCAGCAAAATCACATGATTCTCAGAGTTGAAAGAAATACTAACATAGCCCTACAACAACGCTGGTATGAAAACCAGCTTCCTCTAAAGCATTAGCCTCAAAAGTTGCTTTTTACACCTCATTAACAAATATAGTTACAACCTTTCTCCAAATGTTCTTGGGAGCATCTATCAATGTATAAATACTTTATTGACTTTTGCATTTTAATTAACTCGCCGTCCACAACAAGACTTCTGGAATAAAACTTCCACATCAGTAAAGAGCACACACACTAGCTTAACTGAAATGTTGGGACAGTCATGCAATACAACTGCTCTGAACAGCCAAGACTGACAGGCACCGAAGATGCACCAGAGCAGAGCTGGCCAGAGAAATTTCAAAAAAATGTGACTAAAATATAAAACGTCATTTAAAAAAAAAAAAAAAAAAAAAGAAAAGAGAAAAAGAAAAAAAGAAAAGAAAATCTTGATCTTGTTTGAATTTTGTTTCCAACTGCAGTTCAAAGTGTAAGATTTCACTCCCTGCAACTCTGCTGCAGAGTTACCTAGTATAAGAGTATATTTCAGTGAAATTACATTCCACAATATCCACATTTTTTTATAAATAATAACCTCTTCTCTCACAGATCTTCCAAAAGTAAATGGATTTTTATTAAGTACTTGTTAAGGAGGCTAATATCACAGGAAGCACCAAGATTAATTAAGACTTATCTTCCAAGAAAAGTTTGAGCAGTACAGGAAGGTAAGGCACCAATCCAGTTTCTGAACAATGAGGAGGTGCTGAATAAGGAGAGGGAGAAAAGCACATGGTTCTGGAAGAAGAGACAATTATGCATTTATACCACAGGATGGATAAATATTGTTGAACAGTCAGGTATTTATGACTGGTTTTGTACTTCATTTTACAAGAGGACGAGTTCCCTCTTAATTTGAGCTTTCCATGTATGATATAAATAATGCTATGGTACATACACCATAATCACATATTCACAGGCAATGAATACAAGATAAACTCTATCTGCTTAAAAGCCACAAACTTGTACTGGAAAAGACAACCTCAGCTTAGAAGTGCCAGGATCTTTATACAGAGATTTTACATTCTTTATAGTCAATTCAGGGAAAGAGACAGCTGAGGCTCTGGAGTCCATCCCCACCAAAACTTTATAGATTCTCCATTAAAATCTTTCAAAGTCCTACTTACCATGTGCAATAAGAGCAAGGAGCACATACGCTAGCATCATCAAGTGCCAGCATCAAAGTGCTGGAACAAGAAGTATTCTGCAACTGCCCTGTAGCCCAACATAGGGATTTCCCTGGCTATCCGCAAAGCTGAAGAAATGGGCGCACAGGGCCCATTTTCATTCCCATAAAAAGTGGCATGTAGGAGAAAGTTAAAAAGTCCCATCACCCTGGCTGAGGTGAGTGATGACAGTTCATTGCAAAACCATGTGCTTCAACCCTCCTTTTTACAATGAATTCGAAAAACTAGAATTTTTGAGATCCTTGCTAGTGAAGAAGCACTACAGTCCATCACCAGACTTCTCTGCTACCCTATTCCGAGCACCTACCTACTCTTCCCCTGAATCACCTTCTACAGGACTCCCTTCTTAGTGAGAAGAAACACAGTTCAAAGGCAGCCCTCTCTAAGCTAAAACAATTTTGGAAATAACCTATTGCCTCCTTCACTGGAACCCTCATCACAACCCTGATTACAGTTTACCTAGCATTCCACCCACTATAGTGGATATTTTAAACCTCCAAATAATTTTAAACATATGTAATTTGGAAAAAAAAAATTTACCTATTTCCAGATTTACAGGAAATCCTGATTTGTATTAAACTATACTGACCAGAGGCAATAACTAGACAGAAATCAAACACAGTTGCAGTTTATCTTTAATAAGAGCTCCTAGTCATCTTGCCATTAGTTATGAAAATGAGATCCTCAAGACAAAGTCAAACTTCTCAGTAACAAGCTGTTCTCTTGGTGCCAGATCTGACATACTGTACCTTAAAACCCCGGTCTTGTGTCTAGACAACTAGAAATACTCACTAGCATCCTTTTAATTTTTTTTTTTTTTTGAGATAAAAGCTTCCCTTCCTTTGCACTTGAGCTGAAAGTGAACCAGCATAGAGTTGACCTTACATAAAATAATTACCACATCTTTAAATTATAAAAGTGGTCTTTAAAATAGCTTTTCCTAGAAATCCATAGCATGAAGAATACACATTACAGCACATTCTGATACAAAATCTTTGAATATTCAAGACAAACAACCCCTGTACGTTTTTACGTCTGAATGTTTTATTACCTGCCAGACAAACCCCACGTCACAAACATGGAGTTCCTTATCATGTCAGGACCATGTCACCATACAGTCAAACTAGAATGACTCCAAGAAATATTACCACAACCTTTGTGTAAGGGGAAAGCGATGCATCTGCTTAGGTGTTCACAAGAACAGCTAAACCACCGATTCCAGTGTCCCAACCACACTAACCAGCACAAGGCCGTCCTCAGGCAGGGATTCACCTGCAGCACTGCCCACACTGAGCAACTATCGGGGGGCAGCTACAGCATGCACATGATGCCACACGACAATTAGTCCCGCTTAATATAGGACACCGCAGTCCAACAGTTAAAATCCAGAAAATCAATGCAGGTAAAAACTTCGGAAGTCCTCATAAGAGAGTATACAACTCTATTGAGAGAGCAGCTTTTTAATTCTTGTTATAACCATACAGTAATACATCCTCATCACCACTTATGTGCTGTAATATGGGTAGTGGAAGTTATTAATTTTGTGTGTGATTTCATGTAAATTTCATTATTACTGAATCATATGGAGTTAGTGATGGGGATTTATTCCCCTCACTTAAAATCTTTTAATGAAGCTTTCTGAAAGTTTGGGGTTTATTGCTAAAAATAGCTACACAAGTATACAAAGTATAAATCACTAAAACATGCTAGTCCAATAAAGTTGGTTTCCATCACAGATCAATAACCTGGATTCAGAAGTGAGAGCTAAGCTTTCACTATCACACTGCACAGCTGTTATAACGTGTAACTTGTTTGCAGAGATGAAAAGTATATTCTTTCACAAAATGACATAAATATTCAGATTTAATATGCCCTAAGTAACATGTTGTGCATCAAATACAACCACAGAACACTATTCCAAGAATTAAGTTTATTTTGATGTTCATGTTACTGTCCATACAAATATGAACTTTATAATTAAAAAAAAAATAAATACAAAACACTGCAACTAGGTATTTTAGGCTTTAAAAGCACACAAAGGCTTCTAGTTAATCCCTTATACAAAAGATAAGCATGTCTGTAGAGAAGGACTACTATTTGAGAAGAATTATTTTATAGTAATATGATTTATAACTTTCCTGAAGTTTACCAGCATATGCCACATATATTCACATGTAGACTGGCACTAATCTACCTTTAAGAAGAGAATCCTAAATTTACACCCCCAGCTACGGAAGACTTGATTAACACTGCACTTCACTATGTTATCACTGTTCCATTATTTCCTCTATATTAAAAACATACGTCAGATTCCAGAGACAGATTAAGTAGTACCATCTAGAATATATGTTAAGTATCAGAAACAGATTACGGTGATGTGGATCTCTGCCAGACCACAAAGCATTACCATGTAACTCCACTGAGGAGATACCAACCAACGCTACAGCATATGACTTTGAAGTACTATTCTTTTTGAGATGAAACACATTGTTCTTTTCAAAATCTGAAAGAAAAACACATTTAGTTTCCTTGTGTTTATTTCGAAATTGGTACTAGACTTTTATCAAGTGCTTGAGAGAATTTCTTATGCAACATGAAACAGGGAATATTGCATAATGAAGATCACAGAAAAGCAAAGCTTCCAGAAGAGCTCAGGACTACCCCCTTAAACAAAAAAACAAACAAAAAAAAAAGCAGCTAAATTCCTGCCAATATTCACAGATTAAAATCCAGATCCTCAGATGCAGCTAAAGAGCACTCCAGGATAAGACCATCTTTGTTCCTCAGCAGTGGTCCAAGCCATTGACACAAATTAGAGAAGCCTGAATAGTAACCTGTGCCAGCTCTCAAGAGAAACTGAAACCATCACAGTATGTAGACACAAACACAAACATTTCCAGATTGCATTCCTGTGCCATTGAACACGAAGTACCATTTTGGTACCTATGACCCACTAAGGCATAAATTCTTTTTTTTTGGTAGTAGAACAAACCTACCAAACTCCTGGGCAGAATCTCTGTTTTTACTTGTTTAATTCATATGGGATACATAAAACTCAAGGAGTTTCTTGTTGTCTCTGTCTCCATAACGACAGTAACATGGAATAAAGTCTCAGCTAAACTCTGCCACAAACTTTCCATTTAACTCTGAACTGAATCTCCCAAATAATTTTAAGTAAAAAAACAAACCAAAAAAACCCCACAAATGTAATCCTCTCACTGGCAAGCTATTTTCAAACTTCTTTACAGAAAGTAGAAAAAACTACAAGATGCTGATAGCAGTATCAAAATTGTGTAATCTGCCAAATCTTCATTTTACATAGTTTGTATTTGTGGAAAATAAACGCTACATTTTTATTAAATCGGATTTCAACATACTTTCAGAGTCTTAACACAAATCGAGAGATTGCCTTCACTGTGGATGGTTTACAAGCAGCAACAAATTTAGCCTCTGTCAAGGAGCTAAACATGATCCCAGTTAGTGACTGTAAAATACACCAGATTTCCACAAATACGTAAGAGTACTCAGCTGCAACAAAATTTAAGTATTTCTGTAGAACTATACTTTTGAGGGCCAGCAGACCTACAAGTAAGAAGGTCTTAACTTAAGAGTGTTACTCTCAAAAATAAACAGACCTCCTAAATAATTTTCTCTACAGTTTTAGAAAGCCTGTTAGCAACTTTTCTCCCTCTTCAAATCTATTTTCAGATACAAAAAACCATAGTATTAATACTATGTTTTAATACTATGCTATTTGCAGAACCTCAACTGATGTCTCAGCAACCTTATTTAAAAAAAAAAAATTCTTCCAGGGTGTTGATCCTTCAGTGTTTTCTTCCCTCCGTATTTCCTCACTGCCATTGCTTGCAACACTTAGTGCACTTAGTGGTACATGTGTGAATTTAAATTTGTCTGGAGGTATACCAAGTGAAAAATGTTCCAGTCAGTGCTTTAACATGTTCTGCAACATATGTATAACAGAAGCTGTCAAAAATTAAAGGCTGTCCTTCTAGCAGAATGTACGAGGTAATTTTTAACAATAGCTGAATTTCCAAATACAGACCTCTAAATTATGTTAAAACTGATGAAAAGCTGAGGTCTTGGAGTTTAGATTTGATGTGAGAACAATTACATTAAAATTTCTCATTGACATTCTGCTCATTTTCAATAGCTTCTAAAATGAAAGCAGTGCACTCAGTCATATCCCTTTAATAATTATGGTGAGCTAAAGTTTACACGTGCAAAATTGTGGCAGGGAAGGCTTGCTACTTCAGTAGGCTCAATTAATTGCTGCAAAAACAGACTTAACGTGTAAGAGTATTGACCAGCAGCTCTGCCTTTCACCATAGAATAAGAAATAACCAAGTTAGTGGAACCAATAGTGAACCAAGAAAAGATTGAAAATAAGCTGTACTATCTCTTTTACATAAAACCACAAGAATGATTAGTCACATTCCAGATATTTCTGGATTCCTGCAAGCTAGAGTAGCACTCAGAGGCTGAGTCAGAACTGAGCTCTCGATTCTGCTCAGTACTGCATAAGTGTATATAGGGACATCATCAAAAGTTTACGTTCTGACTTTTACTGCGACACAAAGCTGACTGACCAGAAATATAAACCAGGTAAATCCCACTTACTGTATATACCATGACGATGGCTTTTAACATTCACAAAAGTTGTACTTAGTTAGAACTCTCAGTTAAAAAAAAAAAAAAAAACAAAAAAACAGAAAAGCATGCCCTTAGTCATTTTGTTTACAGTATCATAAAAGTACTGCTTACCAAGTCTGCTGCGAGGACCACATTCAGACAGGCTAATTTCCTACTACAGCCTTAAGCCAAGCCAAGCCAAGGAAGAGAGCTATGGGCTTGAATGATCTAAAATTCAAGTTTAGATATGCACAAACAGCAGTCACAAGCTCCAAGGTGAAATACAGATTACCGGTACCTGAAGTTGTCCCTAATCCCACAGCTGAGAGCTGCAACTTGTTCCCATTTGGGTCTTGACTGAGCTGTCCAGTTCCCACATAAGATGTCTGGCAATTTTTTAACATGCAGAATTCAATGTTCCTGCTGCAGAGGTGATCATTTTGCTACACTCGGATACTCAGCATTTGTCTTCTCTCTCTCTCAGCCCTCCTGGAACCTGCTGCTGGCTTCCCAGCATTCCCAACAAGGGAGGAGTTAAATGTCCTTCAGTACACATCACCTCCAGTATTCCAAGGAATTAGACAACAAAAGTAGAGAGAAACCAATTCAGGTAACAACAACAACAAGGGTGGGTGGCAGGAAGGAAGAAACAGTTTACGCTGCCAGCCTACACTTCCACCTGAAGTACAGTGCTGCACCAAGGCCCAGCATAAATATCAATCATTATCTCACCCACAGGTTACAGCTGTTCATCCCCAAAGAAAATGAGATGAAGGACATGCAAACATTGTTTCAGAGTATGTTTAATGTGTTAGGATGCTGTGGAATTTCCACTACAGTGTCATACATAAAAATGCCAGTCATTACTAAGATATTTCTTTTGGGTCGTTAGATAAATAGGTAAGACATTTTTTTAATCTGCAGAAGAAAAAAAGGTGTGTGTGGGGGGAAATGGTAAATACAAATAATTTTGAAGTATACCCAAATATATACATACAACATCAGCTTTAACAAGTTTATCCCTGGCCACAGCTGCAGATAACAGAGAAGGAGGTTCTTCACCTCATTACAAGAAACACTGCAATATGCTACAAAGGCTGGCTTAACATATAAGGAGTCAGGAAGGAGCTGCTTCAATCTCTTTCTAACACAGTCCCACCGATTCCTTCTCCAAAAGGAGGCAAAAAACCCAAACCAAAACACTGAGAATGACAAAGGATAGGATACTCCTATCTGTTACAATCAGCAAACAATAGTGAAAAATCAAAAGGGAAGGAAAAAATATCTGTACAGAGAAACCTGATAAGCTATTTTTATCTTAGAATGTAATGAATTAGAACTTTCAACATAGGGGCGTACAAAAATAAAGAGAAATAATTAGACCTTTATTATAAAAAATACTTAAGGGCCTAACTTACAACTATACGCACAAAGGCTACTAGGAATACAATAATTTTCAAAACCAGGAAAAAGGATCTACTGAAGGCAAAAGGAAAAGCAGTTAAAATAGAACAGAGATGCATGACTCCTTACACTTTGTTCCAATACATTAAAAAGCTATGAGCTAACAAAGTATGTTCCATGTTCCAGCATATTATAATGATACTGCACTTATTCTTAAATGAAAGAAGTGTTTAGGCTGAATGATGGACAACAAAACTCAACTGCCATACAACCAGCTACTCCTCTGAGTCCTTCCTGTCTGAATCTTATTCCTGGATGCCAAGCTTCCCCTACTGATGTAGCATCAGTTACACATCCATCCTTTTCCCCCTATAGCCTCCATTAATATATATTAAAAAGGAAGTCCTTACCTACATTAAGCTACTCATCACCATTCTATACTGAATTTCTTAAAAAAGAATATGCACATACACATTTCCACTAAGATGCTGACACTGACAAGGCATGAACTGAGCAGGGTTTCTATTTGTTATTCTTCTTCCACATATTGCCCCCTTTTAACATTGTCCATGTAGCTAAGTGTTTTAGACCATAGACTCCACCCTCTTGCATGTCTGCAAATGCCTCACAACAAACGTTCAGTTTCATTAAAAATAATCTCCCCCATACTGCCTACATCTCTTAAGTATATAGCATGTGGATTCAATAGCTGTACATAATAAAACTGAAAACCTTTAACGGTATGATAGATTTCAGCATTCTGCTGTTTATCAAATGCCAAAAAAAAACACCGAAACAAAACAAACACACACATAAAAACCCACCATGGGCCAAAAGCATCACTCTCGATTACTACTCAGACAGAAAAAGAATTTGATATCCTTGAGGGTACGCAAAGAACCGCCCAGGAAGAAAGCGTTGGCAGTCTTTCTGTACCTACATAAAATGCACCAATACAGGAAACGGCGCACACCGTAATAGTTTTCAGTCATACGGGCCCCTTACTGTGAACTTCTAAGATCCCTGAAGAATTTTATCTGTAAGGTGAAGTAGCATAGGCACACAGAATACAGACACACAGCTTCCCAGATCCTTGTGATAACTCAATTGAATAATCCCCTTTATTTCAGTGGAGTAATAACTTCTGGACTGAGCGTAGGTTTTTCATAGTTTGCTTTAAAATAGTCAGCTATGGTGTTTAAACAAATACCAAACCATTTTCATTTGGTCCACTCCAAAAACCAGTGTGATTAACTTCACAAGTCCATAAGCCACCTCATGTCTCTTTATTATTACAAAAGAAATACAACTTGCAAATAGCCCTGCTGTTATTCAAACTCTAGCTGCTACCAAATGATAAAACTGATAAATTACCTGATGAAATTATTGAACATATTCAGAGATGCCCTGTTGCCACTACAATCCCCAGTACTTATGTGAAAAATTAAAATTAGGCTCTAGATATGCAGTATAGCCTTCAAGCACTGCTCCATACATGTCTAGTCCTAATTAAGTTAATGAAACTACTCAAGTAGAGAGGTCAATAATAGCAGGTTTCATTCCAGAAGTGGAGTTTTAACCTGTAAGTAGCACACATCGCTAAGGGATAATGCGCCACAAACTTACAATACCTGGAATGTGGTGTGTCACTATCCAATTTATTAGTGGAATGCAGATGATAAAGTACTGTGTTAATCATTTAAGAAGTGAGGTTGAAATAGTTAGCTGGTAAAATCAGCTGTAGTTCTGGAAAGAAGTCAACTAAATGTCAGAGAAAAGGACACTGGATCAAATCATGCCTACATACAAGTACAAAGCTTACCGAAGATTTGATAACTTACTACGAATTTGTGTATAGCGGATCCTTCTCAGAGATGGGACAGGAAGACAAATTAACACATTTTTAAGAAGAAGCAATTATAGTTGTTGTTATTATTATTATTATTATTATTATGAGAGGGTTAGTTCATGAATCTGACATAAACAGTTTGAAACATAATTATTATAATACTTAAGTAATTCATAGCAGATTTACTAAGTGTGATGGAGTCTTCGTAACATGACACTCCATCACACTGATACCAACTCCTACAGAAATGGGAAATCATTTTTTTTGTAAATGCAAATTACACAGTGGGTGGATAAGAGAAATGCAAACTGCAAAATCCTACACTAAATAAAAACATAGATAAACAAGGTGACAGCCTGGTAAGTGCTCCTCTTTAAACAGCAATCAAATACCAATCCCATTTTCTTTCCTGAACAAGATCCTTTGAAAAAAGGAGGATGGTGACAAAAGAAGAATCAAAACGAGTTTTCAAGTGCTTTTTTTTTTACAAAGCAGTACTATTAGCTGTATTTAATAACTTGAATTTCTACAACACACTTCAAACTTTCAGAGAGAAACTGCAGCTAGTAATGCAGGAACACAACAAAACGATCCTAATAGAGACCAGAATACGTCTATTTATTCAGTTAAATTCTACCGACATCGGTAACATCTTCATTCAAATGTTTTTGTAATGACTCAGTATTTAAACATCACTATGTATAACAAGCTTCTTCCTGATTTGAAGAAACAGAGCATCGCTAGGCCTACCTATCCCTGTCAGTGGTATTCTCATTACATCATAACAATAGAAGGAAATGGTCTTCATAGAAACAAAATAGTATTTTACCTATCTTAAAATTCCTGTATTTTGTATAAAATGTCAAACGTCAAACATTCGTATATTTTGTATAAAATGTCAAATGCCAAACATGACAAGTCTAGAGGCAGCACCACGATTCCCAGGCAGGCAGGACCTAAATAAAGTAGCATGGAGGTGGCAGTGCGCTCAGCCCAGGGTGAGAGGGAAGAGGAGTGCTTCATGTCACCGTCAAGGGACTCCTCCAGGCAATTTAAAAAGCAGCACTAAGAGATTTGCATCTAACCCTCCACAGCTAAGGAGAGGATTTCTGTGATACAATGCTAGACGGAAACGTGCAAGTGAGAAGGGGGTTCAGACTAAACGTTAGCCAGAGAGACCCTAAAAAGAAATATATGAAAATTGATAGTTGAAAGGATTTAAAGTCAGAGGCAATAGTCTCCTCATCACCCTTTCTGTCCAGGGGGCAAAATTTATTTATAGTATTTGAGATAGGCGGGAGGGAGAAGATTAAAAACAAAAGTGAGTATAAAACCGTGTTTGATCATCCTCTATATCTTACGGTTCTTGCTTTTTTGGCAGCATTCATTCATTTTGACTGCAGCACAAAAGCTGCGAAGGAAACACTGAAAGTAAGCAGCTAAAGGACACCATTATTTCAATAGCCCATTTATCATACATATGCACCATTAATTGTATATCGATGGCTGAAACAAGGGCTACTCGGTTTTATTGTTATCACTACCGGGGCGGGTTTTACGCATAAAACAGAACTTCACTCTGAAAGGAAAAAAAAAGCATGGACAAGTCTGCAGCTTTTAGGAAAAAAAAAAAAAGTACCTTTAAATGTGAACAGCCACGGGGAGATAGGTGAAAATATTCTGCCGTAAGAACAAAGAACTAACATAGCAAACTGCAGCCACAACTTTTTTTTTTTCCAATTAATTGATTTATGGAAATAGATAGCAATGGAGAAAGTCGTGCTGAACGAAGGATTACCTAGCAGACCTGATTGACCCTCCCTCCTCATCCCCTGCTATACCTTCCCATTTTAAATGTACCGAGCCGAGTATCCAATACAGGCTGAAGTACAGTCCGCCATAAGAAGTACTAGGAGTGCCCTTGAAAAATGTCCAGATTGCAGCTAGTGCACAAAGGACCTCGCTATGTAAATAAATGCATGAGAATTTCTCTCTCGCTCTTGACCCGGCAGCAAGTGAAGAGATTGACTTCCCATCAGCACAGAAGACAAAGCGTCGGAAAGAAACAAGCAAAGTTTCAGAGAAGAAAAGGAAGAAGGCTGAGACTAAATTTCAGCTGGTTTAGGGAAAAAAAAAAAAAAAAGGAGAGAGAAACAGCTAGTTTAAAACATTCTGAATGTTCTCATTCGTATTTCTCTCCCCCCCCAAAAACCCTCAGCAGAGCTGAACGGCAGTGCCACACGAAACAAGCAAGAGCCGTCAGAAATTAACTGCCATAGGTAAGAGAAAGCAGACATTCCCCCCCCTTGCCTTGCTACACAGAAGGCGACGCTGCAGATTTCCCCACTCCGCTACCAAACAGCAAAGCAGAACCAGCATTCTGGTTCTGGGCGGGAGGGGGGGTTATTAACCGGGAACTTTTTGTTCCTTAAATATGTAACCGAGACCTCTTTTTTTTCTTCTTCTTCCCACCCCCCTCTCCTTTCCACCTTCTCTGCCAAAACAGGCCGAAATAAACGTTATTCCACAATACTACTATTAAATAAGGGCTGTAAGACTTACCATATCAGCTGGAACGCTGCTGGACATCTTGATGTTACCCTAACGGCTTAAAATCAAGTTTAAAGAAAAAAAAAAAGGCAAAAAAAAAAAAGCACCAAGAACTGCCCGCCGGAGATCTTCAAGACGACAAAACCGGTGTCAATGTCGGAGGCAGCAACTTCCACGTCCCCTACGAAAAGAGAGGTGCCCGACGCGCAGCGGGGAAGGCGGCCGGCTGAGGAGGAGGAGGAGGAATATCCAGGGGCAAGCGGTGCCGGGGCTGTACCGGAGGAGCCGGCGGGAGACCAGAGATGGCAGCAGATCCCTGTCAGCAGCGGCAGCAGCACCAGCGGTGCCAGGTAGACCAGGCAGGACTACACCGCCACATGAGCTGCGTGCGGGCTTTTCTTTTCTTTTTTTTTTTTTTCTTCTCTCCCCCCCCTCTCTCCCTCTTCCTTCTCTCCCAGCCTTGACAAATGACGACGGGATGATTCACGGGATAATGGTGCGTCCCAGTCACCTCCTCAGTCAGCGCAGGCAGGACCTCGCTCCTGCCCTCGGCGGCGGGGCAGGGAGGCGGGAGGGCCGGGGTGGGCCCGGGGCCGCTGGGCAGGACGCCGGGCTTCGGCCCCCCCTCCCTAGGCGATGTGCCACATTCAACAGGGTCTGCCGGGGAGGGCTGCCTGAGGGGCGGCCGGAGGGGAAAGCCCTCCCCCGCGGCGCTCCGGCGGCGACGGCACTCGGCGAAGGGGCCGGGGGAGCGTTCGACGACGGCGGCCGCCTCCCGCAGCCTCAGGTCTCCGCTCGCATCGCCGCCGCCGCCGCCTCCTCCTCCTCAGCCCG
>JANXJC010000026.1:4038550-4062503 GCA_027564655.1 Leptodon cayanensis | reverse complement strand
CCCGCTCCTCAGCAACCGTTGCTAGGGCGAGGAAGCGGCCGCCGGCGCTGCGGGGCCTCCCGCCCTCCGCCGGGGCCTCGGTGCCGCTTCCTCGCCTCAGCAGAGAAACCCCCCCCACTCCTTCCTCCCCCTCCTCCTCCTCCTCCTCCTCCACCACCCGGGCAAATACCACATAAGTCGTCGTTATCCCAAGGGGGGCTGCAGCGTCCTCAGGGCGTTTTTGCAGGCCTTTCTCCACGGATCCCCTTCTCAGCGTGTGGGCCCTGGGCTGTACTCTTGGACGGCTTCCAAATAATAATAAATAAAAAATAAAAAAAATTGATGTTACTGGTTTGTTGGGGGTTGTTTTTGCACCCCAGGTCCGCAAGTCTGGTCCTGTACCTCACTTCTTTGTATTTCTCATTTCTTACATTATTTTTTAGCGTTTGAAATACCAACCTGCTTCTTGGTTTCCTTTTTTTTTTTCTTTTTTTCCAAACTGTAATTTTATTAATGAAAAAAGCTCCTGTAAGATTCACAGTGAAAATGATGACTTCCAAGCTGGAAGCATCTGGAGAAAGGGCACTTGGCCTGCAAAATGCTGTCAGAAGCCGTCCTGCTCCCCAAAGAGCTTCGCGTTTGTTATGGATCCACGTTATCTGAAACGGTGTGTGTAACAGGTATTTTATCCCTTATTCCAGGCTGCACCCAGATACCAGCGTTCAACAAAGAAAGGCTGTGCCTGATGAAAAATGCATCCCGCCTCGAAGACACAAAAAAATCTTATGCAAGGTGCAGTTCTATCAAAAAAATGAGTAGGCCTTTTCAGAGAGACACAGTCATATGCCGGTACTGTAAAACTGTCCAAGAAAAAAAAAATAATCAAGAAAATGAAGTAGATTGAGCTTGTGCCAGATGCATCCTGGTTCCTTCGGGGACAGATCTCATGTAAAACCACAGGAAATTAAGACAGAGTTGTTCCCTTTAATACTAAAAGTTTGAGGCTGCCTTTCCTCTTTAGGACTTCACGCAGCAAAGGCAACCCCTGGCAAGACACCATCCCTTGCAGAGGTTATAATTATTTTCTTTATACTCTGCTCCAAAACAGCACAAAGCTACTGACTTCAGAAGACAGATTTGACAGCAAGCAGCCCTGTCTGAAGCCTGGGGGAAGATTTGGGGCCAGCAGAAGCGGCCCCACAGGCATGGCCTCTGTGAGGATCCTGTGCTGTCACATGTGTGACTTCAGGCACGACATTCCCTCCTTTGTCAGCCTAGTTTGCTTAGACGGTACATTTTGGGGAGGCAGTGACTGGGGAAATCTCTCACAGGAGGAGAGGCTGAAAACTGGGACTGTTTGGCCCCAAGAAGAGAGGTCTCGAGGGATCTCGTCAGTGTAAGTGCCCGATGGGAGGGATTGAAGAAGAGGGAGCCAGGCTCTTCTCAGTGGTGCCCACTGACAGAACAAGGCAACAGGGACAAGATAAAAACCAGTAAATGCAACCTGAATGTGAGAAAAGACTATTTTTACCGTGAGGGTGACCAAACACTGGCACAGGTTGCCCAGAGAGGTTGCAGAGCCTCTGTCAGTGGAGATACTCAAAACCCAACTGGACATGGTCATGGACAACCTGCACTGGCTGACCCTGCTTGCGCAAGGGGTTGGACTAGATGACCTCCTGAGGTCCCTTCCAACCCAAATGGTGCTGTGACTGTGACTCTCCCCTGATTAATGGTTTTATGGTACCTAATATTGTCATCCCCAATCTTAGTCAGGTCTTCTAGCCACCAATGGGATAAAGAGGCTTGTGTTTGTGGGAGTAATAGCAAACTGTTGAAGCATCACTTACTTTTTCTCCAATATCATATCCTTGAGAGACAGAGAAAGTGCAAGGGTTCTTCATTCTTTTTTCTTTTTTTTTTTTACTTTCATAAAGCATCTAAATAATAATACTCATAGATGAGGATCCAAGGGATGAGCCCTGAAGGATGTCTCTCCATTCCAAATAATACGCATTCCTGGGCACATACGACTTTCTAGTTAAATCAGTGACAGACTCGAAGAATCATAAATAGATCTTGCTGAATAGATTTTATACTTAGAACGTTATTAATGTGGGCTTTTCCCTGAAAAAAATAAAAAAAACCCTTACATACAACAGCTCAGGTTTAAACAGGCTCTTGAGATCTGCTCCAAGGCCATCCTGCAGACCAGCCCTTCACTCCACGTGGACAGCAGCCCTGTGCAGGACCCTGGTGGTGATCTCAGGGTAATTTAGGAGGTGCTCTGCCTGTACCCTCCCCACTAGCACTCTCATAGTAGGGGCGAGAGAATAGGCACCACGACTGGTTTTCAGGCGCTGCAGCTCACAGCTGTCTCCTCATGTAAACTGAAATTGGTGGCAACTCAAAATTATGTCCTTGGCTGCGCTGTGACAGTTGAGGTGCATGGCCCTTCCCACCTCCTCTGCTACGAGGAGGCAGGGCAGGCAGCGGGGCTTTGTAATCGTTTACAACTCGCAGGGTGAATTGCCGAAGGTTATATGGAAATACCCGTCGACTGAGCAGCAAAAGTCCATGTGCCTAAGCAAGTCAGGCAAGTAAGGACGCCAACAAGCACAGGCAAACTGGCTGAGGGGTCAGCAAGGCAAGCAGGCAGCAGCAGGGCACTTCCACTGCACTGGAGATGGCTCTTTTAAATTATTTAGATGGATGAGCTCATCTGTGGCACATAAAGATAAGCACATCCACAGGACGTAAACATAGGATAGAATACAGAAGACATAGAGCCTAAACCAGCATGGTTCTACGGGTTTTGCTTTTTTGCCTCTAGTTTACCAGTCCATTAAAAGGAAGAATCATGCATTTCATGTGGATGAAGCAGCTTGGTATAGGAGGAGTCAGGGGACTGTCCTTGCTACTTTGTATATGCACTCGAGTTGGTCAACTTTTTTGCCGAGTGTTGTATAAATGAGCATCAGCTCCTCTTTGACACACAGCAGTGCTGTCCAAGAGATGGCATGAAGAATTATCTTTTAATATTACTATTAATATTACTATGAAGAATTATCTTTTATTATTACTATTATTACTATTACCATGTATTTGAATCTACAGTTTTGACTGCAGGCCAGAATGCCACTGTATTAGGCACAGCGCAGTAGAAGCACACACCAGTTTCTGTCCTGAAAGGTTCATGGTGCTGGGTTTACTCAACAGTTGACACTTATATTGCATTTGTGTGATTTTTTCCTCCTGGCTCTCACCGTGATGACCCAACACAAACAAATGGAGGATCCAGCACAGCTGGTACATGCTGGAGACCATTTTAGGTTGATTGTGTGCTGGGCAAATGAACAAAAAGAGGTGTTGCACAATGATCCTGGTAGAAGTTGTACTACATATGATGATAGGCGTAAATCTCACAGATTTTGTAGAGGTAAGGCTATGTATTTGAAATGCAGCGTGGTCGAATATAGAACAGAAAAAGGTCTTTTCTCCTTGGCATGTATTAAGAAAGGCTGTTATGATAGTATTCATTTCACATTTGCACAGAGAGGAAATGAGAGTTGTGGTCAGCAGTAGTCGGCTGGAAGAAGGGACCCTGCAAAAGCCTAACTGCAGGCTGAGTCTGGGATCAGCTTGCAGATAAATCCTGAGCAAGTGTTACAGGCATACGCATCTGAAAACAAATCTTTTCCACATCCAAGGATCAAGCAAAAAGGGAAATGCTGCTCAAGAGGAGTGCTAGCAACATAGAGAGCTTAAAAAGCTATTCTGCTTTTGGGACCTAATCCTGTACTCAGATGCACAAATCTTATTTCCATTAAGTCTCCCTTGCAGAACTGTCATGTGAATTTAGCTGTCCAGGTACAAAATCATTCATGCTCATTGCTTTAGCAATTTATGGGGGAAAATGATGAAGTATACAACTGGTATTTTGCTCCTCATTTGAAAAGAATGACATGGCATGAGTAAATAAGTAGAGTTTTGCCACACTGTATTCCCTTTGAGAAGAATTGTGCCAGGTATCCATGAGTAGATTGGGCTGCGGTTTTAGTGTTTCATGGCCATCAGTACTAGTTGAAACCTGACTCTGTACTGAGATGCACCTAATAGGAATAAAAGGTCTGTTATTCTAAATCAGATTAGTAGTCTAGCCAATGTGATATCCTGTCTCCAGCAGTGGCCAGCATCAAATGCTTCAGAGAAAGACACACAAACCCCCACAGTGGACAATCACGTTATAATCTTCTTATTTGCTGAGTTTCCACTGCTGCCAAGGCTGCCAGAGAGGCTGGTTTATGCCCCGAAGCACAAAACTTCATGTCCTTTATAGCCTTAATGGCTGAATAACCCATCAATAACATGTAAGACCGATTGCCATTTTTCAAAAGAGCAGCTCTCTCTTCCGACAGTTGTTACTACTGGGGTTGGGGACCATGTCGAACCTACGCTCCAAGACCGACATTAACAGCTTTCAGCCTCGTGCTGTGCTCCAGCATTTTCCCTTTGAGGCAGGCTGTGAACAGGAGCATCTTCAGGAGAAGGAACACACCACCATGAAATTTCTTTTAAAGCGAGAATATCCATCGTTTCTGATTTCTCTCCAGATTTTCAGCCTGAGAAGGTGAAAGGCTCCTGAGAAGGTGAAAGGCTCCTGAGACAAAGGGTTTAATTCTCTGTGGTTTGGCTGTGGGACAGATCAGGATTCTCTCCCTCTCTGGCAGCCACAGAGACAAGATATCCACGGCAGCAAGGAACACACCGGGTTAGTCAACAGGGTACTTTTAATACCTTTGTAGAAACACATGGCCTTTTTTTTTAACTCTTACAGAGCCAAGTTTGCATTTAACTCACTGTGACTCAGTCCTGTTGAATTCAGGCCCCTCACAAGGGAGCATTCAGGCAAAGAGGTGCACTGGAAATGAGGTCTGGATCCTGCAGTGTGCTTCCTGCCCGCTGTCTGCTCCTGTGCACTGTTGGTTTCTCGTGCTGGCCTCTGAAAAAAAACCAGATTTTGTGTTTTCAGATATTTATTTGGACTAAACTGATTCCTTTCCCTTTGGAAGAACATTGATTTTTGCCTGTTTGCTGCTTCTGTGTCACGCCAAACTAGCATGTGGGTCCTACCAGCCTCTCCATCGATGCCAGCTGGCTTCTGGGAATAGCGTTTAGTGGTCCTCACCTGCCTCAGAGCCAGCAGGAAGGCAACAAAAGGACCTCTGAGGTTTTGTAGAGTTTATAATACACACTGCCGGCCAGAATCATAGTTTCTTTATTTACTTTTCAAGTTACTCATCAGACCGATCTTGCTGGAAAATGAAAATGCACAGCTATTTAAAACAACTCGCATCGTGCCCCTGAATGCCCCAATATGCTTTAAGGATTTATTTTCCCCCTCCCATTTGCAGCACCTGTGTGCAATACAAGACGATAGGAAACAACGGAGTGATACCGAGTGCCAGAGGTTATTCCTGACCTTCCTGACGCAGCTGAACCAGACAGGAACCATGCTCTGCCAATCCAATGGCTGTAGCAGAGATATGACATAGTGGTGTTGCAGTTACTGATGTCATAAATTACATCAGGGAACTCCTAAGAGCAGGGGTGAAGACTGATAGAGGAGGGTACAAAGGTGCAATAAGGAGAAGGGAAGAATAAAACGAATAAGAACAAGAAGTCCCCAGGCTTGTTTTAGAGAGTGCTCAAACCGCTAGTGTTCTTGGTATGTCTAGGAATTAACTGATATATCTGTCCAGTCCGTACAGAAAAAATAACCCTGAAAACAATTGGAAGAAGTTCCTTGTTTTATAATAGATAAGAAACAGGAAGGAGAAGTTTTAGCAGAGAAGCATCCATCGTGGATGAGCTTCCTGACAACAAGGAGGAACTAAGGGGAGCATTGAAGTAATGCTCAAGCTCTGAGCTTGAAACTTGGATTTAGCAGAGGATTTACAAAACATAGCAGTAAGATGCTCTTTAATATCAGGAAGTCAAATATGTGGAAATTAAAAAGTCCTAGACAACTGGTCATAAGGGTTGTGGTGGCAAAAATTATTAAAATTTGCCAGAGAAGAGGGACGTCAAAGGTCCCTGAAAGTGCCATATCAAATTAAATGACAGCTCTGCAGAAAAAGGAACAAGAATCTGTGACTTTGGGGAATGGCTGTTGCAAAACTCAACGTTGCAAAAGAAATTATCTAGAAAATAATTAAGGAAAAATACATAGTGAATGTTCAAGAGAGAACAGTAAAAGAGCACCGGAAATCACTCTCAGTCCAACCAAGCATGTAGAAGGAAAATGGCTTTGTAAAACTGTTAAACACAAGAGCTAAAGCTCAAATTGCTTGTTGGTGCTACCAGGATCCCAGCCTTCATTTATGCCATACGGGAGCCACTGCAGCCCAAGGCTGAGCGTAGCCTATTAGCTGGGCAGAGCCAAACTCAGCGGGGACCCCCGAGTACTGACTGCGTTTTATCATCCCTCTGTCCTGCTGACTACAGCAAGTCATTTTTTACATTATCAGGCAGCTAGGTTCATTTATATATATTTTTTTTTTTACTGTAAGGGTCTCCAGTGGGCAGCTAAACATTAGTGAGCTCCCATTATAGCTCATATTTACTATTTATAAAATTAGTACTGAAAATACCAAATTGAAGTAAGAAATCATTCTTGCTCATTTGATTTTCATGTCTGTTATCTACACTACGTTAGAGCTCTTCAGGTTTTTTAATTTAAGGGTCTTCACATGTCTGTAATTTAAGGCTGTTACTTATATGCATATGCATACATAAGCATATGTTTATATAGGCTCTAAATCTATATGCACACATACGTATTAATTCTCTGAACATTTTTTAAATTGACTGTAGCACTCAGATAGATTACACTCAAATCTGATCGTATGCTACTTGCACTGAAACAAAACCCATCCCAGAATATGCGCTGAGGAGATAATTGTTGTTTACATACGTTATGTCAACATAATATAACATTTCATCTGCCTTATTTTCTATCATTCATTAGTCTCCAAACCAGAAACAATATCTGAATGAAGCAGTGTCTAGAAATGCTATTTTTAATTGGCTAAAGAGATTGCTTGACCTCTGGTAACTGGTTACTGTTGTTGGGGAGGCTCTCCATGAGCGGTGGCACATTGTTTAAACATAACGGGACAATAGTCTCATGTCATCTATAGGATATGGAGATACCACAGTTTTGTGTTTCTTTTACTTTATTACTATACATGCGAGGCACAATCAACAAAGACTTCCTGAGGATGAATGTTGTCAGTATATGAAACACTGAATAACTGCTTTTTGTTTTGCTGAATGGTCCCCTTTCTTTCAGATTTAAAGGGGAAAATACAGAAAAAATAGCTCTGGGGAATGGAGTCTTGCATATAGGATTATTTTTTTTTTAACAGACTTTGGGCTGCATTGAGATCTTACATAAATTTTATATGAGTTTGGCTCCATTGACGTAATCTGAATAATTCCTGGTTTACAATAAGGTGAGAGAGGGACTGGGCAAATTAATAGGACCCTGAATTCCATGTTACTTCCAAGCTCACAGTCACCTGGCTCCTGAATGCTGCCAGTGTTGTGATCAATTTTTTTCTCTATTTTCACTTTCAGTCATCATGACCATAAAACCCAAGAGGGCCTGATTTAATTCTAGCCTCCCTTTCTCATTCCAGTCCCAAGGCCTATGTGGACAGCAATAGGTGTTTGTGTAGTATAGGCAACTGCTCCCAAAACAGCCAGCACTAAAAATCATCTATTTGGTTTACTGTCAGCAAGAAAGCAACAGAGTCCGAAAGAGTGAGTGGACAGGTTTTACCACGTTTGAGTTTGTTCTATGTATGTGTAGTTGCTGTTAAGGAGCTTTATTAGTTTTTATTAATTTCAGTTTTATTAATTTATTAAAATTATTTTAGTTAAAGGAGAATTTGTCAGACATCAGTCTCACTACTCACTTATGTCGCGTCTGTCATTGGCAATGGGCTGGTGTCTTGGATGCCAGCTGCGGGCACGACAAATGAATGAGAAGCAATAGTGTCAATATTTGTCCATGTGCAAAAACTTATGCCACATTTTCAGACTCCGTTTATCAGACAGTAAGGGTGGGTTTCAACTCACCTAAATTTAGTCCTCTAAAAATATTGGATATCTTACCTAAACTACTTGTCTGGCATCCATCTGTCATCAGCAGAGCAAGGTACGTCCACCACCTTGACCTCTTAGATGAGATGCTTAAGTTTACTCTATTGAGTATTCAAAAAGCCTGCACAATCAGTTTAGACGAGATATGTAATTTTTATACAGCTGAAGATAACCGTGGTGAATCTATCTCCAATCTCTTCCACTTCTCCCCACCAACATGGTGTTTTCAGCTCCACACACTGCTTAGCTGGAAAGTTAACCATGATTTGCTGCTCAGGGCTGTTCTGCACCAACCCACCCAGACCCTGGCGTTGTTAATGCTCCGAAGTGCTGAGATCCAACACCAGGGGTGCTGCAAACATTTATGCAGAACCTTCAGCATGAAAACAGTCCTGTCGTGGCTGGAGTCTGTGGGCACAGGCTGAACGAATTACTTGACAGCAAGCAGACCTAGTTATGTACTTAAGCGTGTGCATAAACTTTGGCAGGATCAAGGCTTAAATAATAATCACCTCGAGCCAAGAAAATGTTCTTTTGTTTCCTTTGCAGCACAAAACTTGCTATTGTCACTTAATTAACTCGGTTTTCAAACTGATGAATGATGAAGTAACTTTGGAAGCGTTACAACCATGGCATCACTTAAAACACCTCAGTGCTCTCCTGAGAGAGGTGAGAAGGTTACGGGCTGGCTGTTCTGCTAAATGAGGCTACTCAGTGATCGCAGCGTGTGCTCTGGAGTCTGCCACGTCAGGTCCTCGGGGCGCAGCCTTGGCTGCTATTAAACTATATGGGCAGAGCCCCACTACCCAGGTGAGAGTTGCATCAGGTCTGAAAACCTTTCATTTTTCCAGAAGGATCCTTATATAGGACACCAAGGACACGGTGAGGGAGCTGATTATTAAAGGCTCGTCGAAAGAGAACGAGAAGAGGACATGAAAGCTTGGAGAAAACGTGTCTAGATCTCTTTTTCTTCATAGCTTTAATATGGCATGCAATATGTGTATCCTTTCTAGTTCACTGTTGCAGATTTCTTTGTAGGTGCAACAAGAGGTAGCTCTTAAACAGAGACTGGTTACACGGAATATTACAGAGTATTTTCAGGAGTATTAAAAATGCCACCAAACAAAGATCTTGTTCACTTTCCCTGCCCTTTCTGTGACAAATGACTGCAGTAAAAGTGAACTCCTGCTTTTCCTTATTTATGAAACACCTCTCCCCTTTTGTATGAAAAACTAATTTTCCTGTGCTTTAGAAAGTGTATAAGTGGCAGTTGAAAAAGCGGGTGAAAGCTGTACATTAGACTAGAGGAACAAGGCAAGTACTGAAAAACAAAAAGCTATTCACTACTTTTTTTCCCCTAAAAGAAAAAGAATGAAAACTGTCATCAGACTGAATTGTTCTATTCCTGATTACTGTGTGTAGCATGATGAAACAAAAAATGCATTTCCATTTTAGCTTTTGCAGGCAATACATGCCCGCGAACCTTTTGATAAAGAACTAATTTTCAAAGCAGCACATTTCTGTAGGCTGTCAGTGATCCAGCAGAGCTCTCACGCTGCTTTGACTTTTCCAGCTCCCAAGAGTATCAGTCCTTTACAATCCTTTCTAGGATCCCAGCAAATGTAGTGATATAGGCAAACTTCTCTATAGATCGATTTTGGATTTACAAGGCTCCTGGCTGCTTGCTTGCACAGATGTAACCAACAGGCAGAATCCAAACACCAGCCTTGAAAAAAAACCTCATTTAGACAAGATAGATTTTACTTGTCAGCCTCTCCACAACTGAGACTGGCAATGTATCACACTTGGCCATAAACATTTCTTCAGGAAGGAACTGGTCTTAAATAAGTCACTCTAAATAAGATCAGCAAAACCATCTCCAGTAATACCATCTGGTGACTCTTAATCACATCAGAGCCTAGAATGTTGCAAATATGAGTCAGGTTAAAAAAGACATGAGAAAAACAGTGTGAGCATGTAAACGCAAGAGTATTAAGTTAGAGTAGCTCGCAGCCTGTAGGATGGAGAAGAGCAACAAAGAGGAACATGCAGCTAAGCAATTCATAAACTCGGGGACTAAGGCAATACATTCTCATTAAAACAAAGCCATTTACCAACACTACCCTGCCCGTTCTTATGTCTGGTTTTGGCTTAGTCCTTATATGCTGCCCAGGTACTAATACAGCTACAGAGTTGAAAGATTAGCGCAGAGATGAGCATCATGTGTTTGCTGTAGTCTCACCAGCACCGAACCATCACTTCCCTGCCTGGTGAGCCGTGGCAGCAGTGTGCGCCCTCCTGAAATTACACAAGAACCCATGAGAGCAACCGTTGCATTTTCGGTATTTTCTAAGCCATGGGCAATATTTTGTAGGATTTGAATTTTTATATGCAAAGTGGTAAGCTTTTTTCTTTTCCACATTTCTTTTTCCTTTTCTGCAGTTGAACCCTGAAATAAACAACAGCTTGTAGCAACTTACATCAAGAGTAAAGAGGAAAGGTGGGCTACACCAGACACTGTACTGGTTTGAGGAAACAAATAATTTAAACAGTGTCCTTATAAATTCTTTTGCAAAACAATTTTTTTTTGCTGCTGGCGTGCATCATTAGATTCAGTTTCATTTCACTGACTGCAATGCCATTCCTCCTCCGTAATGAGCATCCAAGTGATGCATCACAGGATCGCTGTATCAGGGAATGTTGACAAATAAATGATTGTGCTGATTTCTTCAGCATTTAAGCCTTTCATTCAACCCTTTAATTTAAAGACAGGTGATTTCTTAAAATGGATTTACATGCTAGCAAATATAAATAAGCACTTAAAGTGATGGTAGAGACAAGGTCTCTATAGACTCAGAAATTATTAGAAAAAATAAAAAAGGTGAGAGTGGTTTTCTCATTTCAAAAATATTTTCCAATTAGTTTAACAGGATTTGACGTGGTGTTTTACAGGTTGATGAACAAGTAGCTGAATAGTTTGGGCAGCATATGTTTAATCTTGTCCTGAATATCTTGTTTGCATTAAGCAGCTAGCAAAGCGTGCATCTGTCTTCTCATCACCAGCCTCCATTCTCATACTCTTTCTTTCCTTCTTCTGGCAAAGTATTTTCACACATGCTTAACCCCAACAGCATCACTAATCCTGGACTGTTTATGTGTGGAAATTAAGCACTTTGTGCTGGCTTTGCAGCTGTGGAGAACAGGGACTCTGAATCAGTCCTTGCCCTTTCCTCATGCGGTAGGTGACCTGTCAGATCTGTCAAAGTCCCATAGGGACAGTCTCTTCCCACTTGTGACCTTGGCTCACTGTCAGGGAATTTGTGTAAGGTGGAGCAATGCGTGATGGATGCTCTTGTCATGTATTGATCAGACAATTCCTCCCAAGACAGTCTGGGAATCCACTTCATCCTACTGGGGAACAGCAGCTCTTGCAGAAGCCAAAGAAAAGTACTGATCAGATAGGTGAACATAGGAAAAAAAAAAAATTATAAAGTATGTGTGTGTGTGTGTACGTGAGTAAAGCCAGTTGTTTCTTTTTCCCCAAATCCCCTGCCTGGGAGCGCTATTACCTGGTGCTTGGCCCTCTGGGCATTTTGTGTTGTAGAAGTAATTGGCATGTTTGGTGGGGTCTTCTAGTGAAGGGCATTTGGAGTGTTTTAGTTAAGAGTCCACAGCACTCTGGGGCCCCAGGAAAGTTTTATGGGTACTCTCCTCATTGTACAGAATCAGATATACATGTGCAAATAAAGCAGAGAAGGATACAGTTACTTTTATGACTGGTTCAGCTTGACAAAGTACGGCAATAGAGAGTTTCTTTGTCCTTGTACAGGATGGGTTTGTTGTTCTTCAAGCACTTTTGTGAGCAAATGAATGTGTTAAATTAGGTCCTGTAGAGACTTGTTGGCAATTTTAAAGACATGGCATAATGAAGCTTGTTTCCAGCTCTGCAGGGATAGCTTCTTTTGTTAATCTACCAAATTATGTATTGGGTAGGCTTGTTTCATTAGCAAATGGGTGAGGAAATGCCAAGAGCCCTATTCTTCTACCCTCCTGCTCTCAGCTCTGTGACCACCCTCTCTTCCCTGAGGGGGAACCAGAATTCTCTTTTCTGAGGGGTCAGTACAAACATTTTCTGACATACAAGCCGGTCTCAGATCAAATGCCTCCCTTGGAAAATACCGACATACATTTAAAAAAAACAAACCAAGCCAGAAAAAAACCCCCATCTGTTAATTTCTTAATGGGTTTCACATTTGTTGCAAGCCTGCTGGTCAAAAAAACCCACCTCAACAACATAATCTATGGAGAAAATATCAGTCCTCCAATTCAGAGAGAAGTCTTCTGCAGCAGCTTTGAACACTTAGAAGTGGATTCCCCTCAAAGCCATCTGAAAGGTTAGCGTTTCCCTTAAGATTCAAATGAACTACAAAGAAAGGCAAGAGCAGAGAGCAAGTCATCCCATCTACGCTGGCAGCTGTCTTCAGAGGGATGAACTGTATTTTGGCAACCCATCTCTCCTCTGACCAGACAGGCAGCCAACATGGCTAGATTAGATTAGATGCCTGACCCCTGAAAAGCTAAATTTAGGTGATAGGAATCCCAACCTTATATTTTTAATCTTAAGACAAACTGAGTAGCTCTGGGTCCCCCAACAGAGTCTATTGTTCCTCTTCCAAGAAACCCCAAGCACTTCATGTCATGCCAGATCAATTTTAAAAAGTGGTTGCCTCTCAGCTGAGATGTGGCACTGTCATATTCCTGCTGCCAGAGCATTCCTGCTCTGCTGATATGCAAAAAAAAAAAGAAAAATACCCCTCCAGCTGCACGCTGAGCAATGAGAAGCCTCGGGCTGAGAACAACAGAGTGCTCAAGTGATTTTGGCCATTACATCGAAATAGAACAACCTTCGTAATATTAGAGCAACAAAACACTTTACTGTTCTTAAAACAACAAACCACTTTGTGCACAGTAGCAAAGTGATCCTTGGTAGAGCACAGTGATATCTCAACAAGGGATCCATGCCTAACCTTTCCAGCATTAATCACTGGGAACGCCCACACTACCAATGCGTTTTTACTTGTATATTATGGAAATAATGGTCTTACCTATACACAGTGAAGTCAGGGGAAAGGCAATAGCACAGAGCCCCGGGTAGCTTGCATATCCTGTATGGTGAAAGCTGGCAGTGTCTCATGCAGGAGCTAGAATACTCTGCTTGAAAATAAAGACAATAAGAAACACTCAAAAGCCACTTCTGGTGTATTTAGTGCTTCTCACTGTGAAACCAGAAAGTGCTTATGCCTTTTAAAAATCTAAACACACACAAAGCAGAAAGTGTAATCACTTAATTTTGTAATGAGACCCAGGTGCAGGAACCCATGAGGATTTTCTCCCCGATGTTGAACTCCACACTTCACACCCAGAGAAGCCACATGCTGGCTTTGGCTCCCAGCACCATCCCTGAATGCACTCGGGCTTGGAGAGGAAAAAGCCGCCTTTGGTTACCTTCAGGCTTGTCCTTGGAGTGCAGGAGAGGGAAAGGGCAAAGCTGTGTTGGTGTCAGGAAAAAGCCCGGTGCCTGAGCCCCTCACTAGAAAGCGAGCGCACAGCACTACAGGTGATGCTGGGGTTTCCATTTGCCAAAATGTAAGTGCCTGCAAAACCATTCCTCTCTTTGGAGACAGCAGCAGAAGGTCCATTGCCATTCCTACGCTCCTTCAGGGATGCTCTATAAAACAGAGAAGGCAGCAGTGGTCAGAGTAAGTATTGCCAGTC
Source organism: Leptodon cayanensis (assembly GCA_027564655.1). NCBI lineage: Eukaryota > Metazoa > Chordata > Aves > Accipitriformes > Accipitridae > Leptodon > Leptodon cayanensis. The sequence goes on along the minus strand of JANXJC010000026.1, from coordinate 4,048,580 downwards.
CCACTCACTGCTGCACGCTACTGCTCTGCTCCAGCTTTTAAAGCACAAGGAAAATCATCTGGTTCTGCTCGTGGATGCAACAAAAGTCATGGTTTTGATGGAGAGTGAAGAAAGAAAAAGTAGCAGTACCCAGATACAGATCCCTGCAGGCACAATGCTTGCTAGAGACGTGACGGCAAGCAGCTGCTCTCCTCCCTGGTTATTTCCAGAGCACGTGAAGTTCTCTCGTGTGAAAACTCCGCCAGTTTGTTTGATTTGTTGACAGCCAGCTCAAAGCACGGTTATCTGTATCTGGATGGACTTATTGGTGTGCCAGGCTTCACGCCTGCGGCCAGGAGCCCAGATACCCTCTTCTTTCCCCTAATTCTTCCCAATACATTAGTGACAGGGAGGGGAGAAACAACTACTTTCAGAAGAAGAATTGGGCTAAACCCAAAGGTGAATGCTGGTCTACTGTGGGCAGTATTTCATACAGAGTCAGGAAGAAAATGATCCTAAAGGCCTACAAAATTCCTGGGGCAGTAATCTCAGCTGCTGGAAGCATCTAAGTGTTTTGGAGTGACTCCCTGTCTTTGTCAGAGCTGGGTCTCACTAAGGAAAACAAATGACTTTTTTACTCCAGGAGCATGCCTCCCCAATACCAACGTCTTCCCAGAGAAATGGTCCTCACTTGACTTTTATCTTTGCGTGCGGTATAGCTTGTGCACAGAGGCAAAGGACAGTCTCGAGGCAGAAAAACGTCAGCGTCCAGAGGTGCTGCATGAGAGCACCCAACGCGGGATTGCTCCATGACCCACGCAAAAGAGGTTTCAGGTGGTCCTGGCTACCAGAGCCGAGCAGGATAGCCAGGGTGAGGGGGTGGAGGGTGTTGAGACCGAAGCAAGGATAAATGTAAGCTTTGGCCATGCAAACAGAGGCAAGAAACTCCGGGCTCTTTGCTCAAAGTCATTCCCCCTCCTTCAGCATCGCTGGCTCCTGCTGTGTCACCGTGTGCCTTCTTTGCAACACTGAGGAAAGGAAGCTGGCAGAGGTGATTTCCTTACACTTCTGGAACCTTTCTAGCCTGAACAAAAGGCTTATTACTTCTGACATTGGATTCCTGTGTCTGATGAACCTCTGACTTCTCTAACTTGAATAAGTAGTTTAATTCATAGCAGAGCTGATTTCAGTTGGTGGTGTTGAACTGTTGTCATCACGGCATCATTCAACACAGGATAGGAAGGCGACCAGGAAAAACTGAAATTAATAGTGCTTTCATATGGCCTTCCTAGAAGAGCGTGAACAAAAAAAGTCATAACTGCAGAGGAAATATTGCAATAGCTGTGTGGAAAGGATTCATGCTGCCATTTGCTCTCTGGTTCATTATATTTGCTTTCCACCACCACCACCCCTTTACTGTCAGATAGTAACTTTTCAGAAGCCTCTTATCCATTGACATTTCACCTCTATTTCATTGGCTCAGACAATTTGCAGTGACTTGGATAACATTTAGTCAAAGAAAACAGCCTGAATAAGATCAAACATTCTTTTCTTTGACAGAACACTTAAAAGCAAATCAACAAAAAATATACATGAAATATATGGTTAGTATCATCGTATGTTCTTCATTTTGTTGGGCTACTAAATGACAGGGATCATAAAAGGAGATATTATATAAATCCTTTGTGAACATATGGCTTTTTTTTTTCCCTTCCGAGATTGCAGGCTGAGTCTATGCAATCCCGTTAACAAAATAAGCCTTGTCGTTTGAGGAGTAGCACTTAATGACAGTTGTCAGTCATCACTAGGTACCACACACAAGGAACATCTTGATACGTCTGTGACAGACAGATTAGATATTGTCTGGAGAAGGTTATGTGGCAGCTGTAAGAAGGCCCTAGCTGAGAGGAAATGAGGATTAAAAAAAGAGCAAGGAAATCAGATACAGTTTTCCAGCCCCTATTCTCTGGAGCAGATGATCCTTCTGCTCAGGTATGAGCCGTGTGTGTCTGAAGCTAATGGCTAAATGGGAGATGGCCGCTGCTGTGATTTAACTTCAGTCACCCAGAGACGCGAATCGCAGCTTTGTTGTGCTTAGACCTGGGCAGATGGAAACCATCTCTTCCCCCCACATAGTTCACAATTTAATAGGTTTTCCTTCCCATTCTTCATATCCTCTTACACTGAGGGCAAATGTAATCAGCACAGCTATGCCAGAGGCAGAAAGAGACTGAAATCATTTGGCACTTGCGACTTCCATCGCCAGCAGCAGGAGGTAGTGGAGGGATGCTGCTGCCCCGTCCTCATGCCCTGGTGGGGACCCCTTCAGGGCTGGCGGAGGTCAGGGGCTGCCGCAGGACCCTGCTCCCACCGCCGGGCTCCTGCTTCCAGAGAGCCAGAAGGCAGCCCCGCGGCTCCTGGCGCAGGTGTGCCTACAGGGAATGCCTCCCAAATAGCTCTTTGCCTCCCTCGTCCTTGTAAATTGGCCGTGTGGAAACCAAAGAGATGCAGGGGTCAGCTCAGCAGTCTGCGCACATGCTGCTCTCACAAAGACGTGCTCTATATCCATGTGTGACCAGAGACTGAGCCCGTCAACCAGAGAAAAGGCTTTTCATGCATTTCTAGTAATAGCCACAAGGTCATTCAACATGGGTACGGGCAGCAGGGGCTGGGATTTGGAGCCTCTGCTGCAAAAGTCCTTCATCTTTTTTCAGCCAAGGGTCAAATGAGACTGCAGAGAGAGAAAGACAAATGGGACACCGGCCCCAGGAGACCTGATGCAGGAGGCTCACGGAGACGGCAGGTCGTAGCACACCTAACGCTGCTCCCACAAAGTCGAGCAGTGAAACCGCAGGGCTATGAGGCCCGTAAAACTGCTCCCTGCTGCCTCGCTGGGACGGCGATGATGATGATGAATGACGCTGGCTCCACTCCGCAGCATGCCCAGCCTCAGGAACACCGCCTGCTCCCGGATACTACGGATACCTCCCGGTGAACAGGAGGCCCCAGGAGGCTGCAGCCGGTGTCTCCCAAAGCGAGCTGCTCCCCGGGGACCAGCACTCCGCTTACGGCAGCTTTCTTCTCCTGCGAAGTCAAGATGCTGCAGGAGGCTTCATAAGGTGCAACACGCCCGACTTAATACCTTCAGTCTTGACCTTCAGGTCCAGAAAAGCAGATGCAGACAGACACACTCCAGAACATTAAAAATCATGTAAAAAGAAAGTAAATAAGTGACCTAGAATTGTGGAGGAAGCAAGAGAAAATGCAAAGTTTAAAGTTAATTAGGCCTTAAACTGTCAGGCCCAATTACTTCCAGCAGGCTCTGACATTTCAAAGATTAATTAGGGAGTTAGCTGTCACGTCTCACAAAGGACCACCATTATGCCAGAGAAGATCTACCTGCTCTCTGCACACAATGTCTTGAAATTTTGCAATGTGAAATCATAGCCAAAAGCTAATTGGGGACCTTTGGTAAAAGCTTTCTGATTATTATATTCATTTTGAGGAGTGCACCGTATTTATACGATGAAATACAACTGGCTGCTTTGAAAGAAAGATTTAACTCATTGGATGATGATTTTAAATACTTGTAGCTCCTGGGCAAAAAGCCTTTATATTCCCCTGCTTCTTTTGCAACACTCTTGTTACATCCAGTATAGATTATACTATAATGCTGTACCCAGTATATATCAACTATTCAGCACATGTTTGCTCCCAAACAGATCTGTGTGTATTAATATGTACGTGTCCCTGAAATCAGCCTTCCAAGCTGTTTCTGAGCAGCAGAAATGCAGCTTCCCAAATTTGAGTCAGCAGCGTGCCTCTGCAAAAACAAGCCCTCTCTTGGTCTGGACCGGCAAGGGCATAGCTGCCAGAGCAGGGGATGGATTCTTTCGCTCTTCTACTCAGTTCATGGGCCTGGTCCAATTTTGGTGTCCCCAGTTCAAAAGACACGTTGGAAAATGGGAGTGGGTGCAGTGGATGGCTACCACGGTGCCTAGGGAGTTGGAAAATCTGATCTAGGGGCCTGCTTTCAAGGGAAAGTCACACCAGGTCATCTCCAGAAGTTCCTTCCAACCTGACCTTTTCTAGGATGATATAATTTTTAACCCTTTGTTCTTCCCCAGGGCAGACCAGCTCCCTGCAGAGCTGGAGGGAGAGGTGATGCGCCAAGTTTTCTGCTCCTCGGTGCAGCGCTCTGCAGCAGCAAACTAGAATCGTACCTGCAAGTCTGTCCATATTGTACCATCCAAAATGTTGTTGTAAGCACCTTAGCAGATAAAAAACCCTCGCTGCCTCACAGAACTGAAGTGTAAAGCACCGACATAATGAATCATGGAAAGGGTCCTTCAGAAAAAGTGGAACAAATACAGAAGAAAGGAAAAGGAAATGAAATCCTGTTTTAGACGCAAAATGGTTTCTGGCTTACAGCCATCTGGATATTTTTAACATGTCCATCAATACAGTCTCTGTGTACAGCAACTGACTGATCTGTGACTCTGTATTCATGCTTCCATCTCTCCCCAGTGACCAGAGGGTGTCTTTGAAAGAATAGTTTGGTCATAACTAGTTTTATTTTCCTTTATCGTCAAGGGATACTGATCATGTGAAAGCTGAGCTATGGAGAGGTGGGACCTCTTGCCCAGCGAGGTGGTCGATGCCCCATCCCCGGAAACATTGAAGGTCAGGTTGGACGGGGCTCTGAGCAACCCAATCTAGTTGAAGACGTCCCTGCTCATTGCAGGGGGTTTGGACTAAGTGACCTTTAAAGGTCCCTTCCGACCCAAACTACTCTATGATTCTCTTGGGAGGTGGTTATTTCTGTGGTCCTTTTGATGTCCACTGGGAGGGGGTTTCCCTACCGCCATGGTAGAGCTGCGTGCAGCAGCCAGATTCCTGCACAGACACCCTCAGTCCCGGCACAGTGACCCCACGGGCTGATGGTGACCGCGCTGCCCGACCCTTGCCGCCAAGATGGGAGTCAACGACAAGCTATCTGACCTCATCCAGCTGAGGTACGTGCCTACAAGCCAGCGTAGCCGCTCTCCTACCAGCGATATAACTACCTATTCCTGCATTCATGCAGTGCCTGGAGCAGGGCTGGCCAAACCTTCGCGATCCCACAAGGTACACATCAAAAGGCTTCACGCAGCCAAGAGCCACCGGAGGTGTCTGGCGAGCTCGGTGTGTGTTTGTGTGAGCGGGCACACAAGTGTGCTGGGGGATCCCTGAGCATGGGTGTCAGGAGCTCCCCCAGCTCCCTGGGTCAGGCTGGCCCTCCCTGATCTGGCGTCTAGCTGGAGACAAGGTCCTCGATACTGTACAGTAGAAATTGGTCCTTTCTGTGAATATCTTAACATACAAAGGCATAAGACAGTAGAAGGGATAGTTATTCCCAATTCAAAGGCAAGGTCCTGAGGAGGTTAAGGCTGGGACTCACCCTAGCTATCTTCAGCCATCTCAAAATTAGACAGCTAAGCCAAGGCGAGAACCTCTCTTTTAAAATGTTCTTTTTAGTAGGTTCTTCCGGAGAGCACTTCACCCCATCCCAAAATAAGTGGGACAATTCACCCCCCATCAGCTGTAAGGAGAACCTACACAGGGAAGCCTGTGGTATTTGTGGGGCCTGGCCCCCGAGCTCAGGGGATGACCTTGGCTCAGGGTTTGCTGTCACTGGGAGTTGGACCTGAACTTGCAAAAGCCTAGAAACAGAAGTGATGGATACTCCCTTCTCGCTTTCCTCACCAAGTGACCTGTTCAAGGTCACGCAGAGTTGGCAACCAGACCAGGAAATGATGTGCCCCAACCACAAGCCTGGTTTTTTCTCTTACGCTTTTCTAACCCTTTTCAAACCTACCAGGAACAGATCAGCAAAAAAAAAAAATGCCTGAGATTCCAGATGGCTTCTAATCTTCTGTACCATCAATGCCGTAGTCATAAATACCCACTGGAGCCAACCCAAGCCTGGTTTTCCATTTCATCTTTCAAGATCTTTTTTTTTTTAAAGCCAAGAGGAAAACTAGTTCCTCTACAGACAACAGTTAATCATTAACGGTATGTGCAAAATTTAACATACTTGACCCTTTGACGTGGTGGAGGAAGCATGTAAGTGGAGATGACAGGATATACTGGCTTGTAGTTCTCCTGGACAAATCTGCCTCGCTGTGGGAAGGGAAGAATTGAAATCTTTATCACCAGAGCTTGATAAGGGTGTTGTATTTGAAAAAGAGTAATTGGGTATTTTAAGGCTGCTAGCTTATAGCCCCTTCAGTAATTCCGCCTAATAAATGCAAAGTCATTGATGCTTTGTTCTTGATGTCCAGCATCTAACGGGGAAGTGCTTCGTCAGCCTTATTTTGCTGACTCACCGACTTTGCTTTTGGAGGCACAGCCCATCTTCCCTGGGCAGTGCTTCGCTCAGGCAGGGCTTGTGCGGTGCAGGGTGAAATGTAGGAGCTGGCAGGCGAGCAGGCTGTGCTCAGCATCCAGCGGGGTTCTCTGTCACCTCACAGAGATGCTGCACAGGAGATGTGTTGCTGGGTCCTCTCGGGGCCTGACCCAAGGCACCAAGTACCCTCAGCTCCTCGGGTAAGGAGGATGTAAGGATGCTTGGTATATTGCACACCCAGCTCTTTATTTTCCAGGAATAATTGGGACAGCATTCCTTCATTAGGTTTTGCATGAACAGACCTTTCAGAGAAAAATCACATTTTATAAATTTATCCATCAAGCGCTGTGCAGCTCTAGGCTCACCTGCACTTAAAAAAAAAAAAAATTTTAAAAAAAATTGAAAAGAAGAAATTTTGCTTGATTTGCCTGGCCAGGTGGCGATGCCACCTGCTGGCGACAGAAAGCCCGGTCCCCTCCCTGCCCCCATGCCGGTGCAACTTCTTCTGCACAGCCTTTGGCTTCACTATTATGATTTTTAACACTGGGGTGCGCAGACGTGGCACTGAGCGGGTGTCCCGGTGCCAGGCTGAGCGAAGGGGACGTGTGGGTGGGAGCTGAAGCACAGCCGGCTGTGTCACGGGTCATCCCGATGGGAACGACTAACCCCTTGGGAAGCGGAGGTCCGTCCATGTGCTGTCAGAAGGCCTGAGAGGGAATCGGGTGTGGCCGGGTTTGGGGTGGAAAGTAGGGGGGATGCTGGGCAGGAGGATGCTCTCTCTGCTTAGACAGCTCCGCGGGCACCGTGGGGACCTGTCCCCAATGCCTCCCGCTGCCGCAGGCCATCTGTGAGCCCCTAACACATGGCTTTACACCCGTACAGAACATGTTCGAGCAGACGAGGAACATCTTTGAGATGCTCCCAAGAGCTGTAAACGCTCTTATTCCTGTGCAGCTGCACCGGCCGTGCTGGGAAGGGAAGGTGGGCAGCATGTCTGTGCCGGGGCCCCTGCTGTCCCACAGGCACGATGGGCACAACTTCTCCTCCAGACTCCCAAAAACCACAGGAACCAGACAGCGTACCCTCTGGCCGCCAGATTGTTTTGGCCAGAGACAACCAGTGCCGCCCAGGATTTCATGTGCATCTACCTCTGCATGACTTGCCCAAACCCACACGTGGAGTTGGGCTCAGGGCTGGGACGGAACATACGCCTGCCTGTTCTCCCATCTTGCCCTTGGACGGCTTGACTGCACCTTTCTCCCAAATGCTTTGGTCAGACTATGTCACTAAAAAACAGGGAAGAGGTGGAAAAGGTGGACTTGGGGAGGCAAATACAGTAATTCCAGAGTTAGGGAAGGTTTGAGCCTATCCAGTTTGCAATGCACCTTAGCACCTACAGTCTTCCCAAAGACTATGCGATGCACTGTGAGCTGTAGCTGGTGGGTCAGGCACACTCCGGCACGGTAAATGTGTTGCAGCTTCATAGTCAGAGCTATCAGTTCTGAAAGAAATTTTAGGTGGTAAAGCGCATACAGAAAATCTCCTGTAGCCAAGCTGCCAGCCCTCCGGCAAGACTAGGAAATCTTGAGGGGGGGGTTATACAGGGGCCCCCAATCTATGGGGGATGCTGGAAAAAACCTGGGTCATTCTTCCAGACTTCTCGGAAGCAATTTTCAACTTGAAGGAGTGCTTTGGGCTGAACCCCACAGAGCTGAATGAGGGGGAGGGAGAGAGGGGGGTGGCAGGGTCAGGGGAGGAGATGGCCAAGTGACTCCCACTTGCTGTGCCCGCTGCCCAAACCTTCACAGTTAGGGTAGCGGGTGCCCCTGCCCACCGCCCTGCTGCTTTTCTCATGGGTGTTGGAAGAGCTGAGTATCCTGAGCCCCTGGAGCCCCGGGAGCTGAGCACCTGGCTCTGCCCTTGCCAGCACCCTCCCGGGACCAGGGTGGCACAGGGGAAAGGCAAGAGAAAAGAGATGCTGCGTGCCTGGGCAGAGACTGGCTGATCTCAAGAGGACGCATAAAAAATAGTTTCTGTTGTAAAATATCTTTGAATAATTTCTTACTGCCCTTTCTCATGGGTATGCCTTTGATGAATGACAACAGGCTTCTGCCTGGCAGCTGGAATAGCTGCTCAAAACAGCAAGAGGGAGCGTGTGTGCGGTGGAGACGGCTTCCTCCAGGGCAGCTGGGCTATGGCCTGGGCGCCCAGAGAAGGCAACCGCTTCGGCTTCCTGGGAAACATCGGCATCTTGGCTGTGACTTCTTCAAAGAGCTGCGTCGAGGACTGGAGGATGGCGACAGCCGCGCTGCCCCAGCACGGTACACGCAGCGTTGGAGCTAGGAGGGCAGGGCAGCAGCTCTGGAGACCGCTGCCAAGATAGCTGGCTGTTAATTTTGATGGAAAGGTACCCTGCATAAAGTCACAAGATAGAAAATGGGGGCAGAATGGGGGGCCACAAACCGTTTAATTGCTTGCATAACTCAGCTGAGGAAGCTGCAAAGGAGAACTTGCCATTCTTGGCCGTTTGCCCCAGGGCTGTGTGCAGCCGGGGAAAGAAGAAGTGAAAGGAAGAACCTCCTGCTTGTGTACCGGAGGGAAGCATGGCACTGCTAGAAGGAGTCAAAGCTTAAGTCTGCAGTAACCAGGCCAAAAAGATACACAAGTATGTAAAAGCCCTAAAGCAGCCCTGCCTAAGTGTACGTGCAACAGGAACATGCAGTGCCAAGGGCATCTGGGCTCGCTGCCCAAGTTCCCTTCTAAGCCCGCACTCTGACCCTGGGCAAGTCCCTTCACCTCTGTGCTCCGTGTTGGTCTGCTCAGATTTCAAAACCTCCGGCCTCTCCTCACGCATTTGACACAGTGCCTAGGACTGTTGCAGTCCCACTAATAATAAACTGGTGGTGAGGTCTTTTGCAATGTCTGTCAGCCCCAGCTGAGCAAGGCAAGCCCCTTATAACCTCACTCTCCTTGAAATGTTTTGTTTTGTACAGCTCCTTCTGTCAAGGAACTCCTTGACGCGGCATCAGAGGCTTGGACAATCTGACTCTGGATTCAGGGGCTCCAGAAACATAATCCCTCAAATCCTGATGACCTACTTCATCACGTCTTGGAGGCCATGGCGTGTTTCTTTGCTAGAGGAAAGTTGGCTGTTGAAAAACGTCAGATCTCAGTTATTATTTAGTTTCCACTAATTTAATTCCTCAGTGTTTTATCAGTTGCTCTCTCCTTCGTCATCCTCCCCTTAGTTTGTCTAAATGAATGTCTGAAAGGACTCTTGCTCCCTTTTGATTAATGGTAGTTCCCTCTGCTTATTAGCTGCCCTCATCTCTCACATTTTCTGAACAGTTCTGAGTTCATTTAAAGGAAAACGCAGTATTTTACTGAGTTGTGGTGGGTTGACCCTGGCAGAATGCCAGGTGCCCACCAAAGCTGCTCCTTACTCCCCTCCTCAGCTGGATGGGGAGAGAAAATATAACGAAATGTTTGTGGGTTGAGATAAGGACAGGGAGAGATCACTCAGCAATTACCATCATGGGCAAAACAGACTCAACTTGGGGAAATTAATTTAATTTATTGCCAATTAGAAGTCAGAGTAGGATAATGAGAAATAAACCAAAATCTTAAAACACCTTCCCCCCACCCCTCCCGCCTTGCTGGCGC
>JANXJC010000026.1:3936279-4038247 GCA_027564655.1 Leptodon cayanensis | reverse complement strand
CCCACAGGGTCACAGCCTCCTTCGGGCATCCCCCTGCTCTGGCGTGGGGTCCTCCCCGGGCTGCAGGTGGAGATCTGCTCCGCCGTGGACCTCCCTGGGCTGGAGGGGGACAGCCTGCCTCACCTTGGTCTTCCCCACGGGCTGCAGGGGAATCTCTGCTCCGGCGCCTGGAGAGCTCCTCCTCCTCCTTCTGCACTGACCCGCAGGGGGTCTGCAGGGTTGTTTCTCCCACATATTCTCACTCCTTTCCTCAGCTACTGTTCTGCAGCACGTTTTCCCCTTTCTTAAGTCTGTTATCCCAGAGGTGCTACTGCCACTGATGGGCTCGGCCTTGGCCAGCGGTGGGTCTGTCTCGGAGCCGGCCGGCGTTGGCTCTGTTGGACATCGGGGAAGCTTCTAGCAGCTTCTCACAGAAGCCCCCTGTGTACCCCCTCGCTACCAAAACCTGGCCACGCAAACCCAATACATCCATTTATAAGCATATCTAGTGGTGCTGTATACATTCACTCTGGATGCAAATAATGACTATTACATCGCTTTTTTTAACATGTGTTCAATCCCCATTCAGGACCCTGACTGTGACTGAAGAAATGATCCTGTCTCCATCGCTCTTGGGCTGTACAATACTAATGGAAGCATACATGGACGAAAAATGCATCGGACACTTTGTGGACTGGCGAAGCATTCCTGCTGGTGCCCTCTAAAAGGTGTTACCCAGACCTTGGTGCACAGCACTCGGTGCGTGGAGAAGGCACTGGCTGTCCCAGGACCTGGAGGCTCCTTCCACCCGGGCAGAGCCTGGTGGGCTCCAGCAGATTTTCTCCTGCAGCTCCGGTGGGCTTTTTCCCAGCGGAGCCCTGCCTACCTCCCCGCAGGTGCTGCCATGCTCCTTGCAAGATAGAGCAGCCCTCAAAGGCCCGAGCAAACCTAAGCAGTGCCATACAGTCAGAAAAAAAACAAATCCTGTCATGCAAACCAGATGGAGGATGTGGAAAACCCTGGCATGGCAAACGTCCCTGGGACTCTTTTCTTTCTAACGCAGCAATCGCTCCATGGACATCGGTGAGGCTATCCCAGCTCTGAGCAACACCTCCTGAGTGGGAAGGGGAAATGAATGTTTAGATTCCTCCAGAGAGGAAAATTATCAGCAGAGATGGATATAGCTGAATTGACATGGACATACTGTTCTTGCTACTGCTAACCAGTCACTGCAATATCCTCCGACAGCTGTATCTGGGGCACCAGAAATCCTAGGGCCAGGATTTGACTGCAGGCTACCAGACCTGTTTATACCAGCTGTCAGTATAAACCCAGATTTAAACCGAGGAAAGTTAGAGGAAAGATCCCGTGGGTGGGCAGGAGGCTCCTCTCCCCAGGAGGCTGTTGGCCAGGAGGTGGCCACTAGCCAGGGCTCCAGGCTGCCCCGGGACATGGGGTGGTCTCTGGGGGTAACCCCTGCTGCGTCGCCCGCCGCCGTTTCTCTACCCACTCCCTCGGCATCTTCAGGGGCTGCACGACTCATTGGGGTTTGCCAGATGCAATGTCTCTGGCCGCTGCTTCTTCTGGGCTTTGTCCCCACTTGCTCCTCCTCATTCACCAGACCAGCACGGCTTCCAGCATCGCAAACTGGCCAGCCCTGGCTGTGCTACATTATTTTCAGCCATAGGACTCATTTCCATCTTAGAGTAGAGATGTGACTGGGGTGCAGTTCCCAGGCCTAATCCTTCTGGGTATTTTTTCCCCCTCTGTGATAAGGAGATCAATTGATTTTATTGTCTGGTGGACATGGCAGGCATCACCAGTGTCCAGGATCTGGTTTCAGCCAGCAGCTTATCTCAGGGATCCCTGTGGGTTGCCAGCCCCAGGACAATGGCCGGTTGTTCGGTGCCGTAAGCAAACGTTGCTCTGCTCCACGATTACCTCATCGGAGGGAGCACTGCCATAACGCGCCAGCCCCTGCCCGGCAGTGACCGCCACGTACTGGCAGATCCAGGCTGAAGCTCACCGAAGGGTTCCCAGCCTCCACGGCTGCCCCGGAGAGCTCAGGGACTTCACAGGACATCACACTCTGATGGTGAGAAATCTTCCCTCTGCAGCCTGAGTCGTTGTGGAGACAGGTTATGATTTTTTTTTCTGATCCCAGTGTTTGCCTTACATAGCTTTTCCTCCTCTCTCAGGCAGTTGCAGAAGGCAGTGGCAGCTCCTCTTGACTTTTCTTCGGGTACACCACAAACTTCAAGTTTCTCCTTACAACAGTCTCCATTTCCTTGGTCAACTGGTTTGCCTAGTACTGGTTCTTTGTGGGGCACTTTGCTTTTGTAACTAACGACAGCGTTTGTGTAGTACTAGAGCACTGCCTGGATCTGCGCAGGCATACAGAGAGATGCCGTACAGTATTGCCTTCCTTGATTGGTTTTCTCGTGGGCAGGGACTTGTAATCCCGTAACTTCATCATTATTATTGGCAAATATGCCCCTGTGCAGTCTGTCAGGTGACATGCTGACAAACACAGCCACTAACCCTAAAATATTTATCTTTCCAGGACAAGCAAATAGATCCTTCCTCATTTCCAAAGTCTTTCCCTACACTTCTCCTAAAAATATGTGAAAATGGAATTCGTTGGCCTGATCTGTTTCCTCTTGGAAATGTACCCAGCAAATTGTTCTACATCTTCTCCAGGATAAGCTCTGTTAAGTTATTCCAAGTATTTATTTTGGTATAAATATGGGCATGCTTATCTCCACCTCTGGTGCCCTTTTCTCCCCCTAGTTTAGTTCAACCTGCCTTGTATGTTGTGATCATTTGGAGAAAGTGTTGCGGCACAACTTAGGTTTCTGGCAAGTCCCTTAAATCGCTGTGTCCCTGATGTCCCACGAGGAACCAGATCAGCCTTGGACTGAGGAAGGAGGTCTCTGGCACCTGCAACCCAGCCTGCTGGGAAGAAGCTACAGGACCAACAAAAGCAGTTGTTGCCTTCAGCACTGCGTATGGCGCATCTAATGGAAACCCAGGATTTTTTTTTTTTTATTACTAGAAAAAAACATGATTGCAGGTGAGAAGTGTCTCGGCCTGAGTGGAAGAGCATCAGGTGGAGATGGGAGAACCTGACTGAGAGAATTATGCCAGAATAGGCTCATGAGAAAAGAAGAGAGGAAAAGGCAGTTAGAAAGAATCAGTGGCTGTGGGTTTTTTTTTTTCCTTCTGTTTTCTTTTTTTTTTTTTTACAGATAAAGTCTTTGTCTCATCCCCAATAGCTAAACTCAGAAGGAACTGTGTGAGACCGTCTCCGTACCTTTCATGGTGGGAGCTCTTGGAAGGGTTTCCCTTAGTGCCAGCTGAATCCAGGACCATCAGTGATCACTGGGCCCAGGGCAGGATGTCTTCTGGCAGTGAAGGTGGAGCAGACAGAAACCTTTCCCAGGACATGCTCTGCTGTCATTTCTGCAGACCAAGATGTTTGTGGGGCTGTGGATCTGATGTTTGGGGACTTAAATTCAGTAAGGTAAGGAGACATCTTCTTACATTCAGCCAGAGTATCTGTTTCACGACATTGTAGAGGAATGTGTTTGGGGGTTTGGAGTAATAGGCAGGAACTGGTTTTGGTGTAATTCTTCTGGAATAGCTGCATCTGCAAATTTTCACATTTGGGCAAGCCTTGCATTGCTATAAATTTGTATTACCCCATTGAGCAGAAGAGAATAAAACTAAATTTCAACTGCAGATTTAATCAGGATGAGGGCCTGGCCTGATGATGAGTGTCTTTGCTCAACTCAACACATTTTAAGGACGCTAGATTTGGCGCTGAGCTCTCCTGCAAAGGCTGGGCACCTTGACCCCTCTCAACTTGAGCATCTGAAAATAGAGCAACTTCAGCTGGGATTCACCTCATGCAACATCATCCCTCCTCCGTAAGCCATCCTGTGTCTGTCCATGGTCACCACCGAAAAATGGGCATGGGGAGAGCATTGGCTCACCGACCAGGCACTGATCCTGACTGCACAAGAAACCCAGATGTTCGGCTGAAGCTGAAGTCAGCTTTCACGTGGTGCGAGCTAAAGGTACCCAACCCCAGCCCCAGAAGTCATGCCTGAAAATCGTGACTGTGGATTTTAACCCAGGTGTCATCTCTGTGGCCACCCGAGGCTCTATTGGAAGCACACGGACTATTGGACAATGGAGGTGAAACCTAAGGAAAAAGAAACATGATGAAAAACTGAACAAAACCGGCCTTTTCTTAGTTAAGTAGTCACCCTGATTACTCCAGCGCAGTGCTGTTGGCCTGCTGGTATTTTAATCGGAGGGTCCCATGAGCGTGTTGCACTTAATGTATGTAAAACACCCCAGCCAGGAATGCAGGCAGCATAGACAGGAACACTCCAAGATGAAGTGCCTCTTAATGTGTTGTCCTGTTTAAACAAAACCATGTACTCGCTAAACACAGCTAAGGAAAGAGGTAACAGCCCTTGGCAAGCAAGCCTATCTGCAGCGTGCTCTCGGCGAGTGTTTACTCACTGGGTTTGAAAAGTGTACTGAGTATATTGACATTATAATGCTGTGTCCATCATGTGTTCTGCGAAGCAAGAGGGAGGGCTGGCAATAAAATCACTGGCCACAGAGTTACTCTAACCCAGGATGTTGTTATTTCTTTGCAAATAGCTGGCACTTGGAGGAACTGGATTAATTTCCAGGCAAATTTAGAATGAAATTAAGTTCTGCCACCAATCAAAGATCCAATCACAAAGCAGACCCAGGCAAAAGTACTCAGGGGGGAGACGAGGACCTTGCGTGACAGCTCATAATCCCTGCCTGGTTGCAGGGAGACATCCCTACTCAGGAGAGACACTACCGTTGATACTCAGCCCCCAAACCAGCATCTGGATGTCAGTGGGATGCAAAGGTCTGCCCGAGGGAGGACGGACACCCTGCTCCCTCCCTTTCTGCAGGGAGGCAAAACCTTATCCCCAGGTTTAAGAGTCCCCTCCAGCACATTCATGTCATCCTGCTTTTGGGTGAAATCTAGCTAAAGGCAGGATTGCCAACCGCCAACATCCGGCCACCTTCTTCCCATCACGAATTTGACATAAAATCCTGCTATTTGAAAAAAATCATGTACGTGGCACTCTCTCTATTTTGCTTTTTGGTTACAGTACACAATCTCACTCTTTTCCTGAAACCATGAAGCCAAAAGCTGGAGTGAAACCGCGATGCTCAGCTGGCCTCTGGGCAAGGGATCTGTGTGGAGGTACAGCAAAACTCAAAGCCAGCCCAGGCTCACCGAGAGGCACAGGGACCTTCTGAGCTCCAACGCATTGGGACAAATTGCTTTTCTAACGAGCCAACGCAGAAGTCCAATGCATGCCCTCCCCACGCTGCCCCGACACCCGGGCAGGAGCCTGGGGCAAGATCCCCGGAGAAGAGAGGGTGGTGGCTTTGTTCCTCAAAGGCAAAGAAAATGGGCAGTAGCTGCAGACGGAGCCAGCAAGGCCGAAAAGGAGAGCAGGGACTCCGAGGACGGCACTGCGGTGTCCGAGTTCCCGCAGCACGGCTGCGTGGCCACTTCGCACCTCCTCCATGTTAAGGGGGAACGAAGATGCTTCACCTCCTCTGGATGCCGCTTCACGTTTCGTGCTGGACACCCCCAGACGCTCACCTGGTTGCCCCCAAAATCTTCATCCTGCTTGTAAACACTGAAGCTTTAAAACCACAACGGTTAGACATCTTTCACAAGTTTTTTGGAGCCTGATCTTCAGGACTTGGGGTTTCAAGCTTTCTTCCCCCACGTCTAGGAAAGAAAGAAGAAGCTGGAACGAAAAGTTAGAATGCTGCTAAAGCTGCACGACTGCAGCATCTTGGTCCTTAACAAAAGCTCCAGACGCTGGAATTCAAGATGAAATAATGCAGATTGACAACATAGTATTAAAAGCAGTAAATACATTTTCACTCTTATTATTCTATTACTCTCTGTGTGATCATACTTGTGATGACAAATCCTGCTGCCTAGATAAAGAACCAGGCTTTGAAGCCAGGACTTGAATTAGGTTTTGGTGTTTTTTCCTTTGGAGGGAGCTCCGCCTGTTTGGTTTGTCTCTTCCCACATTAAAAAGAAATATTGTCAAACCAGGGAATCTCCGCTTTTCCCTCAGTTCTCTTTCAATTCCAGATCGTTTTGGCTCAGTGCCTCTTTATGCTGTCCAAAGCACCACCCACAATCCAAAGAACAGAAAAAGAGAAAATTAAAAAATGACATAAAATAAAAAGTGCTTTGGAGGGCAGATGTCAGAGGTGGGCAGCGTTCTCATCCTCTGGCTCTCAGGAATTCCTTAACCTTAAGGATTATTAACAGAAAATTCATTTCCTGTTCTTACACAGATTTAATTTCATCTGCCATTTATTGAGGGTTGGGGTTTGTTTTTTTCTGTTCTGAAAAATATTTTCTCTTGTCTGTGTACACTGAGAAATTCCCATTCTATCTCCCAAGAAAAAGTAATATCTCTATTAAAAGATAAGGTGTGGTGCTTATGGAGTCCCCACTACACACCAGGGTGGAGGGACCCCTTCTCTGGATGCTGCTCTCTATCCAGCATGAGGACTCCCTGGCTACTCTGGAGCACATAATTTTTGCTAAACCTGGTAAAACATCTATCTGAGGCATCAGTATGCATATGGGCATTTCTCCAAAGCTGCCTCCTTCAGCACAGAGCAAATTAAATTCAGTGTCAGCCCCAGGTCTGCTTCCCTCAGGGCCCTTTGAAAACCCCAGCTTTTATGTCATGCTTCAGACTTGCAGTGGTTTACTGTAAAACTTAACAAGCTTAATTTGGTTGGTTTTCTTTCTTTTTTTCCCCGACTTAATTTGTCTCAGAGCACACAGTCTTCACCATATCCCAAAAGAGCCTGTTTTGAGCAAAAATGTGGCAATATAACATGGATGCGCACAGCCCCCTGAAGTTGTTCTTCCATAAGGTCTCCTAAAAATCGTGCACATTTAGCAAAGGGAGGTAGGGAAAATTTTATCATCAGTTGGCCACGTAGAGATTTCAATGGGATTTAAGCAGGGGGTGGTGGATAATAAAAATTTTGGTGTGGGGTCACGGGTTTGGTGGTGTTAGGGTATCCATGGAGAGGTGGGGGAAGAGGAACCTGCTCATTTCCAGCCGAGAAGTTGAGCATTTGAGTTGAGTTTGGGGAAAGAGAGGGTGAAAGGGCATAAATCCTGGGCACCGACGTGGCCACCGCAGCAGCGGTGGGAGCAGGCAGGGGCTCGGGGATGAGCATCACCTCACACTGAGCTTGTGGCTTGGTTTGTAATGCGGCGCATGAGAAGTTTGCGAATATAATTCCAGGGAGGATCTGTCTGAAGTGTTATCACAGGCAATTTTCCTAATTAGGGGAAGTTCATTTAAACATGGAGATGTGCCAGAGCTAATCTCTGCGTCCGGTTTCCACTCTGCCTGGGAAATGTCGGTGTCTCTGGGCTTGAACACTGATGCAAACTGAGCAGCCATCTGTCGCGGGCCCACGCCGGCCGGACACAGAGGGTCGGAGAGGAGGGGATAAGGTGCGAGGAGCAGGGTAATGCTTTCCCCTCCTTTGGTTCTGAGCACACAGATAGTGGTAAGGAAACACCCACCCATTTCCCCAGAAAAATTAAAATATAAGGGGGGCTGAGCTGTTTTCCTGGCTCTAAAACCCCACTGAAACGAGGGAGATGCAGGGCTGCAGCATCGCTCCAGCTCCTCGTGTTGGAGGAGGACTTGGGAGAATTGAACCCGTCTCCCGTGTGCTGGGTGAGGAGGAAGAGGGCTGGGGCCGAAAGGAGAGGCGGATGGCCTCACCATCAATGTTTTTTTTCAGCTGAAACACCTGACCTCCGATGGAAATGCTGAATCAATTCAGGATGCTGAGAAAAATGCTGATTAGCAGTGGAAGCAAGGAGCTCAGGTGAGGGGCTGATGAAGAAAACCCTTTAATTTCAGATGGCTGAAAGGCCTCCCAGAGAAAGCCCAAGATGTAGTACAAAGGAAGCCAGAAACAATTATGAAGACGGGGGCTGCAGATAAAGGCGCGAGATACCACCAGCTCTCAGGTATCGCAGCCATAGAACTCTCTCCTCTCACAGATCAATAAAAAAGATGCAGAGAAAAAGAAAATAAGAGAGGAAAAAAAACCACGTTCCCTGGTGAATACTTCCTGAAGCATCAGCTCTTGGCTGTATCACCCGATACCAGCCCTCTCCGAACTTGGTCCCCTTCCATTCGTTTCCAGTCCGTAGCTATTGACCCAAGCTTCATTTTCTGTTATTTCATGTTATTTTTATTGCGATAGCATGAGGCGGCAGGATTACTGCTGTGCTGTGCACCGAGGGGCAACCTGTGAGCAGAGGACATCAGGGACCATGGTGGCGAAGAGGCTGAGTGCCCCCATTTCACAGGCACTGACCACGACTCATGTGCAGACAAAAAGTCTGGGAAAGAACAAGAAGCTGACATCGGGCTTCCCCACGATGACCCTTTTGCATTTTTGCTCCCCAAACCAGGGCAAACCTTTATTTTCTCTCTTCTCCCACACCAGCATCGCTCCTAGTAGGAGTCTTTAAATCCTTTAAAGCTTTTAAAAGCCTTCACACTTCAACTTTGGATTTGAGATCTATATAAAGTATGTATGTATTTAAGTAGATGCAGGCGTAGGCAGGTACCTTAAGGAACTCCTAATCTGTCAAGATTACGTGCTGAGTAAGCATTTCCCTCCATCGCCCCCAGCCTGGTCCTCCTCCCCAGGGGCTGATCCTGCGCCCGCCATGGTGATGCAGAGTGCCTTGTGCAGGTTGCTAGGCCCCCGGGCTTGGCCCAGGACTGATGGCACACTTCCACTGTGCGCGCCTTGCAGCTAGGGCATGGCCTCCACCAGGTTGTTTCAGAGACGCTAGTGTCCTCTTGGCGCTTGAGGGAAAAAAATAGCAATTATAGGGTTACAAGACTGCATGGACAAAGCGAGCCCCAACTCAGGTAGAAGGAGGCCATGAGGGACCTCTGTGTGGCCTGGAGCAGCCAGTTGTAGCAGGAAGCTTCGTCGTCCACCGCCTCACCGATCCACCAGCTCTGGGACTCTTCAACACCTCACCCCCAGGCATCGTGCATCTTCTTGCCCTGATGCAGCTGGTCTAAGGGAAACGCTCAGTCCAAAAACACTGGCCGTACATCATGGGCACAGACACCCTCTGTGGCTTCACCGAGGGCAAATCGTGCCTGACTAATCTCGTGGCCTTCTGCGATGGAGTGACTGCATCGGTGGTCAAGGGAAGAGCTACGGATGTCATCTACCTGGACTTCTGTAAGGCCTTTGATACGGTCCCACAAAACATTCTTGCCACTAAATTGGAGAGGTATGGGTTTGAAGGATGGACTGTTAGATGGATAAGGAATTGGCTGGATGGCCATGTCCGATGAGTTATAGTCAACGGTTGAATGTTGAAATGGAAACCAGTAATGAGTGGTGTCACTCAGGGTCCGTACTGGGACCAATACTATTTAATATCTTCATCAACAACACGGACAGCGGGACCAAGTGCACCCTCAGTGAGTTTGCAGACAACACCAAGCTGAGCGGTGCGGTTGATACGCTGGAGGGAAGGGATGCCATCCAGAGGGGCCTTGACAAGCTTGAGGAGTGGGCTCATGTGAATCTCATGAGGTTCAACAAGGCCAAGTGCAAGGTCCTGCACCTGGGTCGGGGTGACCCCCAGTGCTAATACAGGCTGGGGGATGAAGAGGTTGAGAGCAGCCCTGCGGAGAAGGACTTGAGGATACCGGTGGGGAAAAACTGGGCATGAGCTGGCAGTGTGGGCTCACAGCCAAGAAAGCCCATCGTATCCTGGGCTGTATCAACAGAAGCATGGCCAGGAGGTCAAGGGAGGTGATCCTGCCCCTCTACTCCACTCTGGTAAGACCCCACCTGCAGTCCTGCATTCACCTCTGGGATCCCCAGTATGAGAAATACATGGACCTATTTGAGCGGGTCCAGAGGAGGGCCACGAAAATGATCAGAGGGATGGAACACCTCTCCTATGAAGAAAGGCTGAGAGAGTTGGGGTTGTTCAGCCTGGAGAAGAAAAGGCTCTGTGGAGATCCGATTGCGGCCTTTCAATACTTAAAAGGGACTTATAAGAAAGATGGAGAGAGACTTTTTACCAGGGACAGGACAAGACGCCACAGTTTTAAACTGAAAGGGGATAGATTTAGATTGGACATAAGGAAGAAATTCTTTACCATGAGGGTGGTGAGACAGCGGGACAGGTTGCCCAGAGAAGCTGTGGATGCGCACACCCGGTAAGAGCAAGGGCTGTGGCACGAGGACCAGGAGAGGCTGTCCTGTGCCGTGGAGAGACATCCCAGCAGCACTGGGGAGCCTGAGCTGCGCCGCACACCCAGGGCTGCTCTGGCCCCTACAGGGTCGGAAAGTGGCTCCTGCTTTTAGCTTTATTAGGGGGGGTTTGCTAATTTTATGGACTGTCAAGACTGACGTTTCTCTGACCATTTGTCAGAAGCGCCACAGCAAAAATAGTACCATTAAAAATGGATCATACATGTGACTCGAAACTTAAAGCCATTATGTGGGCTGCCTCTAAGATTTATACCTTATTACTGTGAGATGGGTTTATAAAGGAGCCCCATTTCAGATTCCCATTTTCATCTCTCAATGCAACCAGCACTGAATGATTACAAGCGCTTTTCTGACAGGCTCTTTGTTTACACCCTCTCTCAGTCATCCCTAAAAATCACCAAGTGAGTTTTCCAATATCCCATTAGTCACCTAAGAATACAATTCACACTGAAATTAATTATTTTCAGTTTAAGGAAGATCTGTGGCACATGGTAATTAAAGCTTGATTAAAAATCCTTTATTTCCCAAGAAACATTTAATCCCCCTAATAATATTTATCAGCAATCTCTAACCATCACCCAAAAAATGCTTTTTATCAGCTGGGCACACTCAACATGCTCAGGGCCAGGTCACACACGCACACAAAATGAATGGCAGCGGGCCAGAGTCTACACACTCAGGACTTTCCAAAAGGTCTGCATACGTACCCAGCAAAAATCAGAGGTTTTTATTCCCAAAGACGTGCTCACCCGTACGTATCATGCTTCCAGGCCCTCCAGAGAGGGAGGACTGTCCGTCAGCTCTCCTTGGTGAGTCCTGCCTTGGGCTGTACTCACCTCGAAAGCCCCATGACTCCTCCAGCGCCTGCATTTGACCATTCTTACATTTGACCGTTTCTAAATTATTAACGTGCCTAACACCCGGTGCTGTGGCTTTGTCTGAAGCCTTTTCCTTTGATCTCCGCTACCTTTGAAACTCTGCCTGGATGCGCAGGCAAGCCACATTGCTTTTCCTGCAAACCACCACCCTCCGGGATGATATTTCTCTCACTGAAACTGGTGCAAAAGGTCTTATAAACCCTGTGAAATTCAGGCCACAAACTGATGCGTTGTCTTAATGTTTGGGGTTTTTTTTTTTAAGAGCCTGGCCAGCTGCCTATATCTCACAAGGTGTGGAGCATCTCCTGAAGCCACCAGCAGCAGGTGAGAGCATCAGAACATCCTCAGAGGCCCACAGCATCTCACAGGATTAAATCCATCTGTTGCTGTTGTAGGTTTATACCCTTCAAGTGCCATGCAAGAAAGCTCAAGCATCGTCACTGGAGACATTTCAGTGTGTTGCAAAAATGACCATACTGTGCCAGATCAGCAGCTGGGTTGCCCAGAAAGCTGTCTGGGAAGGAATATCTCCCACTGCAGGAGTGTCAGAAAAAGGATGTGCCAGAGCAATCTTACCCATGGTACGTACTTGAAACCTCCGACGCAAAGCCATTTAAAGATATTGTGAGGCTGGAGTTTGAAGCCAGGCTTTGGCATGCAGGACGATCTGATCATTGCTCCCCACCTTGACCTTAAATTCAGGAACGTGTCAAAGAACAAAACACAGGTGCAGGAAAGCATGAGCTATGACTCTTAGCAAATCAAGTGGACCAGCTGATGACCTGTTGATGAGCAACTTAATTTGAGCTCAGTTACACCCTCTGGAAGTCTGGCTCTCAGGGAGGTAATTACCTGAATTTCCACCCTCTGATGGGGCCCAGGTGATGCAGGTATGAGCTCTGGTGCCCACCAGCATCCCACCAGCTGGCAGATATCAGGCTGGCCGGCACAGCCAGCTGCTGCGATGAAAGTCCTGACGGCTCCGCAGGGAGGGAGGCAACCCTGGCTGCAGAGTACCAGGAGGATACACACTGCTCATCATCTTACGCCATGGCACTTTTGAAACACCAATTAATAGGGGCTATCTTAAGAATGGACGCTTTTAATTCAGGAAAAAAAAAACCCCTTTAGTTTTCAATCACGGGCTGAATTTGATGTTGCTGTTTGATTTGAGGGGAAGCCGGGAGATGGCCAGGGAACCAATGGCCCCTGACATTAACAGGAGCTGGCTGGGCCCCCGAGCTATTGCAATTATATTTACTGGAGATTTTATCGTTCGTGTCCGGTTTATATTTAGGCCTGGTTGTGCAAGGCTTTCCCATGCCCCTGGGCATGTACTCATTTCCTCTGACATTAATGGCAGCACTCACATGAAGGAGGACTCCCTAAGGTGTCCAAGCTAAGGGCTTGTGTGAGAAAAAGCAAAGTTTTCAGCAAGGCAAAGGGCTTCCTTGTCTTGGATGTTTCGGCTGCTGCTCACATTGCAACAGCCACTGGGTTTGGTCAGGGCTCCGTTTTGGGAGCCAAAGCGGGAGGTAATTCTGGCTGTGGCAGGAAGCCCCGTTTCTTTAAACTCTTAACACTTCAACTCTTTCTTAAACGCTTCTGTTATGGTCTGTGCTGAAACGTTTGAACAGTTATTTCTTTGCCATATAATTATTTGTGCCCTGATCTTGGTCTTTCAAAGCAAAAGGAGCAGGCATGTTATAAACACAACTGCAGCGAGAGTGATACTAGCACGATTGCTTAAAAATCAGTAGCATCGGGACATGTACCATGAGCCAAGCAGTTGGTACTTCTGGAGGTGAATGAGGCCTTATATTGCTTTTATCCAGATTCTACAGGAGGAAATCAAATTATATACTTAAAGATTGTATCATAGCATGCTGCAAAGTGCAAACAATATTTGTCATGAAATATCTGGCAGAGCTTTGTGGACACAAAGATGGATCATTAGTTAGGAAAGAATATTTCTACTGTTATGGGAGCATGGATTTTAGGGGTGGAGAGATGGTACGTTGCAAAACCGGGGTCTGATCTAACTTCCACTTTGTGTCGCCAGCAGCAGTATAAGGTCCCAGCTGAGCAGAAGCCTTCTCCAGCTTCTGTCCATCACCCATTCTGGAGCAGGTCTATTCCCGGAGCGTTACCCTCGTCTGTCAGCACACACAAGGCGACTTGCAGCATCAACATCTGAAATCACCACTTGACAGCCAAGATTTCCCAGTCCAGCTCCTCAGAAAAGCAGGTCTAGCTGTGCAGTTTCCTTTACTTAATGCAAAAAAAAAGAAAGAAAGGGTGGAAAAAAGACGATTATCAGTCAGATTTATGTGTCCTAGATTTCTATGGCAACCGTACGCAGTTCAGCAATGACACCGGCACATCCAGGCACCCTCTTAACAGCACCCACCTCAAAACAGCAGCCTGCAAACAGTGCTGGGAATCTGTCTGGCCGCCCCAAGAGCGAGGCATGGGAATTAGAGGGCCAGCACAGAACACCCCCGCCGGGGCATTTTGATGCCTTTACTGGAGGGCTGTCAGGCATGAGTCATGATGTGAAGGGCACAGCACATGACAGCACGGCAGCCGCACACCCCCCCCCCCGTTAGGTGAACGAGCACGTGTGGTCAGAAGGCTTTCAAGTGACTTAGCGAGCAGTGCCGGGGAGCATGCACCAGCTTTGGGGCGATGCGAGGGATCCAGCGAGGAAGGGAAGGCCGTGACATGAGGTGCAGGCTTTGCCATACTCATGCTTTCACGTAACCAAGCAGGTACCAAAATGTGCCCCCCCGTCTCCCCCCCAGAGCTGTCCCTCTCAGGATGCTGGGGGTCCCAGGACAGACTCCACTGCATGAAATTGTCTGTGTGGCAGCCCTACCACTGCTGGCTGGCCACAGTGTCATAGGTGGGCTGAAAACCTAGCTGGTAAAATATGTTTGGGGCATAGATTAAAACTGAGAGACAGCGCGAGGAAGAGAGAGGGGGTTTTGCAGGGAGGAGTTGTTGGAAAGACGGATGCAGTCCAAGACTTTGTGCCAGAAGCACTGGTAGGCAGTGATGGGAATGCAAGATCCCAGGAGTCTGGTGGAGGTTTCCTGCACGTGCTGAGATGTTTGGGAGTTTGGAGAGCCTGCAGAAAAGCAGGCTGGCCCTGCTTTCTGTGGGTTGGTAATGCTCTGAGGGGCAGGAGGGAAAGGGAAGGCCGTGAGCTTCACCACCTTCCAGGCTGGCCTCTCCGGTGCTCCAGGGAGCAGCAGCCTGGACTTTGGGGCAAAAGCATACAGGTCTAACACTGCCCGTCCTGATGGCTGGGCTAGTTTTTTCCACTTAAGCCTGAGGAGATCCTTGACTTGAATGGGAATTAAACTTGTTTAATACCTCCAATGAATATTTGTCCATAGCTTTCACTGAGGCTGAATATCTTTACTAGATTATGTCCCCTTCCTTCGAATATCTTTACTAGATTATGTCCCCTTCCTTCTTTCTCATTTCTCAAGTCATCCTCTTAGTCTTATTCTGAGCAAATACAGATTTTAGGCTTCCTGAGAAGTCAAATATTTGACAGCGATGGCATTTTTCCCTCCAAACTCTGTGACTAACACAGCAGTGCTTGTTTAGAGCCCTGCTAAGTAGGGGGTGAGGGCTGACCATCCATGGGGCCACAACAGCAAAAGCACACCCAGTACGTCAAGGGAAATGATAATTCCCCTCTACTTGGTACCCATGAGGCTGCATCTGGGGTGCTGTGACCAGTCTTAGGCTCCCAGTATGAGAGAGATGTGGACATACTGCGATGGGGGAGTCTGGGGGGAATGTGTCCTAATGCTGTCTATGGGGGGACCTAGTGCTGTCGTCCATTGCCTAAAGGGGATTACAGGGAAGACGGAGGCTTTTCCCAGAGATGCATGCTGAAATGACCAGGGCAACGGTCACAAGTTGCAACAAGGGCAATTCTGGTTCGATATAAGGAAAGTATTTCACCATGAGGGTGGTCAAAGACTTGGTCATGTTGCCTGGAGAGGAGGTGGGCTCTCCATCCCTGGAGAAACTCAGAACCGAAAGCCTGAGGACCTGGTCTAGCTTTGGAGCTGGCCCTACCTTGGGTTCCTTACCACTGAAATTATCCTGTGACTCTGAAATTCTATTATTCACACAAAAAAATTATGAGAAAAGTAAAAAGAAGAGTAAATGTGTTGCTTCTGTTTAAATTCTCGTGGCAATAAAAGATAAAGCAGCAGTCTTGAGCACAGCTCTGAAATGATTCAGTCTGATGAGTCTGTTGCTGGTTGTGCCTGAGAATAACACAAACTGCAAAATATAGCTAAACATTGTTTATTCTAAACCTAACACAAGATTTTTCCTTTTTTTTTTTTCCCTTATGAGTTTTCAAATTCACACAGGACGCTTCTGCCCCCCCAAGCCACACACATATCAAACATGGGTTTTGCTTTGCTGTGTGAAAGCAGAGAGCTGGAGCGACCTGGTTTAAGGCTGATGATGCTCGCTCACTACGGCAAGGTGGCCATTTTATTTGCTTCTGCCCTGGAACTGAAATAAAGCCTTCTTTTGATTTTCATGCTTGGTCTTGGGTATTCTCAAGAACCATAGCCTTATCGCTACAAACGTATGTGCACATAAAACGCCCGGCACCCACCCTCTGTGAGTTTTTTTTGCCAAGAGAGCCGAGAGCGTTGCCCCCTGCAAAAAGCTGTTTCATTCCCGCTGGGAACTCCTCAGTTCCTCAGGCTGCCTTCACGGGGTGGAAACTCCACTCAGAGCAGCCTTTATACTCCTTTTCTTTCTCGAAATCTCTCAGGGATGCGATTCATCTTCAAGTCTCCCTCTCTCCCCAAAGGTTATTGACCCCTAATTTCTCTAGGAGGTAGTGTTTCTGGCTGCTCTTATCTCTTTGGAAGCCCAAGGGTTTCTTGAGCAGAGCATATGCCATCTTGCAGGGCTAAGATGCTCTCCCCCAGGTGGGCAATCCCAGCCTGTGGCTCTGTCACCATTAAATTCAGCAAAATCACCCATTTGGGCACATCTGACCCAGGTTAGACAGGGGCACATACGTGGGTGCATTTCTGTTATACTAGCCAAGGAGGTGGCGCGGGGTTGCACCAGCCGCAGGGGGACAGGCGGTCCCTGATGTGAGACAGCGTTAACTCGTGAGCGTTCAAAAAACGGGTTCCCACCGGCAGCGCGTGTTTATTCTAGATAAGCTTTTTGTATCAGGGGGCTATGGCATTTATGGTGTGTTGCAGCTCCTTACTGCCTTGTGAATGAGGCAGGCCTGGGAGTAATCAGCTGTGTAAGGTGGTGAGGAGCCTGGGGTGACTGAACCCCAGCACCATCTCCCCACGAATCCCAAAACGTGGATCTCGACGAATATTGCAGATGGCAAGGTGGCATGGCGAGCTCAGCTGCTTCACAGCCAAAGAGCCCAAAGAGCCCCTGAGGTAGCAGCTGAAGCCACAGACACTCAGGTAACACTCGTCTTGGCTCCCACAGCTCCTGTGAAAACCTGAACAGCTCTTGCGGTGGTTGCCCTTGGCTGGTCTCCGCTGCCAGGAGCTTTCCCCTGCTTCTCCAAAGCAGTGCTCAGCTCCTGCAAACTCCTGTGTCATTTTGGGCACCAAGCCTCCTGAAGGGTAGCAGGGAAAGCTAAGAGGGAGCCTGGAAGTCTCTTCTGTGTGACACCAGAGAGCCGAAACAGCGCGTTCAAGGACCGGACTGTAAAAGGGGGTAACTCACAGCTGCCAGGATGAATCTCCCATGGGTTGCCTGAAACTAATCCTTTAGGTATGGCACTTGTCCATCACAGGAAAGGAGTCACTCTCTTGCACGCGACCACCAACGGTGATGAAAGATTAGGAAGGAAGAGAGCTATCACGGTGACAAGCTGTGTTCATGTGACATACTGCAGCACAGATACAGATAAGGCAAGAGTAGCATCGTGATTGTCTGGACAGGTCAGAGGACGATGATGAATTTGGAGGGGTAGTTTTCAGGGCAATTAGAGAGGTGTCTCTGCAACACCCGTGCCCTGTTTCTGTGCCGTACAGGGGGTGCCAGCTCTCAGAGCTGGTCACAGAGCATCCCCAGGGAGCTCAGGGACAAGGGCTGGCACAGGGCATCTTCAGACTGGTGGGGGTTTGCCTGCAGCCTCTGTGGTGAGGGGGGATGCACCATGAAAAAGAGACCATTCCCACACGGTGCCTTTCTTTCTCCTTTACTGTTTTTACCCCTGTCAAATGGAGAACAAAGCCAGCACCAAGGGAACGCAACCCACATCTCTCCAAAGTGATGTGCCCGAGAAAATACCAAGAGGGATCCATGCATCTCATGGGATATATATATATATAGAGAGAGAGAGACCCAACCCCAGGAGGTTCCTCTACAGGCAGCCCCATGGGACAAGGTGACCACCCCTGTGGTCCTGCTCCCACCAGCAGCAGCCTGGGCTGCTGGCACAGCCCCTGGCCGGGCTGCTGGGGCAGGGGCTAGGAGAGTTGGTTTCACAAGGCACGGGATGTGCCTTCACTCCAGGCTCAGCCCTGCCATCATCAGGCCTTCACCCAAATCCTCTGGGATGCCGCATCCTTTATGATCAAGAGGCCGGAGCAAGCCCTCGGCCCTGGGTCTCCCCTGTTTGTTACAGGAGGGCTGTTGAGCCCAGACGGCCAGCTGCTCTCCAAAAGCCTATTGCACAGAAAAGCCACCCAGCCCATCTGCTTTGGATGTTTGAGCACTGCCTCAGCATCTTAGGAGACTTTATTGATCACTAGGCGGGTAATGGGGAGTGACTCTGCCCACCTTTCCCCGCCCCGTGCCTGCCCTGCACACAAAATGCTCAGGGAACCGATGTTATATTTCCATTTTTTACCTGCTTGTCTTGGACGTGTACGCCGAGTGATTACAGCACACAGGAAAACAGCAATAAGACGTATATATAGCAAACCTGCCATCTGCTTTTTTTAACTGCAGAGCTGTCTTTTAAGCTGGGTATTACGAGGCTTACTCACCACCTTATTGTAAAAGGTAAAGAGAGTGGAAGAGTCCAAATGACTCATCTCATCAGCCAGCAGAAAGCTGTGCTGCCTCTCCTCCCTCCCCAGCTCTAGCTGCCAGCTCTGGGTCCCTTCGGGCACGATGCTGCTAAAGCTCCCTCTGCCAGGGCTGTCTGAGCTCAGCAAAACACCAGCGCGTAAGGAAAAATCCTAAGTGCCACCGGAGAAGGAGCGCGCACAAGAGGGTGTGTTTGCGCGCACGCGGGCACGTGTGTGCAACAACCGGAGGCTTGTTTCTGCCGCAAAACAGGCAACGACCTGGGTATCCAGCTCCGGTCCGGAGACCAGCTTCCCAAGCACGCGGCTTTCGCAGAAACAGTCTCTGCCCGCTCAGCGAAAGGCAGAGACTGGGAAGAAGGCAAACCCCTATTCGCAGGACCACACCTGCACTTGCCCCCGTACCCCGGAGGGATGCCAGGGTGAGGGGCTTGCCCAGGCTCACACGGGAGCCGGCGGCGGGAACAATTCAGATTTACGGAGACCAGCATTGTGTTTTGTGCTAAGAGGGGGTTGAAGCTGAAATCTCCCTTCGCCAGCTCTCCTATACAGATCAAAGGGCAGGATAGCGTGCAGACTTTTTTGCATCAAAGATGCTTTAAAAGGGAGAGAAACGTCTATTTCTGACCCCTTCCCTTCCCACTCTGAGATGAAGGATCACGCCGGGCTCGCCGGCAGCAGGGCTGGGAAGGCGGCTTCCCCCAGAGGGAGATTTTACCATATGACATGTGTTTGCTGGCATGGGAGGAACAAGTGATAGCATCAGCTGAGATAAGAGGAGAGAAGCCGTTATTCTGACAGCCCCGAGGTCAGGAGAAGAGGCGCTTGAGCAAACCCCAGCTCCGAGGACCCAAAGCACCGCAACCGGCACACCGTGGATTATTTTGGAATAAACACTCACTCTGATTTGCTTTTCAACATCCTTCTCCGGAGCAGAGCCGGGGATGGCTCCAGTCCTCCGTGGCAGTGGGGCTGTGCCGGGGCTGCTCCATGTGCATCCGTGGGTCAAACGGATGCTACAAATCCCTCGTGGAGATGAGCACGGCCCAGCTGCTGCAGCATGCAGAATGGCCTCCTTTAATAAATAAACCCACACAGCCTCCCACAGGGAGAGTCCTTTTATTTCTGCCTCATCCCAAACTAGTAGGAGTAAATATGACCCAAGGCAGCCGGGTTTTAGCATCCTGAAAAGGCTTTGCGCTCAGATAACTGGGCTGGGAGCACAGCGTTAGGAGATGCTGCTGCGCAGCTGAGGGGGTTGCAGAAGGGAAGGTAAATTTAGGTCCGCACCGAGTACTTCCACGTGAAAGATTTATTGCTTTGCCTGGCAGCTGTGCACGCAGAGAGAAATGAAACGCTATCACGGGAGAGATGACTGCCCACTTTAAGTGTAAACTGTCCCCGGCTCATCCTTTCTGGGTTGTTCCAGATTTGCCTGAGGAACCTGTCAGAGGGAAAAAAAAATTCTGTCAAATGCACCTGCTGAGACAATTTTTTTCCCACCTGATTTGGCTGCACAGTCCCTGGGTGCAAAACCAGGTGGGATGAGCTCTCTGCCCGTGCCCTCGGTCGCTGCTGCTGCCAGGTCCCCCTGGCCTGGTGCCCCCCTGCACCAGCCGATGCACCCCGGCACCCCGGCACCTGCCTCTCTGCTCCTCTCCGGAGTAATTTTTGACCTTACTGACCAATTTCAGCCAAATGCGGCAGCAGGGCAAAGGCAACCCAGCTAACCGGGTTTGTACAAATTCAGTAAAAGCAGGCCCCCGAGTAAAGCGGGATGCCCTCTGCACTGGGGGAAACCGCACGGAAAGCCGACGTCAACGGAGCGTCAGGAAACCTAGGTGAGCATGATCCCCAGTGCGAGTGTAATATGATGGGGGAGGCTGCGTGATGGCCCAAACAATCACGGAAAAGGCCTGTTTTTCCCTAATAAATGTGCTGAGGACTGCACATCCTCACACACCACGCTCGCAGCCTGTTTCAAGGCCAGGAATTAAGCCAGCTTTGCAGGCAAAGCCACCAGGACGCTGGGAAGCTGTCAACCTAGCCGATGATTTAATAAACCAGTAACACCACATGAAGGGCCGGGTCTGGGCTGGGGCAGTCTGGACGCTCTCGCAGCAGCACGGCATCCCCCCGGCTTTGTCCTAACCCCCGACCACCGCAGCCCACACGCAGCCGTATGCCTCAACCACGGCAGCAGACGGAGCATCTGCCACCGCGCTGGCCGGCTTGTCGAGGGCTGAGGGGCACGGGTCCAAGGGGAGCAGTTTTATTTCCCGGTTTGGAGAGGTTTTTCTCCATTTGGAAGAGGGCTATCAGCCTTTCTGACCTTCTTCCAAGGGACTGATATCTTTGCTCTATGGCTCATACACTGCTAAGGCTTCGGGCAACAGCTACCGCTATTTCTTTTAGGTTTTGGATTCAGTTCCACGGCAGCGGTCCCTGGCTAAGTTAGCCTGTTTAATTAGTTATTAAAATGGAAGCACTTTTTTTTCATCACATCTCCTACCATTCTGGAACAGGTCCACTAATAGTAGACACAACTCAGACAAGCATCTATTACTCTGCCTCGAATAGCCTAAATAGTTTTGGCAAGTCAACCTTTCTCCTATGGATTTGCCAGGCGTCTGACTCCCGCTCACGTTCACTTTTGGGAGGGTACGGCTGCCAAAGGCAGAGCACCCGAGCCAGGCGCAGCCCTCCGTCGCCCCGACGGCAGCGTTCCCACCCGGCATTACAAGCGGATATAGGGCTGCTCCATCCCATTGGGGTGATGGTTGGCTCTGAAAGCCTGATTAAGTGCCGGAGGTGTCTCGTGGCAGGATTTCCTGTTTATGTCGCCCTACGCCTTGTGATTAGCATCACGCCTCTGCTAAACATGCATCCCGGCACTGCGGCTGGGCGGGAAGGGCTGGTTTGGGCAGGTGAGTCAGGAAAGCGCTGGGGGCGATGGCTCCAGGCTGGATGGGGAAAGAGGAGAAGCCGTGTCAGAGCAGCCGCACTACGCTGTACGGGGGCAGCCCCCAGCGCGCCTCTTCTCCCCCCAGTAAACCCACCATTCAGTTTCCAGAAATGTCCCCGGTGGAGGCGAGAGCCCACCAGGCGTTAGTGGAGGGTTTGTTTTGGCAGAGGGAGCCAGGTGTCAGCCGGGCAGGACGGGGGAGAACACATCTCAGCTCCAGCTCTGCTGTCAGCTCTATCAGCTTGCTCTTCTTGCTAAGAGTAATTTTGACTCTTGCTATCTTAACAGAGAGATGCCAGGGGCACGGATGGATACTGAAGGGTCCCAGGTTGCTTTCCTCAGCTGCTTTTTGTCCTTTCATGCGTTTTACCCTTCCAGCGCGCTCCTCTCCCCGGGAGGAAGACGCTGCAGGCTCTGCCCCATGTGCGCGGCCTCAGCAGGGCTGGGTGACCCTGGTCCCATCACGCACCGCTCCACCATGTCCCACACCAAATTAAACAGTGACTTGTGAGTTGGCTTGGCACCAGGTAACCCACTCCGGTTGCCTGACAGAAACAAATCAGCATTTCAGTGGGGGATGCAAGTGTCCCAGATGCTCCAAGGCAGCATGAGGGAAACCAAAACAGACAACAGGGTGAATATTTTGGTTTCTTGGCTTTGTGGCAAGCTGATAATTAGCCTGGACTTTGCATTGGACTAGTGAGATGTCTCTGCATGAAGTGACCCACAACCCTGTGTCCCCCTCTCAGGATGCGTGGGGCAGTGCATCGCCCAGGCACGGCTTTAAGCCCCCCTCCTTTAGAGGAAGAGTGATGATTTCTGAGTCCTCAACATCTATCTAACACTGTTCCCTTCCCTGGCAAGAGGTTTTTCCTGGGCCTGGGCTTTTCTCCTGGCAGACAAAAAGTGGAAGGACAAGGGTATGTGCCACCCCCAACTATCCAGCGTTCCCACCACTGACACATGTGGTGGGTGGTAGCTGAAACCTGGGATGTTAGGATTAGCTTTCCAAGGCCCTTGGGAAAAGCTGAAGGTTTGCTGCTAAAAAAGGGAAGACTATCAAAAGAGAGATTTTCTTGTAAGACATGACAGCTTGCTACCGCAAAGCAAATAAGAAATGCCTTGGGGCTACACCGAGCACTCACGATTGCCCGGTTTTAAGTATTTGCACGTGCGGCTGAGGGGAGGGATGATCACACCAGCTCTGCCTCTGTGTGCAACTTGCCACACCTTCCTGGAAGCCAAATTTGCCGCTTATCTGATCTGAAGTAAGACTTTGTCCCCGCTAAATGTGCCTCCATCAGAGGGGCAGAAGGCAGGGCATGTCACCCCACCATTACCGCAACCATCACCCGTTGGAGGTGGCATCATTTCACCAGGTGACAGAGCTGTGGACTGTGTTAAAGGGATGGTGGGGCTCAGTACCTACAGAAATTAAAATTTTGGGGCTGCAAAGGCAGCTTGGGAAAAGGGAGCGTCCGGCCCCTCACTCCTTAAAATGCTGATGGCCATGATGCCGGTGGGTGAGCACCTCTGCGGGTGCTGGGATGACCCCCCCACACACACCTGGCATGGAGCCAGGGCATGGCTGGGGCAGGCAGCTGATCCTGGGAGGTGGGAATTCTTACTGGGCCCAGCACCAGCCCCCGCCGATGCCAGCACCGCCAGAGCCGAACACTGCCTGTGGCCTGGCCGGGGTTGAAGGTGCCTAACCCTGACGGGTTTGGGTTGTGCCTCCCCCGGGGGTACCGCTCTTGGCCCCCGGGGTCCCCTCCTCAGGCTATGCCAGCAAAAACCATCCCCACCCCAAGCTCTGGGGCCGGAGCTGCTATCATGGACGAGCAGGACGTGCTGAAGCCCTGCGGGTCCAGTTAAGCTGTGGCAGCACTGCCAGAGGCCTCCCAATGCTGGAAGTGGCTGCAGGCAGCTCCACGGACTGACAGACGGACGGCTGCCCGACTGCGGAGCCAAGCCCGAGATGCTGCCTGCCAGGCAGCCCTGCAGCCCTGAATAACAGCCGGTTTGTCGGCGCTGCGCAGCACACGGTGCGAGGCAGTCACGCCCTGCAAAAATAAAAAAGGAAAAAAAAAAAAAAAAAAGAAAAAAAAAAGATACCCTTTTTTTTGCCACTTACCCTTTGGTTGTGCTATCAGAAACAGGGTGTTTGGGGTAACAGTGGGGTCCCTGGGCAGCTTGGTGCTGTGCCGGGAGCCACGGGCTAAGGGCACCCACCCTGTTTCCCACGGAGGATGCGACACACTGAGCACCCACTGCAAGAGCCTTCCTGGCTCCCCTGGGAAGGGACTGGAGGGCTGTGGCAGCGGGGAGAGAGCCAGCAGAGACCGACGGCCGTGCCGTATGGGGCACCAGGCTCTGGTCTCCCTGCTCTCTGCGAGCCCCGAGCTGCCCACAGCTCCCTGCTAAGGAGGGCTCTGCCGAATCTGCGACCGCTCGCCGCCGCGCTGTTTCTAATGGATTACGTCCATCTCCTTTCAACTGAAGCCCTGGCAGGGTGAAGCGGGCTCCCGTTGGCATGCTTCAGCACCGAGGAAGAGGAGCTGTGTCCACCACGAGCGGTGGGCCACTGAGTCGCCACGCTCCGGGCATGGCAGTGCACCTGGGGGGCCACCGAGGCTTTCCACCACAGCAGCAAAAGCTATTTTTAAGCGTTTAGTTTCAAGAAAGAAAGCGTGCGTGGGGAGGATACCGAGTCTCTCTGTTACACCCTGGCCGTGGCTTTTGCTGCGTGGGAAAGGGCTGCCAAGGCAGGGAACCACTGCTTCATTCTTCCTCGCACCTCTGCCCTCACCTACCTCTCCAGGGAAGGGTTTCCTGCAGCCAGGAGGAGGGTCAGCCCGCTCCTGCTTTTGGGAGAGGGTTCCAGGGGTGCGTGGCGTGGGGATCGCTCACGGCTGCTCCTCCGCCACTTCCCCTTTCAGCCACCGCTGGGATGCGGGGCGGGAAAATCCTCCCAAATTTCATTTCTCATTTCGATCCTCAT
Source organism: Leptodon cayanensis (assembly GCA_027564655.1). Taxonomy (NCBI): domain Eukaryota; kingdom Metazoa; phylum Chordata; class Aves; order Accipitriformes; family Accipitridae; genus Leptodon; species Leptodon cayanensis. The sequence continues at coordinate 4,013,959 of JANXJC010000026.1, read as the reverse complement.
TTTCTTTATCCTGAAATGTTGAAGACGTGCCCGCTCAGAGCAACAACAACAACAAAAAAATCAACGCGCCGGGCGAACCGAACCCAGGCCGGGGCTGCGGCTGGGGGATGCGCAGGTACAGGGTACCCCCCCCCGCCCACGGCTGTGGGTCTGGAGCCAGCTGGGCCACTTTGCACACTCGTTGCACACTTGCGTGCCCGAGGCAGGGCTGGCGGTGCCCCGGGATTGCCTCGCTCCAGCGTCTCTCTGCCATGCGGCCTCACGGACTAGCCAAAGCAAAGATCATGGGAGATAAATTTATAAAACATTCCAGCTGCCGACGTATCCAGCACAGGACATTCAGAGCACCCACAAGCTGCTCGTAACACCCGAACGCATCTTTTGCACATCTGGGACTAGGTGAGGTGGATTCCCGCAGCTCCTGCTCCCCAGTTATTCCCACAGCTCCCAACTCCCCATGCCAGGTGTGTCGGCATCCCTCGAACCCCAGGGTTGGAGGTCAGTCACCTCAATACCTTGGTCATCCTAATGTGGGCAATTACCGTCACGGCTGGGCTCAGTCCAGCCCCAGCGATGTCTCAATGTTGGCAAATAAAGAACGGCTGCCGGTTTACTCATTCATCCAAAAGTCGAATTTCTGGAGAGGCTCCACAGTCCACTGCTGTTAATGCCAGGTCAGCACAGTGCAGGGTCACTGGAGGAACATACCGGCACTGGAACGAGGACACCCGTCCGTCACTGCCTGCACCGTGCAGAGCCCCGTCGGTGAGTTTATTCTGAATATTTTGCATCAGGGTGGCCACAGCATTTGGCTCATCGTGAGGATCCCTCGCACTGGATTAAGGTATTGTTGCACTGAAGCTTTGACCATTGATACGTTAAGAGGAGAGAGCATCTCGCAGGAGGTGTGCACCCCTTAGTTAAGCGCTGGAGAAGTTGCTAAGGGTACTGCTTACTCTCAGGTCAGGGGATGACTGCGGCCTCCCTCTCTCCCTGAGGGACATCAGTGTTGCCAAAGAGGTGTCGCAGGAATATCAAAAGCTGCTCCCTGCTTAAGCTGAGAATCAATAATGCTTGGGAAGAGGAAGGAGAGGGGATTTTCTCCTAAGAAAAAGGGGTGGGTTTTTTTCTAGGGGCAGCGTGAAGCTCCAAGCAGCCTCTGATCCACGACTATAGATCCAGGTCCACAGGAGAGGTTGGCTGGACCACCAGCAGCTGGCCAGCTGAAGCACCCTGAGCGGCAGGGTCTCCTCGGGTCTGATCCAATGGTAGGCAGATATCAACACGATTTTCTTTAAATTCTACTCACCTGCCCCCACTACAGAGCAATTTCATATTTATCCTATATATATTTATACCCACACAGTGCCTGTCTCCACCCAGGCTTGTACCAGGGTCCCCATCCAGGCATCCACTAACAGGGTGGCCTAAGGCTCTGGTAGACAAGGTCTGCTGTCTTTCAGCAGGAGTTTATGCATTAGCTTTCAAAAAGCTACATCCCAATGGCCTGTCTGTGGCTTTTATACCACTACAAGAAAGTGCAGAAGGAATCCTGTCACCAGGCTGGAGGGTGTCATTACACAGCAGATAGTTCTTCTGCTGAACTGATGGTTTGCTGAGGTGTGCCGTGAAATCATCACCACGGAAGAGCTGGAGATGGGGAAGATGCCTCAGTGTTTCTCCTTGCTTTGGGAGGGCTGATGAAGGTCAGCATCGTTGCTAGGACGGTGAGGGTCACCTGCTGTCTTTCCCCCATAGCAGCCACGCTTTTGAAGAACATTTTGAAGGGTTCGGCCTCTCTACAAGTGGGGCTTGCTTGCAGCTTTTTCAGTTTAAGAGCTGAGGGAAAGCTGGATTTAGATGGTGCTGTGCAAACAAAAAATAAAAAGTAATCAAAGTACTCAGAAAAACTGGTAAGTCAGCATTTTAAACCACTAGTTTCATCCTTCACAACATGTTTCTATCAGCATGGCATACGATATAACAAATAGCTGGTCCAAGGTACACAGATGCAATATATTATTGCTCTTGCTTAGCTGTACTTCAGAGGCATCCAAGCTGCTTGTGCAGCTTTCACTTAACCTGTGCATTAGGAAAATTAATTACATGGTCACATACTGGAGATCAGCTGGGACCCTTGATCCCATCCATGACACGAGAGACGACGCTCCGGGAAGGTGTCCGGGCCGTGCACAGGAAAGGCTCCTGCCTGGGGGACCCCTGCCCGCGTGATGCAGTTGGGAAGGAAGGAAAGGGACTGAAAAGGGAAGAGGGACAGTGACTCGCTAAAGTGATCAGTTAAAGGAGCTGACGGCCCTGCCGAAGAACGGGGCTCTGCCCTTGCTGAACTTGTGATGTTTCTAAGCCCATCAACCCAAAAGCGACCTCACCTCCCCATCTCCCAGACGCCCGGCAAGCAGTGAGAGGGACGTGTGGTTTTGAGGAGGGCTAGGCAGGCACGGCTGCACCGAAACGTGCTCTGCACACCGAAAATATCCTCTCCTGAGCATCCCAGGTGAGACGGGCAGACTGACCCCAGTTCCCCCGCTGCAAAAACTGAGAGGGGAGGCTTGCCTGAGCCTGCAAGGGGACAGAGGAGACAACATCATTAGTGGCTGCTGATTGCTGCCGCGATGACAGCATCGCAGAAGCGCCTCTGAGGAAATCGATCATTATAAAGGATTACCTGGGTGCGCACACAACCGAGCCACGCGCTGGGGGTGGATGGCGAAGGCAGAAAGGGGGTAAGCAAAGGAGGTGAAGGTTCCAGACACAGACCCATGCTTGGTGCAGGAGAGGACACCGGGCTGGAGCTGGAACCTGCGGGGACCGTCGCTGCCGGCCATGCTTGGCAGCACCATGTCGGGAAGCTTGCTTCTCCTCTCCTGCCACCTCCCTCCTCCCGAAAACCCTCATCCCAGCCCTGCAAACAAACTGGTGTGTCACAGTGCAATTACAGACTGTCAACCCGTGTCAACCCGAGGTGGGTGGGAATTAAGGCTCCACTGACATCCAGCATTTTTCTCGTTTTTGACAGTCTGACTAATTTCGGACTAATTTGGTGCCTTCTTGTGTTCTGTCGTTTGGGTTTGGTTTTTATCATTATTACTGTAATTACATTTATGCATGTTTCTGTTTGATTAAACATCAAATAGTAAATACCCACATGCAGTAGTCACAGCAAGAAGAAATCCAGGGGTTTGCTCTCCTGTCTCTAGCTGGCCCCTGAGCAAGCAGCACCCGACTCAGGACCTTCACCTTAGAGGAATGCATGAAATCTGGAAATGAAAATCAGAGAATTGCCTCTGGGCAAAGCCAGAAGAAACAGTTTGCTCCCCGGCTCCTCTGTCCTTTAGGTCCCTACAGCAATCAGGCATCTTCCTCTCTTTAGTCACCTGCTGTTTGTTGCTTAACAGTTGTGTTAACAAGTGAGGTATGAATGTTGTCTCAAATGTTTATTTATGCAACCTCTTAGGCATTTTAGGATGCTTAAAATTACCTTCAGATGCAGTAAGATACGTGAGCACCACCATCAGCAATGTTCGCTAAGGCACCTACAGCATCACTTGACCATGGCCAAGATTTCTCTTTTGGGGGAAGTTATAATTCTGCATCCTGGGTAACGGATCCAGCGTGTTTCAGGCGGCGGCACCCCGATTCAGGAAATTATTTGTACCTGTCAGCTGTGCTGCAGCAACTCACTGCGATCACATTCGCCAGATCAGTTTAATGGAAATATTTTCTGGTGTAAGCAGGCAAGCCAAGGGCACACATGTAGATTAGTGCCACCCAGTTGGCTTAAGCTAGTGGCGATGGCACGGCTTCTGGCGGTTAAGTGCCCACACCTGCGTTCCCAAGCGGCAGCAGAGAGAGGAGGAGGAAGAACACAAGGGTGGAAACGCCGAAGCCCCCTCCACGCCGCAAAGGGGCCGTGCGAAAGCCCCTGGTCCTGGGGAGCGCGCCCATCCGCCCCTGCGGTCGCCCACGTGCCGGCGGGCATCACCAGCTGAGCCTCGTGGGCCGGGCGGTCAGCGATAACGAGGGAGGGCACGACGGAAGGAAGCAATTAGAGATGGAGGAGGCACCTCATCACGATTACTGCCGGGGTGGAAGTCGTCCTGGGAGGCGGTGCGTGCCCATGAGCTGTCCCAGTCTCTGCAGCCGGGGGCCTTAGCGCTGCTTCATTTTTTTGGTTCGTTCACGTTACTTCAAACCATTGGGATGCCAGAACCAGACCTGAAGACCTCAGCTCAACCTCTCGAAGCACCCGCAAGTGGGGTCTCCCACGCGGGGCGCGCCAGAGCAGGGCAGGGGGTGGCTGTCCCCATCAAGAGGCACTGCGGGAGAAGGAGGGTTTGGGGGAACCTGGCTGCTCGTGAAAGGATGGGGCAGGTCTGAGGTCTGGCCTGGGAGGGCAAACTGGCTTTGCCAGGCGGGGACAGCTCTGGCTTGGCACAGTTTCAGCTCTTCCAGAACAGCTCCCTGGAGAAGAGATGTCTTGCTCTGCTTCATGACTTCCCTGCTCCCCCAGAGCAGAGGCTTCGCAAGGGGAAGGTCTCCAGACCCGGAATCCATGGGAGATGTTTTGGTCAGTTCAACAGAGGCCGCAGTGCACTCTTATCCTGGGGCAGGTTGAGGGCATCCCCTCATTGCTGCCGCAGCACATCCCGCAGCCGTTTTGTGTCCCAGGACAGTCAGGCATTTCCTCGGGGTTTGACCCAGCCAAGCACTTAACACACGTGCGGAATCTGAAGTACATCAATAGGCTTACTCAAATCCCAACGTGCCGGGATCAGGCCGTGCTTGCACGCAGCAAGCGTAGCCTTCTTCCGCGGCTGTCGCAGGAAGGGCATCGTGTTGCATCACTTATGATTTGGACGTCGATTTGTAGCATAGCAGGAAGAGCCAAAGAGGAGCACCTCATGCCAGCTGTTCCGAGGAGGAATTTGAACCAAACGTGCCCATTTTGGACCAACGCGGTGGCTCAAGGGTGATGTGAAGCTGCTTCGCTCCGTGTCGCGGTGTGCGGCTGCCGCTCGCGGGGCTCGGAGGGGACCACTCGTGACCACCCGTGCACACGTGCAGGCAGCAAATACAGGAACTCTCCTACAAAAAAATATGCGGAGACATTAAACCCAGGAGCTTTTCGTCACCCTGGTCGGACCAGTCGCAGCCTGACTAACAGGAGGCCAAGCCTATATTTACTGCAATTTATACCAATCGAGAGAGATCCCATGAAAGACAACCAACCAACCTAATTGCTCTAGGGACAAATTCCTTCTGACACATACGTCTGATAACATCAATTACCTCCTAAACAGACTAATTCAAATGCTGTGGGTGTTTTCAGAGGTGATAAACATTACGGAAGGAGGCCAGGGTTGAGGCTGAAAATACACTGGCAAAGGCATGGACCTGTAAGGGACAATATCCATCAGAGACTGTACACTCATGGGCAACAGAGACCCCAGGATGGCCCGTTCACATCTCCCTGTACACCACGGGCCGAAAAAAGCTTCCAGCATCTTGTAGCAAACTTCAGACCTCCAGTAAAAAAACAAATTCAAAGCTAGACTGTGCTAAAGCACACCATCATGTCAAAATCTCCTGCAACAGCAGGGAATATGTTGAATAAAAAGTGTTTAATACTGCGTGGAGCCCTCTTCTCAACAGCCCTCTTCAACAAATCCGTCTCCGGCCGGGTGCTTGGCGCTCAGGTGACGGCAGGCTCCCTTCGGTTAGCAGGTCAGCAGGAGGCCACGCAGTGCCGCAGGAGAAGTGGATGACACTACAGCCATTACTATTCATTGCCGTTTACAGAACAAACCTCCCAGACCGGTCCCTCTGCACCCTACATGCCCCCCCCAGGAGTGCCAGGGAGATCATCCCCATCCCCGCGGGCATGGGGTGGCTTGTGCCCAGTCCTTGGCTGGCCCCCACACCGTGCCCCCATGGCCGTTAGGTGAAACTGTGTTTTTTCCATATTTTTCCAGCTCAGAGGGTCTGAAATAAGAAGAAGGTCGCTACATAGCCTGCCAGAGCGGTGCTTTCTCATAGCAATGGGTGCCAAGGGTGAGTTTTGCAAGCCTTGGGGTGCAGAAAAAGGGCTTTGTGGGGGCATCCGAGGGCAGAAGGGCTGCAGGAATACAGCACTGGAGGACCATCAAGTTTGACATGGCATAGCTAAGTGCAGGCTGATCGAAGTAGGCTCAGGAGGCAAATTTCCCATCAGCTGGGTGAAACTGGGGCTACCGGGATGTTAGCCCTCATTTAGGGTTGCATTTTAGGGCTCAGAGCAACTTCCAGTCTCCTTGGACCTTTTGCAGCAGCTGAGGCACCCCAGTGAGCATCCCACTCCTGGGAAGAAAAAGGAGGTGAGAAAGGGGAGGAGGAGGAGCCGGGCAGGAGTTCAGAGAAGTTAATTGCAAAGTAAGAAAGAATGAGGCAGGATGAAAATGAAGAGTAAATAAAGTCACTGGAAAGCAGTAACTGCGTGAGTCCTAAAGGAATCTTGCAAATCTTGGAAAAAAAGAGGACAGAGTCACTCTTATAGCAGAAAGGAAGCCCGAGACCTACAAAAGCTCTTCCATGTCTGTGAGAAGTGGATGCCAAAGTGAATACATCACAGCCCCTACTCCTACACTCGGAAATGCTGCAGAAAACTGCCTCACGTGAGGAACAGCTGTAACTGAGGATGGACAGACTTGAGCTGGGAAGTACCTACGTTCTCCAGTTTTTCCAAGGAGCTGAAGATCCTACAGCCAGCCGCAGGTGAAACACGGAAACGGAGAGGCATAAGGAGCTAATTGGTCCTGATTTGAAAGAACTAAAAATAAATCCTGGGGGAAGACCTCAGCAAGCAGCACGTCTCCAGGGGACGCTGACTCAGGGAGAAGCGGCATGATGCAGACGAACAGGGAGGCAAGACCACCCTGAGCAGAAATCTCATTACAGCTACTTAGCTATTCCTGCTAACCTGCCTCCTATTTACTTGCCCCGAGGGCTTAGGCAAAGAACATTAAGAATGAAATTAAGAAAGTAGAAATGTAGGCTGAATGTCTGAAAAAAAATCTCCCTGACACAGCAGGATGATCCTAGTGTGTCCGCAGAGATCTTTGCCGGTACCATCAGCCGGTCAAGATGGAGTGGGAGCAGGCGCAGTCCTGCAGCAGCAGCAGCTCCTCCAGCCTCAACCGAAATGCCCCAGGGATGATTCCTTCCCTGACGGGCACCTCGGGGCTCCTGGTCCCCAGCGGATGGGGGAGTGGGGATGCACAACCCCCCCCCCAGAGCATCCTGTGGGCAGGGATGCTCCCACCAGCTGGGGTCCCCCCTCCCAGGCTGGACCAGTTCACCACTTGCCCTTGCGAGGGGTTGGGAGCAGCAGCCCACGCATCTTGGGGTGGGTTTTCCATGAGAAGGGGGGAACAGCTCTCTGCCCTGCATCCCACTGCCTGGCCGAGGATGGGTGATGGCTCGCAAGTCTCTGAGGGAAGGGGTGAGCCTGGAGCACTTTTATTTACTGCTGTAGCCCTTCAGCTGCTCTCACAGCCCCCCCAAAGCATTGATGCTCACGCAGGAGCAGCTGTGTTGTAGCAGTGAAACTCCGGCGTGTGCTTGCCCAGCCAGCAGTTTACCACCTCTCACCCCAACTCTTCTTCTGGCCCTCTTTGAAACCAAACAAACTAATTAGAAAATGAAAAAACACTGGGGACCAAGCCCCGCTAACGAACAGCAAAGCCTTCCTCGCTCCCCTGTCCTCACTATCATCCTCTCTGGCAGCGATACCTGCACCGAGTGCAAGAAGCCCCGGGCGCTGGTGCCCAGGCTGGTGGTGCGATTAGAGGTTGCCGTGTGCTGTCTGTCCTGTTACTTGCTGCCTTGGCACAGGCATCTGCGTTGGTAATTATGTACGTAGTGGGATCCACAGCGTTACACATAGCCGCTAGCACAAGCAAAGAGCCAAAAGAGCGAGGCTTTGCAAGAGCGCGGCTGAGTGAGAAATTTGGCACACGTAGAAAACTTCATGCAACGTGTATCGGTGCCTCCCTACGGAGGGCTGGTGGGAAATGACTACAAGTATCCACCTTTATAAACAAGAATTGGATAACAAATGGATAAATAATAGGATCTTTGTCCAGTTTTCCATCACTTCTGCTATTGCAGTGTTGCCGTCCAGGCAGAAACGGTGTCAGAGAGTTACGGTTATCTCTGGGACGGGAAGTGCAGCTAGGAGGAGGACTCTTTTCCAAAATCCACACTAACAGAGCAGCAGCCGCTGCCTGGTTTAGGTGGATATACAGTCCCATGCGGTGTTAATTTCTGGATAACTCCAGGCCAGAGAAGGCTGAGTCTCTGTGAGGTCTGAAGAGGGGAGCAAATCTCCAGCTCTCCTGTGGACAGCCCTGCGTTCAAGCTTTTAAGCAGATGCTCAGCTTCGGTCATGGGCTCAGCTTCCAGCAACAGCAAAAACACGGGACGTGTGGTTCACGATCACGACAAGACCCTGTGCAGGCTGCTGCTGGCCACCAGCCCCAGAGGCTATCAGGAATCGATGGAGGTTCACCAGGCAGGAGACGGCAGTAATTCTTTCTTCTCAAAAGGATTTTGTCCTTCAGACCTGTTTTCAGCAGTGAAGGATGTTGATACGTGTCTCTTCTGAACAGGGATCCTGCCAGGATCTCCTATAGCTGCTCCTTCTAACACACAACAAGGGCAAAATGGTTGCAAAGCGCTGGGGCCTTGGAGATCCTGGTTCTGCAGCACCTCACAAAATTGCCAGACTGGTACAGCCTGGCCTCAAAGCCCAGGAGCTGGAGGGGGGATGTTATTCTCTTCCAGGCTCTGGGCTCACTTGCTGTCTGATCTTGGGGAAAACAATAATCCCATCTATGTCTTTTTGCCACTGTAGACCCAGAATAACACTTAAATTCTCAAGAAAAAAACCATCCCGCTAACACGGTGTAGTATGGTGATTTACAAAAGGATGAGAATCTCATTTTTATCTCCTGCTTGAATTGTTAAAATAATTAATTACTTCTGGGCACCTTTAATTAAAACACTGCTGTATTGCTAGCTATGTTTAAAACACGTAACATTGAATCACTCCATCTACAATTTCCTGAAAGCGGCAACCACTGCTGCCTTTAATATTCCAATCCCAAACTGTCCTGGAAGTGTTATTTTTATTTATACACTTCAGTAGCCACTGCTAATTCTGCTCAAATCAACATAATGCTTTTTCCATTCCCCCAAATGACACCAAGGTGTTTTGTGAGAATTGCAGCTGTCCAACCAAATTATCATCAATCACATTAAATTAGGAACCATGAGGGGGATGGTTTAGTTTTTAAATCATCATTTTCATTCCAACTTGAGCAAGAGAAATGAAGTTTCTATTCTTCCCCGTTTGCACCCCCAGTTCCCTCCGTTCCTGCCGCTGACGCTCTGCAGGCGCCCCCGGGTATGGGGACTTTCCTTTGAGGATGACAAGAGTTTGGAGGAGAAGCTGTAGCGTTGCCCACCCAGCACCCAACGGGGCAGGATGGGACACCCGGGAAGCTTCAGCAGGAGCTGAGCCCGCCGGGGACTGCAACGGCGAGGAAATGGAAGGAAACCAAAGCTCAGCAGAAGAAAGGTGGCCGCGCGGAGATGCCACTGCATGCCATAGCGGGCCTGAGATCTCCGTGGGATGCTGTGGTTGAACACCTCACCCAGGCATCCCTGCAAACCCTGGCTCCTGCCCCTCCGCTCCCCCGCAGCCCACAGGCGCCGGTGGCAGGGGCTGCCTTTTTCTGTGCCTGGCCTTCCTGGTTTCACTCATCATTTTACGATAAGTGAAAACTGCATTTCCAGAGCTCTCCCCGCAGAGCCGTGGCCTGGCATTGATGCACAGCTGGAGATCATACCCGCCTGGGCATTAAAAAGCCAGATATTTTTTTCACCTGATATCTCATTCCAGCCTCTCTCTCTCACTGGCATTTGTATGGAAAGAAGCTTTACAGAAAACCTGGGGTAACACTGCATCCTTGTGTCAGGTGAAGCTAAATAGCGATGCAACTTCAAACCCCGGCTTACAGTCACAGCCGTCCCCTCTGTTCCCCATCCGTGTTCACGCCTTGGCATGGAATTGATAAAGCATCTCTCACAGCATCTTTGAGGAATCCCTTGAGAAGACCTAGCAGTCTTCAGGAAGCCAGGAAGAAACAGATGGAGCTGGGACTTTGTCCTACTGCTTCTTGGTCATAGGGAATAAATAAACCCAGGTTCTGGAGACCCACCACCACCCAAGCAATGCGTGTGAGCTATCAGGACCAGCTCCGCCAACTCAGCCGGCTGTTTTGAATGCAGACCACAGGAGTCAACAGCCTTGTCATCTGTGTGGTGACACCGGGGCTGGATGCTCTGCTGACCGCAAGCCCGTAGTTGATGCTGTTCTGCTGCACTGAGCCTCCAGACCCCAAAATGCTACTGTAAGGGAATTAATCTCTTCTGCTTTCTCTGGTGTTCACCTGCAATGCAACACTGACTGCTGAATGCACCAGCGTCACACCACCAATTCTCCTCTGGGACAAAAGAGGAGATTTGCTTTAAAAACTACTATTTAAATGTGCTTTTTAAATTCTATTCAAGGGACTTTGGATTTATATCTGACTAAACCAGCCCTCCATCAGATCTCCTCTGCCGGGAGCAGAAACGGCTGGGCGTGACATAGGAACATCAGAAAACCCAGAAGCGCAAGAAGCATCCAGGGACACTGAAGCATCTGAGAATCAGCACCAAGCACCTCCATCCTCTCACCCTCCCCACGCAACGCAGGTGCCCCGGCCCTTACGGCTCCGATTTTGCTTTCTTGTTCATCCTACAATGGATGACTGAGCCTGGGGAAATCGCCTAGCCGGCAGAAATACCGTTTCTGAACACCTCCACGAGCAGATGTGGCATGGCAGGGAAGCCTGGCTCATTCCCAAGAGCCCTGTTCACTGCAGAGCAGCGTAGCCATGGCTGGCACTTTTATTTTCTCATCACCAAGCGGGCAGTTGTATGGAAGGGAGACGGTAGAGGGCAGCTCCACCCTGCTTAACGCAGGAAATACCGTTTGCAAGTAGAGACTCTCCACATGCTGCATGCAAAGGTGAGGCAGAGAGTTTTGCACACCGGGATCATGAAAAGAACAGGGATGATGGTGGCAGACACCGTCTTCTGCCCTCACCCCATCCCCATGCCCTTGTGGGGTCCCAGACCCCAGGGTGGGCGACAGGGCAGCGGCGATGCTGGCGTCATCCTGGCCCTGATGGGGCTGGTTTGAACTCTTCCTGGAAAAAGTCCGGGCAGCCCATGCTAAAAATCAGGTGAACACCTCTCACCTCCTCTCGTGCGGTGAGGCTGCCCCATCCCGTCCCCTCGCCCAAATACCCACTGCCACGTTGAAATGAAGTGGTGAACTGGGACAGCATCGCCTGGTGCATCACAGAGCCGCAAGAAAGGGCACGACCTTGTTAGAGACGTATTTTCTGCAAATCATTCTTCAGCAAATAGACCAGAGGAGCCCTGGCTCTTACCGGAACTTTAGTGAAGAGGGTCAGCGGCAGAAATTTTAGCCCAGAAATGATTTATAATCTTTCTTTCCCAATACCCGGGACCCCGACAATTTGTTAGGTGACCAGCACCCATGCATGGCAAACAAACTCGGACTGGAAGCTCCTGCTTCAGCAGTAATTTTATTATTTTTCCCAAAGGCAAAAGTGGGCATGTACCACCAGGGTCCATCTTCTGCCACAGGTGTTTTCTTTCTCCTTCTCCTGAGGTCTGTTTTAGAATTTAAATCCTGGCTTTCACCACGCTTTATCTGCATGTGCGATACTTCCCAGGAGGGTTTGACTCTAGAAGCAATCAGACAGCAAACAGCCACCACAGCCATCGTGTTTCCATCTGCAGCATACAGTCTAACTCCCCCAGCACCGGCAAAGGCTGGCAGAGACAGCCCACGTTTCCACTCTGAAAAGTCAGCAGGGAAGAGGTCCCTTGAAGCATGAATAAACTGAGAAAAATAATTAACTAAGACAATTAATTTGGCAACCTCCGTTGCTATTTTGCACCTCCAGGATAGAAAAACGCCTGCAGCTCATTGCATTGGTTCTCCACTGTGTTCATAAGAAAAAAACTGGGGAAGGAGACGCTGCTCATCCTAGAGGTGTTGTGCGCACCAGTGGGACCAGAGGCACGTCAGACACACGTTACTGGTCTGGGCTGCGGCGGAGCAGCGTGGCCACGAGCAAGCCCGGGTTCAGCACAGCAAGAGGAGCTCGCTCAGCTGCAAAACTGCTGGGTCACCTCCGGTGACACACATCACCCGGCAGATGCGACGCGGCTTTTCCTCACAGAGGCCGGCACGACGTTTAAAATCCAGGAGCTGTATTTCTGCAGCAAGACACGTCCGACAATACTTGGGAAACGCTGAAAACGGAGGACTTTCACCTGGCTGTTGCGGGAGATCTCTGCAGACCTGCAGTGCACGGTGTTGCCCAGCCTGCCGGCGGGGATCGCTGGCCTTCTGCACCCTGCTGCTGTCTGCCCAGCGCTGACAGCCCACATAAAAACCTGGAGGCTTCTGCTTCAGGGGAAGGAAGCATCAGGTTGCATCTGCTAGCACAAGGTAATGACGGGCTCCTACCTGGGTTTACAGCGAGGCTGGGCAAGGGTGCTGCGGCAGGGCCAGCCCAGCGTGGCCCTGGGACACCCCAGTCTCCAGTACTCTCAGGGTGGCATATCTCAGAGTCACGGAGGGGTTGAGGTGGGAAGCGATCTCTGGGGGTCATCGGGTCCAAACCCCCCTGCTCAAGCAGGGCCACCTACAGCTGGTTGCCGGAGATCATGTCCAGATGGCTTGTGAATTATCTCCAAGGATGGAGACTCTGCAACCTCGCAGGACTATCTGTGCCAGCGCTCGGTCACCCTCACAGTGCCAAAGTGTTTCCTGATGTTGAGATGGAACTTCCCGTTTCTGTTTGTGCCCATCACCTCCTGGGCTGGGACAAGGATCTCCGGGGATGGTAACGTGGGCTGGCTTCTGCGGAGCAGTGCTGTCAGGATGTCTCGCACGTGGTATCGCACACATCGTAGTTACTCAGAAAGTAGAACAGAAAGGGAAGCGGGAGCCCTCCTGGGCAGATGGGCCCACTGAAGATGCCCTTTCCCCTTGGCTGGTGAGAAGACGCGTGCCATCCCCGAGGGGCCGCTGTGCCTGTCTCTGTTGCCCACAGCCACGGCCCCAAGTCCGTTAATAGAGGTTTGCGCAGCTCGGGTTTACCCAAGGGGACACACTCAACCCAGGTCACCCCTCCATTTGTGTGCCGGAGCCTGGGGGTCTGCTCATGGACGCTGCAAGGCAGGCGCTGCCCAACTGGTGTGACTGCCATGGGGCAGCTGGGGCAACCAGGTATCACAAATGTCAGCACGCTTTTGGAGAAGGACCAAAAACCATCACCAGGCACTTACTGAACAAGCCCCAGGGGGGGGATGCGGAGGTCGGCTGAAATATTATAATCCCATCCCTGAGGTCGGAGGAGCTCTGGAGCCCCTTGGAGGCTCCTTATGCACCATCGAACCCAAACCAAAGTCCCCACTGACGCTCCCCTGGCCACCACGCACCCACCAACCGCCTCACCCGAGCGCCCGCCCGCTGCTGCTGTCTGACACACATTTTTATTTCACGGTCCTTGAGCTTTTCTGTTCATGCAATTGCCAGAAGGCCCCAAGTCAGAGACCTTTGCGGTTTTAGAGGGGCTCTACTCCTGAAGAACTAAGCTGCTTCTGCATGGACATCACAGCCCACGGGCTGAGCAAAGAGCACATCTCCGTGAGTCATTAAGCTTCTCTCCCCCGAGAAGCGGCTCGCTCTCAGTTACACGCTGGAGGTGCATCATCTCCAACAGAAGGTGGGAAAAGGAATTTTTTAGCTCTCAAGTGTGAAACGAATGTTCAATAAATAGAATCACTTTTCAGCCATGAAAAAGCAGCGTTCCAGTCACCAGTGCCTCAGGGCTATTTACTTGGCTACGTAACTGGTGGCGTGTGGAACATAGCAGCTCCCAAGCTTTGTTATGCATGCTTCGGGTTTTTGCTTCAGCACTTCTGCTGCCTGTCTGGTTTGCTTTTAAATAAGCATGAGGCGCAGGCCAGCGCTGTGGGGATGCCTCCAACGGGGCAGCCTGAGCTCAGCCCTTCCCAGGCACTCCGAGAAGAAGGTCTGCTGGGGAGGTAGGGCAGAGTGGTGGGTAAAGTTTGTCGGCACTGTGGCTTGCCCCTTGCAGTATCCTTCTTTTCCCTAATTAATTTGCCACAAATTAATCAACGCATTTGAAGCCTCAGCCCCTGCCAGTGCCCAGCCCCTGCCACCCTCCAAACCAGTGTGCTGCTGGGGAGGCAGGAGTCAATAGTGGTTTCCAAGAAAAAAATTGTATGTGGAATGAAGGTCCCAGGCTGGTAAATGCGATGTCTTTGGATTCAGACATTGTTCGCTTGACAGCACGGGCTGACTCGGCTGCCTTCAAGGTTACTGGCAGGCTGATGTGCTTCATGGGCTAATGGGTGGTTTGCTCAAATGGCCGGTTCCCCATCACATAATGATGACAGTCTGCTGGGGTCTGATTCTGCCCAGTTTAAGGCAAAGCAGAGCTTCTTATCTAGTGTATGGCCATAGCTCTGCTCCTTCCAGCAGTCCCTCTCAGCATCTGTGGTGCCAGGTTAAATCCAGCAACCAGCTCTCCCCTTTGCACCTCTTCTGCAAATACACACTAGCATTCATCACGGTTTTCACAAAAACAAGTAAAAATGCACCTACTCTGGACAGAAATTTGGAACATTCCTTCAAATATCCTGTCAGCCCCATACTCGTTAGCTACGTCCCTGTTAGCATCATGAGCACGGTAGGCAGCATTCCCTGGGGCTAGACCTCAGTGGCCCACTACGGCTCATCCATGCTGACCATGACTCTTCCAAACCCTTCCTGGGGATGCTCTGGGAGTTCGCATGGGACAAGGACCTTTCCCAGGAGGTAGCTTGAGTGCAGCCACCCTGTTTTGGGGGACGGAGAGCTCAATCACACAGGTGTGGGCCACCCCAATCTAGCTGCTGCAGAGCCAGAGAACAGCCCGCGGCACCTTCCAGCCACTGATGCAGATACAACCGCCACGTCCTATATCCTGAAGACCCCGAAAACAAGCACGTGTGAGGTCCAGCACGTCATATTGCACCCTTGTCTGTGTCAGGGCTGTGCTTCTTCATCTGGACCATTCCTCAGCCACGACACGGCAAGCATCCGATGAGCAGCCAGCCACGGGTTTCGGCTCTGTGCCGCAGCACTTTTCCTCAGCGGGTTGATGTCAGCTCCCTGCCCAGATAAGCAGAGACGTGTGTTTGGGCGGCATTTGCCCACAGATCACCTCCCACCCCCTTCTGGGGAGTTCCCCACTTGCTTTCAGGTCCCCATAGGGTCTCTGACCCAAGGCAGCAAGCTGTCCACAACCGTTCCCGCGCCATCATGCCAGCACAGGAGCTTTGGGGTGAATGCCATGGGGGTTCTTGGCAGGGACAACTTGGACTTGATTATTTTGTGTGTAATTGTGGTGTGTTGGTGTAGCTGTTTGGTACCTACCCCTCTCCACCGCTGAGCATGGCCAATGGTCACACCTTCTTCTTCCTCCCCTCCGCTCCATGCCGTGATAGCCTGTCTAGTTTGAAACCTTGTTAGCATAATTGAAAAGGTAATTTTGTGAGGAAGACCGACCCATGACAAAGCTAACACAGAAAAAGAACTGTCATCTGTTTCCTCTTTACGAAGTGCTATTGCTATGCCGAAAACACACCCCAAACCCCTAATGTTTGATCCAAGACAAAGACACCATCCAGCAACAGTAAAACCACTTACAGTTACACTCCTGGCCCAGTCCAGCCAGAAGACAGGGTCTCCCAAGCATCTAACGCTTGGGAGACACTGTCTTGGGAGGCACTTTCCTGGGAGACCAAGAAATAATTTGTGAATAATTTGTCATGTAAAAACAAACTTTTTGGAGGGGTTTTAGAGGAAACCATTTCATGATGCCAGCATCAATATTCAGTAAACTGCACGCGCATCCAGTATCTCCACAGAAAACCAGACCAAAATAACCACCTCCAGAGAAACTGTTCCAGAGCGGCTGGCTGAATAGGTGGAATAAAAACAATTTTAGTCCAAAACTTCTTTATTTAGATTTAAATCCTTTTGCTTCAGAATAGAGTCTGTGTGGGAGTTGCTCAGGAGCATGTTCTTCTGTTACAGGTATGCCCAGCCCTCTGTGGACAGGTGCCAACAAGTTCAACATGAGATTAAAATGCACATTAAGATGGAGGAAGGAAAAATAAAACAACCAAACAAACAAAAAACCAAAACAAAAATAAAATAATAAATAAATATATTTTAAAAACCCAACAAACCCCCAAAATTCCCGGAACGGGTCCAGGAGCTGTGATATCAAACCCAGCTGAGCTCCCCAGCACCTGCTGCAGCAGGGATGCTGCCCAAATTGGTGTTACAATGCAGGGAGGGAAGGGGACAAGGATGATGGCTACATGCCGAGGTGCTCGTGGGATTTACTGCTTCTGACCGCGTGCTTGCAAAGAGGCAGGGTGAGCCCTGCAAGGCGGAAAGGTGACAGCCAGAGTAAATAGTGACTTTGTCGAAGGCACCCTGTGTACGTGAACAATTCTCACCTGCCTGGGCTGTCCCACCCGAAACAGCCCCGCTCTGGTTTACGGTCTTTGGCAAAAAGACGGGACTCGCACGCAGTGATGCCGCTGCGTTGGCAGGAGGCACCCAGCCGAGCAAGTGGGGCAACTTCTTCAGCCAAATAAATGGCGTTGCTTCATCAGGCAACGGCCTCCGGATCCGGCCCCTTCCTGCCTGGCCAGGCTCACTCAGGGCATGGGTGGGTGAACCCAGCTGGGGCAAAGAGGAAAACTAAAAGGGACAAAGGGGGATGCCCAGAGCCCGGCCCGTACTGCACCGCAGCAGCCTCCGGACTGCTCTGCAGGCTGTCATCAGTGCGCTGAGCTGCAGCAGTGCTCAGGGATGCTGCCAGCCGCAGGGGTCGTGCATCCCAGCCTCTGACGGGCTCCGCGTGTCTGAGCCCTGAGCGGTGCCTGCTGCAAAAAGCCACAGCGCAGTGGGAAGCGGGGTCCGGTGCCAGCGGGGCACGGTGGGAAGGGTTATTCCTGGAGGCTTCGCCGCAGGCAGAATGACCCTGGTTATGAGGAAGATGTGTTGGGAGGAAAGAGGTCGGCTCCCACCAGCCTGTGCCACGGGGTTGCAAAATATCATTGGGAAGATGTCAGGGCTTGTGGATAATATCTGGCTTTTTGAGCTTCACAATTAAATGCTGTGCTCCTCATCTAATTTACTACCACATTAAACATATAAAACAACAACTTATTGTTTTATAATCTCTCCCAGGGGAGGTTAAGCTGTTGCAGCATCCTGCAAGAGCTGCATGAATGCTGGAGGTTACTCCAGAACTGACATCTCACTGCAAGAACTCTTCCAGCCAAAAAGACAGCGGCACCCGCAGCCCACAAACATTAGGCTCGTGCCAGCACCGTGGCAGCCACGTCTCCGGTTTCCTCCACGCCGTCCTCGGTGTGACAGGCACTGGCAAGCACTGGTGCTGCGCGGCGTTGACCCTCCGTGCCTTTAGACTTTCTCCCATCTTCTCCTGTCGCTGCCACCACCACCACCACCACCACCACCACCACCACCACCTCCTTCCCATCCCGCAGCACAGGCTGTGGGCACGCCGCTCCCTGCCAGTGCCGCTGCGGTATTCCCGGCGTGGTGACACGACGACCGGCTTGCACATCCCGTAACACGGGGGTGGTCGGGCACTGACTGGGCTCGGGGGCCCCCGTGGCCCCAAGTCACCCCTGCTGATCCCTGCTCCTCAAAACAGCCAGCCCAAAGGCTGGAAGAAGGGGGTGCGATTACCCCTACCTCACTGGCAGGGAACAGTGGCTTGCGGGTGCGTGGTATGTCACCGGTAAACCAGGACGTGTCCCCGCTTCCCGCTGGCGGCCACAGAGCTCAACCCCCAGCAGCGCACTGGCCCTCCTCGGTGCTCCCCACCGAGCCGCCAGCGCAGGGAGGGAGGTGATGTGACCCTGCAAACGCCAGAGGGAGGTGACGTGACTCTGCAAACCGAGCGCTGCCCGTGGGGCCCCTCACCTCTGGTTTTGGTAGCGGCGGCCACAGCTATCTACATCATAGAATCATTTAGGTTGGAAAAGACCTTCAAGATCATCAAGTCCAACCATCATCCATGCCCATTAAACCATGTTATGGAGTACCCCGTCTACGCACTTTTTGATTACCTCCAGGGATGGTGACTCAACCACTTCCCTGGGCAGACTATTCCAATGCCTGACAACCCTCTCAGTAAAGAAATTTTTCCTAATATCCAACCTAAATCTCCCTTTTCACAACTTGAGGCCATTTCCTCTCATCCTATGGCTTGTTACTTGGGAGAAGAGACCAGCACTCACCTCACTACAACCTCCTTTCAGGCAGTTGTAGAGAGCGATAAGGTCTCCCCTCAGCCTCCTTTTCTCCAGACTAAACAGCCCCAGCTCCCTCAGCCGCCCCTCATCAGACTTTATCCTCCCTTTATCAAAGGGAGACATGCCCTCCCTTTGCACCCTGTAGCTGCACGGAGATAGGAAAAGGAAAGCAGATAACGGGAAAAGACATCATGCTGGAGCAGCTGCTGCCAAAACACCGTTTTTTTGATGCCACTTTCTTCTGCGTGGCCCTGAGTTTAGGTTGAAGAAGCAGATGTGGAGAGGATTGCAGCTTGGTACGGCCAGCAGTGAGCGCAAGACGTCGGACAGGGTCTGCGGGCAAGGTCCCTCCTTTGTCACAGGTGTGTGACCATCGCTGCCAGACACCTGCAGCTCTGCTCTCTGCTCAGCAGCCTAAGCTGCCGGATCGCAGGAGCTCCTGCCGGGAAGCTGTAGATACCACCACCACAGCAAGGAACCGTCACCATGCCCAGTAAGGCTTGCTTGGCAAGCTGTCAGTGGCTCTGTGTCCATGCACAGGACCTCCTCGCTGATAAAACCCAAATGCCTGCGACCCACCGTGCAGGGAGCGTTGATAAGCAGGAGGGATGCTCCTTGCTCGTGCTCCGTGTCCTTGAGGCCGTTCTCTGAAGTGAACGAAATGTCCTCTTTGCCAGGATGGTTGTCAACAAGGGCATCGAAGTGTCATCGTTCCTTCAGGCCTCGGAGACTTGACTCTCCTCCTCTCCCCTGATTCCTCAACTCCTCTGGCTTTTCACTGGGCAGGTGCCTCACGAAACCACCACAAGAGCAGCTTTGCACCACAGCCGTGAGAGCACGGTGCAAAGGATGCACAAGTTCACCCATTTTCAGGACGCATTCAGCAACCCCCGAGATGCCGACCCCTAAATGACAGTCACCCCGAGGTATTAGCTGGGGTGCCCTGCGCAGCCGTTTGATGGAAGAAGGAAATGTTTTGGACACAAACCTCATCTGCCACTTGCTTGCGATTGCCTTGTGCTGCATGGTAGAACTCTGGCGTTGCCATGGTTTTCTAGGTTTCAAGGGGTGTTTTTACTCCGTACTGTTAGTTTTTCACAATCTGCTTGTCTTAACTCTTTACATAGGTTGTTCAAAGCTAGTTAAAATGGGGGACATACCTGTAAAAATGCTCTAAAACTATTACCTGTGATACCCAACGTGGTGGATGCTCTCAGGGAGATGCCAGGAGCAGTAAAAAGCATCTGAATGGCACCGATAGGGCTGTGTCTTGATGTCACATTGGGTTATTCTGCACAATGGTTGTATCTTCAAGAATTAAACTGCAGCGTGGCTGCTCTCCCTGCCCGCCGAGCAAGGAGCCTGCCAGAGCCTGTTCCTGCTGCCTGCGCTTCTGTGAATTTATAAAACTTGCTCCAGTCCCTGGCCAGTCTGAGAGCTCTGCAGATCCTTTGTAGGTCTCAGAGCTTTAAAAGCAACAGCCGACAGGCTTTTGTTGTACCAGGCGCTTTGCTAATAGGCAAAAATCATTACAAAACAAAATTAATACGCAGATATTTTTTCCTGAAAGCATAAGCAGCAGGGGGTTGAGCTGAATGACAGAGGACATTTCAGCTCACAAAGCTGCCGACTCACTGCAAAAGCCCTCCCTCATTGTGGCTGGCCTCATCTTCTCGCAGGTGTTGGGAATGGTGGGGCTGGCTGGAGTGAGGGGGACCAAGGGCCCTCGTTTCCCACAGGCTCTTCCTGGGATGGGACTCCATCAACAACCGCTGCTCCCTGGGGAATGCAGCTTCACCCTGGTGTGGCTATCAGCAAGAAAGGGAGTGCTGGATAGAAAATGTTGTCCAGCAGCAATGTACCCATGAAGCCTGCAGCTCTGCTGGTCCTGCAGCTTGCCCGGTCACAGCAAAGCTCAGAGCCACCCTGCTGGGTTTCTTCCACGTCCATAGTGAACTCCTCTTGGCCAACAATCTCTTCTTGGCCTCCCCGTTCCCTTGCTTCTCATCCCATAGAAATGCCTCCACTTCTCAGCAGCCTCCCCTTTGCCCCGCGGCTTTCACAAGAGCTTTGGGAGTTTCCTCTTCTTTTTTTTCCTTCAATCTCACTTCTCCAGCTATCAGGTGACACTTAATGCGAATTTCTTCATAGGTCAAGTCACTTCAGATGCTGAGCTGTTGGAGATGAGAGAAGTAACAAGTTGTCGTTAAGTCTGTTCAGTTTCTATGGTAGCGAGAAGAGAGGTTTTTCATTAGGCTCCACATTTGAGACACCGCCTCCAGAGCAGTTCTCGGGCTCTGGCAACCAATGGTCCCCATATGACCTGTGGCTTTAGGACCTGCCAGACCCACGGACATGCTGCTGACGGATGGCAGTTCGCTGTCTGGAGCGTGATATATGCAGTTCTCCAGTCCTGCATCTCAGTTAGGAAGATCGGTATGGAGCAGAAGCCCTAGGGCTGAAGTGCTATTGAGTAGCAATCTGGGGGGGGAGCGTGATGGAGGAACAGGAAATTTTGGTGAAGACAGCCTAGTAGCTGAACTAAATGACCTAACATCTGTCCTCCTTCAAGCAGTCTCATGGGTAGAGGACACTGGCTCCATCCCTATGACCTAAAAACAAAAGACTGCCTTTTTACAAAGATGTAAGAAACGGAACAAGAGATGAAACGCTGTCATTCTTCATGACATTATGCAGGGCTGAAAGTGCATAATCATAAATTTAAAAACCAGGATGAGCTTTGCAATGGTGGGACAATTTCTGTACGTAACATATCATTTTGCGTACCCTGTGGACAAGCTGAAGTCTGCTTTTCCATCAGTGCCATTTTACAACGAATTAAAGCACGTTGGGTGTCGGGGTCACCAGCATTGCTGCTTTCCTAGGAGTACCGAGGCAGACAGAGCCTTCCCTGGAAGCAGCCTCCTCCTGCAGAGTGGCTTGTCTGTACACTTGTAGGTATCCTCCAAAACATTGTTTTGAGATTTCCACAGATACAAAACTTACCTGTCAGGTTTGTGCTGACAGAGCACAGCTTTTTTAGACGTAGCCCAACATTCTTGGCTTTATTCTCAGTCTTATTGCACTGATAGGCCAGACTAGCTGTTTTCTTGATCAAAACACAGGTTGCCCTTGAGAATCAAGTAGTGATATGCCCTTCTCTCTTTGAATAGCAGGGGAAAGCCTTTCTGAAGTCTCATGAGACTGTCTCTGGAGTATGTAATGTGGCAGCTGTGCTTGGAGAGGGAGAAGGAGCCTCTGCTAGCACAGGAGGTAGGGTCAGCAAACAAAATGATGAATACCATTTTGGAGAAATGTGAGGGCATTGGGGAGGTGTCTGGAATCACAGAGTGGAAGAAGGGATGGGGAGAGAATGAGGAACATGGATGCCTACGGTAGCCTGGCCAGTGCAAATCAAGCTGAGGTGTTACTTTTCCACCAAAGGTGACCGCTTTTTTCAGCAGGGAGCACAACTCTTCAGCTCCCCAGTATGAAAAAAACAATCCTGAAAGAGCAGAAGTTCAGGATAGTGGCACGTTGCATCAGGAATGGGACTTTCCTCCCTAGCTTTAGCCATCTAAAACTCTGATTCCTGATCCCGTGAAGGCAAGACATTGGCTTGGTGCTGAGCCTGGCACTCACAGGGACTTGGTCCCTTCCCAGTGATGTGGAGCCATGTGGCTTCTTAACACACACCCCTAATCAAACACCAAAATGGGTTGTTTCCACTGGCCAAGTCTAAGCTGGTGGCCTCTCTAATCTCCTGATTAGAGTCCCACTCTGTACCCAGTAAGGAAAGACAGTAAACTCCAAATACCATCATCAACGCTATCAACTCATCAACCTTAGACACACACCTTAGGATGAGCTGGATCATCCCATGGGAGTACACCTCCTTCCATTGACAACTGGGAGAGCCCAGTCAGCCAGCTGGGATGGATGCCCTGCCTCGGAGAGCTGAAGATAGGTGAGATGACTCCCACCTCATACACCCTCTCACATCACCCCAGCCTTGCCTAACGATGCTCACTAGTCTTCTCTTCATCACTGCCAGTGACCTGAGCATTAACTAGGATCACGGGCCAAGAGGTCCCAAAGATGGAGCGTCAGTGTCCAGGTCTGACTACAGGGCCTTGGTGCAGCTGCTGCCTCTACAAGAGGTCCCAGCAGTGCTTGTGGGGCATCTCCGGACAAAGAGCCATCAACAGCACAGCCCCGCTGTCAGCGTCTTTGGGCATTGACCTTGTCCAAAGTGAAATACTGCTTGATGGGCTGAGATCACACTGCTTGCTTTAATAAAAGTGGTGCTGCAGGAGAATGGGATTTTACCCTATTCCTATGCCAATAAGCCATCTTCATAGCCTGGATTTCAAAAGATCGTGGCTGTTGTCACCTTGCTGCCATTGCCCCACAGGTTACTTCAAATGTATCAGAGAATGACAGAATAACTGACTGGAAAGGGACCTCTGGAGGTCACCAGGTACCAGCCCACCTCTAAGTAGGTCCAGTTACAGCAAGCTGATCAGGGCCATGATGAGTTCGAACACCTCCAAGAACAGAGACACTACCAACGCTCCGGGCAACCTGTGCCAGTGTTTGACCACTCTCATGGTGCCAACCCGATGCCTTATATCTAAATAGAATTTCCTGTACTGTGTCTTATCCTTTCACCCTGCACCTCCCAGAAAGGTCTGGATTCATATTCCCTATCAGCTCCCATAGGGTCGTTGTGGGCAAAAATTAGATCCCCCCTTTGCCTTCTCCTCCTACGACTGAATAAGCTCAGCTCTCTCACCATCTCCTGGTACTTCATGGGCTCCGGCCATCTTGGTGACCCTCCACCAGAGTCTCTCCAGTCCACCAGTCCTCCAACACTTGTCTCTTCTATTCCAGTGCTCCTCTCCCTGGCTTTCATTCCTCCCCTGAGGGAAGGACACCCTTCCACGTGGGTCCAACGAGAAGCACACGCAGCAAGCCCTCGGTGTCCAGGTTCCCGGGGTGCCCAAGCAGCAGGGGTCAAACCCCAGCACTGCACCAGCAGGTTAGCAGGGAGGAAGGAGACACCTCGTCACCCTTGTCGTGAGAGCAGGAGCAGCGCAAGCGGGTTTGCAACGGCACAAACTGCCACCTAGACAAGAAAGCTTAGGATGGGATTTGAGCATCTTAGTAGCCCCCAAAACTGTTAAGCCTATTTTACAGACAGAGAAATGAGGAAGAAGGAGACTAAGGAACTATCTCACAGAAAGCCTTCAAAGACCGGGAGACTCGACCGCTGGACACAAGGCACGCTACCCTTGAGCTGCCTCAGGAAATCCCTCAGAGATTTTAGAGCAATCGGGGTCAGGTCCCTGTCTCTAATATAGGAAGATAAGGCTTATGCTGAGAACGTGTACTGGAAACTGCAAATGACACGGTGACTCTGTGTTCAGCAAGTGTCACCAGGCATGGGAATTTAGGAAAAACCCTCCTGCCTGGGAACGATTTTGCATAGAGAAGACAGAGAGCGTAAAGGGGTGCGGGTGCCTTGATGTATGCGGAGCCCTGACGGTACCGCACACCTCGCAGGGCTGATCTGTCGGCACCCAGCTGCGGGCTGACCCCAGGAAAGCTCCGAGGCTGCCTCACGTCTCCACAGAGCCCGATGGCAGGGTTTAGCAAGGGTCTCCCAAGCGCAGCCCTGCGATACAGGAGTACCTCACCCTCCCCGCTGCACGCCCCCCCCGGCCGATCGACCCGCGCCCCGGTGCAGAGCCTGCCCACCACATAGGAGCCTTCACAGCCACAGAGGCTTGCAATAGGCTCTGAAGTGGAAGAAACTGTTTTCTCAGCATTTTATTTCAACTAATGTGCTCAGGCTAGTATCACACTGTGCTATTAATGCTGCCCCGGTTTGTAATTCTGCTTTCATGTTGGCTCCATTTTTCTCTTTTTAATACCACTATCTAGCCTTCTGGTTCTTAAATGTGGGACCTATTTTTCTGTCTGCTGTAGCAGAAAGAGCTAATTTGGTCCTTCTGCGTATTAGCAACAGGACTGTGAAGTGGAATAGAAGGCGATTTTATCTCTGTGTACGTCCTTGGTCAGATTGACACTAGAATACTGCATCCTGCTGAGGTGCCATATTTTAAAGAGGACATCAAAAAATTGGAGCGAGTGAAGAAAAGAGCCATAAAAAATGGTTTGAGAGCTGAAGAAAACCACTTACAGGGAGAGACTTCTAGAGGTCAGCCTCTGTAACTTGTCAGAAAGAAAACTGAGAAGTGATTTGATGATGTGTATAAGTACACGTGTGGAGAGAAAATACAGGATGCTAAGGGGATACTAAAAATTTAGACCGAGAACGGCACACAGATAGACAGTGATGGGCACTGGAGAACACGCTGAGCTGAATTACAAATCAGGCGTACTTGTTAACCATAAGGATGTTAACCCTCAGAAGAAAATTGCAAAGTGAGTGATGGGTACTGCAATTCTTGAGGTGTTCGAGAGAAGTTTGGATGCTAATTCTGCGTGTCAGGCTAGAGGCAGGGATTACTGCAGGACGGAAATTGAGGTGAGTTTGCCCAAATTACAAGCTGGGAGGTGACAGAATCCGGCTTCACGGAAACAAAATTCCACATTTCATTTCATATGCCCTTTGCTCCAGTTGCCCATCACGTTCTTGGAAAAAACCCTTGGGGAGGCAACTCAGTCCCCTAACGTATTAATAAACAATTAGTAAGCTAAGTGGTCACTTTTAAGGCTGGGGAGGGAGAACTGGGGCTCTCAGACACACAGGGGTAGGAGGATGGATGCTGGGAGGCTGCTCCCATGTGAACACCTACAGGACCGTGGAGCCGGGGGGTGAATGCCAGCACCCCAGCCTGGCCCAGTATCTCCACACAGCAATGCTCTGGCCAGCATGGTCGTACCCAGAGATGCTCATCCAGCCTGGTGAGAAAAACGTCATCAGGCTCTTGAAACTGAACATTTCCCACTGCCTCTGTCGGGGGGTGCCAGCAGCAGCTCCACAAAGCAGCTTATAAACTCATGATTTCAGTGTCCAGGGGAAGGAGATAAAGGTTGTAAAGCCCAAATCGTGGTCTGGAGGATCACTTAGTCCACTCCCCTTGCTCACAGGCAGAACGGATCCTCCAGTGCCATTCGTGGGGGACAGTTTGTAGTTCAGACACACATCGCTGGGATGAGGTCTCCACAACACTTTCAGTTTTTCCTGTGGGGATGTTTGCATTCTTTCCCTTGATGTTTAACACAAATATCCTGTATGTTAACTTGAGCCTGTTTCCCTCTGCCTTACCCACAGTGGACACCAAGTACGGTATACCCTCTCCCTCTTTACAAATTTTTAGTATATTTTCCTTTTTAGATTTTTAAAGATTTTTTTTTTAAAGACATTTAAGAAAAAAAAAAAGATTTTTTAAAAAACTATCAAGTTAAACCCCCTTAAAGTTTTCTCCTTTAGAATGAAGCAACCCTCATTCTGAGCACCTTCCTCCACAGACTGTGTTTCTCCACACCTCTTCTGCTTCTTACTGCCTTTCTGTGGAGGCCCTCAGATTCCCCATGTTCTCTTAACCGCAGTGCCAGGACTGGGGACAGATGCCCAGGGGACAAGGACAAGAGGCTCTTTCTTCCACCAGGAGAGCAGGACGCCGGTCCCTCACGCCTGGCTGGTAATGTCCTGAGACACCCAGACCCTTCCTTGCACAGCTGCTGCTGCTGTTCAAGTCATTTCCCCATCCTGCACACGTACAGTTAATAAATATATCCCCAACTACGCAATTCCTCATTAGTAAACATGGACCTTTTAAAGAGCTCCTACATGTCTGCATCAGAAAAATAGTACGTCAGAAAGCCACAAAGAGAAACTTCCAATTAAGCTCACTTTGTAAATCATCTGCGGTTTCTAAACAAGCCTGGCGCATACACATTCTTCTTGGTTTTTCTCGTGGTGCGTGTTTGCAGTCAGCACTTAGCACACAAACTTTTGCAGTTTCTTTAAAGCTAAAGCTGCTCTGAGCAAGAGCCGTGTGCCCTGAACCCATCCCCGAGGCCGGGAACTGCATCCAGCCCCCCAGCTATAGCTGCTAGACACACAAATGGAAAGCTGCTGGGCATGTAAAGCAACTATTAAGCTATTCTAGATCTTAAAACTTCCTCAAGTGCTCATGAATCTCGAAAGCAGTTCGAACCCTTTCTTTCCCTGATGATTTTGTGCTCTCCTAAGGACATATTTCTGTAGATGGCTGCATTCGGGAGGTTTCTGTTGGCTCTAGCAGTCAAGTGGTCTTCAGGAATTCAGAGCTCAGCAGGACTTTGAATCCCTTCCAGCTGAGCTCTTGTGCTCTGCAGCCTCTGCGCGGCTTAAGAAATTTCAATATTTACCTATCTGGTGCAAGCGCACATCCTGAGGAACCCTAAATCAAAGGGGTTATAGGCTCCGCATACACAGTGTATAAAACCCCGCTGGAGGGATTTGTGCTAGCTGAGCAAGCGGGTTCTGCACACTCAATAGCTGCATATTCCTCTCTGTACAGGAAAATTACACGGAGCACTCTGAGGCTTAAATAAAAAACAAGGCTTAAATGTAAATTCATAATGCGTCCTGGGAGACTGGAGGAGATATTGAGACATTTCTAGCGTGCTAAACTCATTCTTGAGGAAAAAATGAATTTGTCTCAAGGTAAAACTGAACGTGAAGAGCAGAGCTTCCCTAAGACGCAAGTGCTCCAGCTTTGTGCCATGTAGCAACAGCAGCTGGAAAATCCTGGTGGGAACAGAAATCCTTCAGGTAGCCGAGCCAGGAGATATGTTGCCATCTCTCTCCAGGGGCAAATGGAAATGGTCCCAGCCTCATCACAAAGAGCAGGCAAAGCCCCATCCAGCTGCCCGCACCCCACAGTGCCCCAGTTGGCTCCAGGAGCTGCCTGGCCAAGCAACAAGCCATCCCATGGCAGTGGTGTGGACAGCATCCTTCAGCAAAGGCTGTGTTCGATCACAGTCTCTTGGGAGGACATCATCCACAGCTCTGCTAACAAACATCGGCAAAAGCAACAAACCATCAGTACAGCCCGGCCGCGTCCATGATAGATCTCCCATTGCTGCCCTTGCCTCTTCCTTTGCCTACCTTGGCTTGTCTCACTGGTGTCCCAGGTTTCGGGTCCAGGCTGGGGTGGTCATTCCCTGCGTGCCTGTCCAGCACCTCGCACAACCAGGCCGCTCATCTGCCGCTATCTCTGAGGAGATGCTGTGCCCACAGGAAGATCAATTTTCTCAGCAACACCCCCGTAATGGGACCCTCTGTCCCCCTCCCTTGAGAAGACAGGTGAGAGCGGGCAGCCTGGCAATAAACGTGTGTTGAGCGCTCTTCTGACCCAGCTCCCAACTTCTTGTAAGAGACAAAAATCTAGTGTGCTGCACTGAGAGACAAGGGGGCAACCAATTCTCTGCAGCAGCAGGGGCATTTCTGGGGTGAACTACTTTACCCTAGCTGCAAAGCACAACCATCTACCCAAGTGTGAGAAGGTGAGGGCATCTGAGCCCTTCTGCAACCCAAACCAAGGAATTTGGTTTTAGCACGTGTTAGCAAAACTCACCAGATATGAGAAACCATGATTTAACCACCGAAGCCATATAAACTATGAATCTGTTTTCTCAGATCATAGATCACACTCATCATCTCCCTTTTAGTACATTTGGTGTAAGTAGCAGTATTTCCAATCACCTTCTCCAGGAGCGCCTTCAGCCCTGTGCAGGGTAGATGAGGCTGGAAATGAGCTTGACCCCATCCTGAAGGATGGGGAGACCCGGCTGTTTTCATGCATCACCTCAAGCGCGCCACTTGGCACCTCCTCTCCTGAATCTTCGTCCCCTTTGCCAGGGTGAATGAGAAGACATGAGGACCCAAATTATTTTAACGCTGGTTGGAGCACAAGTGCAGCCTGCCCATATCCTGCTAAAACTCCACAGCTCGAGAGGAAGGAGCCAGAAGCTATATATCAAAGAGGGAAAAAAGGCTTCTCAGCCCCAAAGGCAACCAGAACCCGTGCAGAACAGATTTATAAAATACAGCATGGTGCAAAGAAGCACCTCCTTCCAACACCCCTTTCTCCTTTGTCCTCGCTTCCTGAGGCTCACATTTGTTATTAAGTTTCGTTAAGGAAGGAGCAGACATGGGCAGTATCCATCTTTTACCGCCTCCCCCAGCCTGGTCATGGCACCGCAGAATATTGTCAGAAAGCCACCTGCTGACTCTGACCAGTCCATGCCCATGTTACACGTTTAGGAATCACTCGGCAGCCCAGCGCAAGCCAGGCTGTACCTCACCCTTCCCATTGCCCAGCGTATCTGCACAGTAGATCCACTGGCAACCGCTGGGCAAGAGTAGTCTGAGGGAAAGATGACTGTTTTGACATCCGAGGGATGCTGTGGTCTGAGGGAAAGATGCTGCAGAAGTTGAGGGGAAGTATCTGTACAACAGTCTGAGCTCTGGATGTTCAGCCTTCTTTAGGCCCCTGATAGCTCCCAAATTTCTGATGCTTTCCTCTCTCCTGCTAAAGAATTCCCCCTGCCGTCTCCTGGCAGATCCTGCCTAATTAGTACCAGTATCTACAGCTCCCCTGGAAAAACGTCTCTGTCCTGTCCCATCTCATGGTTTTTGCCAGGAGGGACAGGGATGAAGGTGCACAGCCTCGACGTTTCCATGCTACCAACTCGGTCTCACTACTTCCAGTGTGTTGGTCCCACGTGGCCAGGCTGAGCTAACCTTGGTTCAGGAAAAACTAAAACCAGGAGCCTTCCAGGGACTGAGGAGGGGGTTTAACTGTCTGCAAAGGAAAACTGCAGTGAGACAGAGCTGGGGATTGACTTGGATACCAGGGTGGTCAAGGGTCTGCGTGCTCTGTGTCTGCACCCGAGACACTGAAGGTAGGTAACCACCAGGCTGCAATGTTGGTGGGACAGTGAGGGCAAGGGGCACTGAGGAGATACAGACCAGCACGGAGAGGTTCTTCCCACCCAAAATTTATCATCTAAACTGCTTCTCCTTGACTCCCTGTATAAGAAATGGCAGTCTGGCAGTGCTGCTCATCTGATCCTGGAGCAGGCATCTCAGATGTGTCAGAGAACTCTTGTCCTAAGCTTGACCATTTCTCTCCACTCACTCTACAGGGAGTCTGGGTGACCAGCTCAGACACAAATATCTGCAGTTGGACAAGAGGAGTTCCAAACTCGGCCCCCTAAAGCAGCCGTGGATTAGGATCTAGTTGGAAGAAGTCTTTGAGAAGCAGACTTGCTGGGTCTCTAACGGGAGACGAAGCCTTCACGTTCCCAGGGTCCCCAAACCCTCTGCAGCAAAGCTATGGATGTCTACACGCAGCTGCTGCAGGCTGCCGGCATGCCTCCACACAGTCCCAGCACAGCAACGCAACCAAAAAAAACCACAAAACAGTCCTCGTCACTGAGGAGCAGAAGCGCAATAGCTTTATTCCCACCTTGGCTGTAACAACCACCACCAGATATGAAGGGAATCTGCTGAACAGACTCAATCCAAGCGGGTTCATTTTTCACATAATAGGATTTCTGGTGCCAAATGCTTAATGGCTCCCTTTGGGAGGCTGCAGTTTGGTTTTGCTTCTGGACAGCTCAAGAGGAAGGAGCACGCCCTGGAGAACCATGTACCAGCAGGGTCCTGCACAGAGCGACTGGGTACTCGTGGCAGCGGGGACCTGAGTACGAGTGTCAGGATAACCCAGCCCTGGCTGGGCTCTGTGCACACACAGGAGAAAGGCAGAGACAGGGAGACTGGCAGAAGGTACATGTGATCCATCCACACTCACCCTCATCCCTGGTTACTGGTGGCCGTGCTACCCCTGAAGCTTGTTAGCTGGTCCCAAATCTCTTCTTCCCCTTTGTCTGGGCAGCATCCAAACATCCCCAGAAATGCTGTGGTCCCAAGCTGTGTGGGTGCTCCTAGCTGCATCCCCCGTGAACAGAATACCCAAATCTTTTCTCTTGCCTGGAGAGCTCCTGCATCTTCCCCCCCTTCCCTGCATATCCTACTGCCTATCATCGTCTCAGTTAACTAACGAGCACTAGTTGCTGTGCAACAACCATATACCTAACCCTTCTGCCCTCCTGTAGGTCATACAACCAGAGACTCGGTTTGTTTGCCTGATTACAGCAACATACCATGATGGCAATTTCTTTTTTTCCTTGCCTTACTGGGTAACTTGCTGTGCACGCCTTATGGACCCATCATGTACACTTCTGGTGATCTGGTTTAAGAAAACAAACAGGCTCAGATGGCAAAAAAGGTTGCTGAAGAGGATCTCTTATAAAAGAGACTGAAGGAGCTTGTACAGTCTAACAAAACACAAGGTGTTGCCTTATATGATGAGTCTATAAATACATTCAGGCATCCAGGAGAAATATCAGGGACTAAGAACTATGTGTTAGAGGATGACATTAGCACGAGATCAGATGGATACAAATCAAGTGTGAACTTATTTAGATTGGAAACTAGCAGAAAGTTTCCAAATCATCTGTGAGAACACAAAACATCTGGATATGCCACAGAGCTGGAAAAGGCCTCCTGGGTCACTGGCTGTGGTGGGCTCCACTCCATCTTAAAACTGATTAGTCTTTCATTTGTTCCTTTGTTTCAAAACAAGTTTCCTGCTCTTCTCCCATCCATGTGTGTATTGCATGTCTGTGGGAGCGCTTTTCCCTCTTCTCACCATCGATTTCCCTTGCCCGGACCGGGTGGGCACACCGGGACGCAGCCCAGCATGCCGTCCTACCCTGCCATTGCCCGACCTCCTCCTCCTCCAGCATCTCCCCAGCCGAAGCTGTTTGCTCTCACGCGCTTCGCTTGGGGTCGCGTCTTGCAAAAGCACAGCTGCCTTGGCGGGTGAAAGAGGTGAGCATGGACGGGGCGCCAAGCATTGCTTAAGCTGGGCAGGTTCCCAGTTTAAATAAACCTAAATTCCCAGGATCTAGAGAGAGAGAGGCTGACCTGGCAGTGCCGCCGGTGTGCTGCTGGCAGCCCCGCCAGCGGAGGGGGCAGCCGTCTGCCCCACTCCCCTCCGAGCTGAGGCATGCGGATCCATCACGCAGGGGAGGAGCGTGCGAATCGCTCTCAGCTCCTCAGCGAGGGGGAAGGAGCCTGGTCCCCCAGCACCGAGGTAGAAATGTCTAATTAGATACAACAGAGGGATAGATATGCATACTCGGGGACCTTTCTACACAAGCATAAATTAAGGAAAGCCAAATATTTATTTTAAATGGCTGTGCCATATGCTGATGAAATGCTAATCTGCACAGAAAAAAACACACTGTAAATAAACTCCCCAGAAGCCCCTCACATCCACTGAGCTTCATCTTTCCAAGCAAACTAACAAGAAGAAAATAAAATCAACAGCATCCATTATAGACTCCCTTCCATAAGAAATTCAGACAAGCTTAGGATGACATGGGCCAGTGCTTTCCAGACTACAATCTGAGGCCCCCAGCAGCCCCACAGGCTATTTGTTAAGGGCTTGCAGAAGGTATTTAAGAAAAACAAACTTGCTGTGTTTAATTCACAATAGAGGGATCTTCAGCCTCAGCAGAAAAAATGCTAGGGGGCTGCAAATCAAAAGCAACTGAAAAACACTATGGTATGCTTTAGGATCAGGAACTGGGAGTCAGAGGGACAGCTTTGTCTCCTCCGCTGATCCCAGGACCTTGGATGAGTGACTTCACTTCCACCTCTCTCCTCGTTCTTCTATTCCCCATAAGCATTTGCAGCATCTCTTCTTGTGCACCCGAACGGTACCCACCACAACTAAGCCCCAGGACCCTACAGAAACACATCACTATTAACAACCCCTTATTCTTCCAGCCCTCCAAAAACACTCCAGCCCCAGCACATCCCAAAGTCTGACAACATTTCAAGATGGGAAGCAAGCTATTAGGAAGTAAAATTGAATTACCTAAAATGTAGTTTTTGTAGTGGCTGTAACAAACCGGCCCTGGAGATCGGCATGTTTTTAAGCAGCAAGGCTGGGCAATGAAACCTGTCAGCAGTGCCTGCAGTTGGCTTCCTTTGTTCACCAAGCCACTTCCACCCCCTTACATACGTTCTCCTCACTGGCAAACATGCAAAGACCACTGTTTTTATCAACATGCATATTGCAGTGTTGTCAGCAGCTCCTTAAGGTTATTCCCTTTTTCTTCTCCGTTATATTTATAAACCCTGTGCAGAGTTGCTATGGTTTCTGTTACCGCCAGTCCAATTGGTATTCAGTGCAGTTCCTCTCACCTTCACCATTTGGGTGACCTTTACTTCACAAGGAAGATCTCATGCCATCAGCCCGTTCAATTAGATGTCACACAACACGCTGTGCAAGAACACCAACTGCTAAGCAAAAGAGGGCTCTGTGGAATCAATTCATCTGCAAAGGCTGTCTGAGAGATGGATAAACAATGGTAATTATTTCAAAACAAATTGGAACCAGAAAGTGCAACCCAGCAGTGTAACTGCTAGACAAAAAGGAAAGCCACAAAAAGAAGAAATTTCAGCTCTCAACATCGTGGGTACTCCGGTATCTTCCTCTAGGCAAATAGTTTTCTACCTTTCTTGCTCTCCTAAGTCAAGTTCAAAAAACTTACTTCCAGGACAGTTTCTTTTACATCAGTTGAACAACTTATGCAAGAGACTGCTCATGAATGGGAGCAACAC
Source organism: Leptodon cayanensis (assembly GCA_027564655.1). NCBI lineage: Eukaryota > Metazoa > Chordata > Aves > Accipitriformes > Accipitridae > Leptodon > Leptodon cayanensis. The sequence continues at coordinate 3,980,652 of JANXJC010000026.1, read as the reverse complement.
AGTTGTAAACTGGCAGTAAGAATTTCTCTCTTTTTCAAACTAATATTCTAAATATTATATGTAAGTGACTTCACACAAAGCTACACTGCTTACTGTACAGCCAGACAGCCAAGCGGGATCCATGGTGCTTTCCTCCAAAAGTAGGTATGCTGGGAATGGGCTCAGCAGCTCCATGTACCAACCAGATCGTGGGATCCCCCAAACCCTAACCCAAACACTGAACAAAAACCCCATGGCTTCCCCCTAACTCTGAGAAAAACGTTCCTACTACAACAAAGAAGTCACAAATACACAAAAGCCAGAAAATAGAGCTCGGACACGATACGACCCCAACTCTGCCCATGCAGTAGGAATGGCAAGATCCCCACACTTTGCCTCTTCCTAATAAAGCCAGAACTTTCCTTGTGGCACCTCCTCAGCTGCTGAGGCAAGTGTTCATGCATTGGGCAACCAGGCTAGCCAAGACATCTCATCCCATACGCTTTTAATGCCAGTTGGGGCCTTTTAAAGAAAAGGAAAATTGCCTGGATTTTTCCAAGACACCTAGGTGCAGACATGCGTAGGAGCATGGCGCTTTAGCTGATCAAAAAGACAGCTCTGTATTGCACAAAAGGAGCTCCTCTATTCTAGGTACTGAACAACCGCCTGTGCAGTAAGTGGGTCAGAAGAACAGGTCACAACCAGCGTACAAAACCAGGCTGCCTCAGAAAGCAGAGAAGGTCAAATGCCCCCGTGCTGCGGGAGGTGGGAACATCACTTGCTGCTGCAGCTCCGTGGCTAAGGTTCGTGTGGAAGCTGGGCTCTGAAACACGGGTGATCGAGGCCTCCACAGCCACGGCCAAGCTTTCGCACAGCGCTCTCACGAAACGCTTGACGTCAGCAGGGAAAAAGACCGTGTGCCACATTCTCTGAACCGAAGCATCTCTCTGCCTTTGCTATGACCAACATGGGTGGCTTTATGCAGTCTGCTTCAGTCCATCAGAGGGCTACTGAGACTCCTCCTGCCCAGTTTGGCTGCGGTCTGCACCTACGGTGGTGTTCGGTGGGCAGCTCACCCTCGGCCGCCGCTGCGGTGCTGACACCCACTTTCACACCAGCGTGTTGCTCTGGCACTCCCAGGCTCCCTGCTTGCTCCCTGGCAGCACAGTGTCACCTGTATGTTCATCGTGTCCTTTTCTGTCACTACAGATCCGAAAAAAAATCTCGGTCCGCAATCTGATTCAGGGTGGCTTATTCCAAAAACAGACCAAAAAAAATTTTCATTCTTTCCTCTGCTGCTTCCACCTCATGCCTGGATTGTACAGCTAAGTCTTTGCTCGCTTGCTGGAGGACTTCTTTACAGCACACAAGCTCTTTCATCTTTACCATGATCAGAAGAAGTCAGCGCACCTTTGCTATTTCACAGTCTCTTTTAAACTGGGGTGAGCTGAACTTTCTACGCAAAGATTTGACCTCTCCTGAAATCCCTTGATCAGCAATTTCCCTTGCTCACTCTTTCATGTTTGAGGCATTATGAAACACTGGAAACTACACATTCTTTCATAAGGAAGTTAGTGAGAAAATTCAAATAATCAACTCAGTCCCAGGAGACTTGGGGTCTCTTTCCAAGTTTGAAAGCTCTTTCCTAACAGAAGTTTTGCTCTTGAAAGTCTTCTGGTTAGCAAGCAGCTGATGATATAGCTTCTCTGGAGCCTGATTATACTTCCAGGCCAGAGGCAAGTAATAAAAAAGCCTGCCTGGCTCTGTGAGGTCTGAATCAGGTGCTAACACTGAACATCTGCTGGGGCCTCTGCTGTCCTCTCCCCCACCCTCCTTCCACGTGCTGGGCATTGGAGCGTTCTCCATTTTATAGCCTGTGGCAATGAAAGGCCAATTTAAGAGGGAAAGCATTGCTGACAGCAATATCCAAAAAACCCAGGCTCTGCTTTAACTGCCCTCTGTCCAGGACTTTGGTGAGTCCAACACCACCGTGACACGCTGGAAAGATCTCCATTGTATGGCAGCCTTTGGAAACAGTTACCAGCAAAGCATTCACAGCCCAACCCGAGCGAGACAGACTCTACCCGTACGTTTATTGCTCCATACAACCAGATTGCTTATTGTAAAAAAAAATAACAGTGCCACCCAAGAGGGCCTTCACAGATGTTTAGAAAGAGACACATAAACACAGCTTTAAAACATGTCTTTTATGTAATTTAGGTACAAACTACTGAAGCACCACACACTGTGTGCGTATATATACACATACACACGTGTGTGCATGTATCTCCATACACATACAGACACAGACTGAACAAATTGCCACAGCAGGCTGTGATATGTACATCGCGCTCTGAGGAATCCAACATCCCTACACAAGGGTTTCCACCAGTGGGACACGAACTGGACTTACGCTGAGCCGTAAGCTCATCCTTAGGTCCTTGACTTGCTGTTACTGTTGGCCTGGCCTTCCTTCCCTGGTTGCTCCTTGCTGCACCCCGCTGCAGGCTCCCCTCTTGAGTTAATAACCCAATCTCCAAGCCCATCCAGATGAGTGCACCAGCGTGACTTGGGAAAGATGTAAGGGTCGGCATACAGGGTCAGATCCCTATCCTGAAAAGTCTCAGCAAGAAAGGGATGGTCTCTGTCTTCCAGGGCGCCTGATCTAGCGGGGCCCAAGTCACGAGTGTAATGCTTGGGCACAACCACCATACATATAAATATCTACAGCCCGGAAAGTTTCACTTTTCTGTTCTGCAGCAGTAAAGGATGAATGGACCTGTACAGGAAAAACGTATTTGGGGTAGAAATCACGACCTTTAGAGAAAAAGACTGCAGCACCTGAATAATTCCTACTAGAGGGAATGCCCAGTACAGTGAATTTTGCTTAATATCCAAGAGGGAAGTTTAACGCCTTAAGGTAGAAGGTTCATCAAAGAGCTAAGGAACAACATTTTTGCTAAACGCTGTGCTTTCATCTGCAGGAAGGGCACTGCTGCTTGCAATATGAAACTGAGAAAACTCGTACTCAGACCTTTCCAAGCAGCAACTGCTGTATCCCAGCACTGCTCTTGCACAGCTGAACAGGGTAAGTTATTGGCATTCATGTCTATTCCCTTCTAGATCTTGCTTGTGTAGACTAAGCTCCTTGGGCAGCAATAGCCTTTCTAGTGAGAGAACTTTAAATGCTAATCTGGCATTGGCCACAAAAGATTCGCGTAGCTTTACTGATTTCCACTGCAGTAAAACAAACAAACAAGAATAACGGCTGCAGCCTACAGCTTTCGTAAGGAAGAAATGACAGACTGTAGTCATGTTTTCAAAGCTTTCTCTCTATAGAGGTCCAGTTATTCTCTGGGAGGAACAGACTAGCCCTGGTAGGAATTTATCCAAAAATTGTAAAGAGTCAACACAGCTTTTGCTTGCTCATCTTCCAATGCAGAGAGAACTGTTCCTTTTAGTCTGACAGCCACAGGTACTGCGAATCCCAAGGGCTCTGCTGTGCACTTAGTGCAAACTGGTCAGAAGCATTTATTCTCCCTGCAGCTGAAGATGGTAAAAGCTGGTGTTCTTTCTGCACTAACCTCCCTGTCCAGGAGTGTAACAGGGCCTAACGCTAGGCAGCAGAGATGCTCTGTCCTTGGAAAGATATGAACAGCAGCTGTGTCTCAACCGGTCTGGGGGCCTCAGAAGATATTCTTCTGGAGTGCCACATGTAAACATGCTTCTAAAGCCCTGACTGAGTCTCATGTCAAATGCAAGGTTGACTGAATCTCCGTAGTGTTTCTCCATGCAAATTGGGGCAGCCCTTTATGACAGGATCAAACCGAGACATGGTCTTCACACAAAGAAAGAAAAAGGAATACTGACAGACAAAGCAGCAATGGTAAAACAGCTTCAAAAGTCACTCACGTAATCAGACAGATGCTGCAGAGCTGTCATGCACATATCCTGGCAGTCCTTGCTACCGAACAGTAAATAGACTTGAGCAGCATTTGCCTTAGTGGTTCACATGTCGTGGCCCAAGAGACCAGTGTACTGAATTACTGACATTATTGGGAACTTCCAAGAACTAGCAAAAAGGAGCAAATAAAGATATACTTCCATTCAAGAGGAGGTATTCTCTGTCTCTTATTCCAATTTGCCACATCTGGCTATGCCACTAGGAGTCTCAGCAGAGAGCTGAAGGGCAGAATACCTACGGAACCGCAGAGGAACTCAGATCCACCAAGATACTTCGGGCCTAGCTCACAAAATCACCAAAAATTTGAGAGCTTGCAAATTCCTCCATAAACTTGACATCTCCTTCTCATTCCCACCATGGGACACCTTCGTATGTCAGACTCACAGCCCGAGTCTGTGAAAAGCTCACATAGTCAGCATGACAGTTATACTCTAGAGAGAGGATTTCTCATGCTAGACTTTATAACCCAACCCTTCTCATCCCTGCACTTGTACATGGGAAGGGAAGAAACAGATAAGAACATAAATGAGATCATACAGGTTATTTTCCCCAAATCAATAACATTCATACATTTTTAAGAAACCTTCATTTAAAAAAAATAAGCATGAACAGTTCTACAACATAAACAGGTGCAAATCCCATTGCCTAGTAAAGCTAGGAAAGAGTTCATGTCTAATCAGAAGTGAAAGTCCACAGTCATGTGTTTTAAGGACAGTCTTGTGTTTTAAAGACAGCCTTGATGTTAGTGTCTTTACTGTATTAAACTCTTGGTACTTTAATAATAACAATAATAATAATAATAACAATAACAATAATAATAATATCTAGACAGCACAGACAAAGTATAGGATGATACATACGCATAGAAGTGCAAGATGTAACTTAAGTCAAAGTGCCTACTGGTCAAACTTCAAAGTCGTTACGGGTCAAACTGGTACAAACTATGTTCAGAGATCAAGCACAAACCAGACGAAGAGCAATCAAGGCCCTTTTCTTTTCCTCTCATTTCCATCAGAAGTCATCACAGGTAACACCAATCCAGTCTGAAGTGATATCAGTTCCAAATGGGTGTACATGAAGGGAGAGCCAAGCCTGTGCCTTGATGGAAAACTGATCCTTGTTTCCTCTGTGTATTGCCAAGTAATCCACAGGCTTCGCTCCGAATATCCGGGCAGAGAGAGAGAGAACAGCAACTTCGATGCCACATGCAAGGGAGGCAGAGTCAGCAGCTCAATAGAAATGTAGCGCTTAAGAGCAGGGGCTACAGCAAGCCCTTGCTAGCTCCTCTGGAGTCACATCCCCCAGCTGATTTATTGATTCCAGCCATGAAAGATGACTATGAGGAGGTTAAGTAACACTGCTCTTCATTGGAAAAATAAAAAGATTATCCTTACAAGTGTGATTTTTCCCTTCCTGTTTGTCTTATTTTACTATTTCAGAGATAAAATATCTTTCACAGTACCAGCTCATTATTGTGTTCATTCCCTTTAAAGGCAAATGGAGTTTAAAAGATCTTGTCACCAGAAGGGGGTGGGATGGGGGCAGAGGCAGACCTTTTAATAAACCTTTAAAAAGACTTCTAACTCATTTTGCAAGTGAAAACAACAAAAGCCATAAAACTCTAACAAAGGAGAACTGTCACTGAGATTAAGCAGATCCAAACTCCGCCATCCATTTTTCGTACTTCTCCAGGTCTGCAGCAGAAACAGATTTGGAGATTTTCTTCAGAGCCAGCTCAAAGTCCCCCTTGGTAACCGGCATCTGAAGCTCCTCTTTAGAAAGTGCACGAATCTCTTCTGGAGTTAAGCCGTTAATACGCCGTCTCATTGCCATTAAAGAGGCATCCCTAGAAATACAGGACAATGTATGGGAGCTAATTGCTAGCAGCATGTGCTGTAAGCCTATGAATTTTGATTGTATTCTCTTGCTAGAAACCACTGGCAGGGACACTTAAGAGAGCATTTATTTACCATAGAAGATGCGGTTCACATCTTTCTTAGCTTCCATGTTCCCAGATCACTACATTAATTCAACGTAAAGAATGCATTGGCACCAAAACCCATTTAAGCATATGGTAAATGTGCAGAGATAATTAAAACTATAAAACTGAAAACCTTTTACAATGATTCATAGAGATGAAATTTTACAACTTCAGTGCAGGAAAGGGCAGGGTGGGAGACAAACTGCACTCAAAGACTCAAAGACTTTTTTTGTTTGTTTAAAGTAGTCTGGATTTTGCACCCCCACCCTCTTAGATTTCAACCTTCACGCCACCGTGTAGCCCAAAAGGACAGTCAGCACGTGTTCAGAGTGCAGCCCAGCTCTGTTGCCTGCTCGGACATAGCACCTGAATCTGTAAAGGGCAGAGCAGGAGGCATCAGACACTGGCATCACGCGGCCCTGCAGGGCTGAGGGCACCGGTGCCCGTGGCTCCTCATGCTCTACCTGCTCTGTGACTCCTCCCCAGCTCGGACACTGCCAGCATGGCCCACTGGCACGGAGAACACTGCTCATTTCTCACACCACGGCCCACATGCAGTCTGAAATTACATTTTCTCTTTCCCCAGGTTTTTCCCAGCAAGGGATAACACAGGCCTCAGGGAGAACAGGTAATTTAACTATTGCACTGCATGACACACACCAAGTATTCAAAACCATGGAGTCATTTCACAATTTCAGCAAAGCAGCAGGGGAAGAAAAAAAAAAATCCCAAGCCCTGTTCTTAAAGGATCAGTTTCTCTTGGCAGGGATCCTAAAGTTGTAAGGCACATAGACTTCCTTCCGATAAGTTTTTTCAAATACCTATCCTCCACCAGAAAAGACTAGTTTGTCAAAAAATGGAACAAACTGTGGGAACAGGATAGAAATAAATCCAATACTAATGCTATAAACTATCTGTATCACCCTTGCACCTAGAAGATTCAGGCAGAAACCAAACTGTGCTGCACAGGGGGGCTGTCCAAACATACAGCATATAAAAGCCCCAAAGAAGGGTTCTGTGAAAGGTTCCTTTGTAACACAGAATTCTAGCTCTTAAACTCATGGAATCTAAAAAAAAAAAAAAAAAATCCAAACCTGTTTTGCACTACATTAACAAATGCAGACAAATGCAGTAAATGCAGCCAACGGTAACATGGGATTTGCTCAGAGAATTTTCTTCTCTTCAGATCCAAGAAAACTTAACGACATATTACTTCATGGTCTTTAGACCCCTCCATATGACAGTAACACATGGTTCCAGCAAATAGATTTGGGCCTCAAACATAGTTACTGCTAGCATGGCTTCAGCTGTAGTGGGTATTGCCTTTTACCATGTAATGCAAATGACGACGTTCCATGCAGTTTTATTTGCAAATTTGGGGGAATGAGATACCTGCAAACATTAGTGATGTCAGCACCAGAATAGCCTTCAATCTTCTCAGCAATTTCTTCAAGGCTGATATCAGGATCCAGTTCTACTTCCCGAAGATTAATCTTAAGTAGTTCTGCTCTGCCTTTTGCTAGAACATAAAAATATTTATTTGAAGACTTGCAAGAGTAACATTAAAAAGACATATAAATACAACTTAGATTTTTCAGTGAAAAGTACAAACAAAAGGGCTTAACATAAGAAAAGGAAAGGGACAGAACAAATTATAGTAGTGTGCAATCTAATACAGTAAAGTATATGGTTAAAAGCAGTATATTAAAACAGCATGCTCTAGAGACATTTTCCAAAGTCATACGTCATTAAAAATGTCTGTTATGTCTCAGGTGACAAAGCATTTGGTCACATACTACCCAAGGGCACAAAAGCACAATCCTACAAATGTCTGCTTCTTCTCACATCCCTTTGGATTCACTCGCTGTTCAAGTGTTTGACTGCATATTATTCACAGTTTCATTAGAACCACAATGAGGATTCTATTGACAGACCTTCAGATAGCACAAACCCCTTAACAATAGGCTGAACTTTAAGCATATGTTTAAGCACTTTACTCAGTTGGGACCCAAGAAAGCTGCTGAAGCCTGATAGAAAACAGATACATTAATACAGTAAACATATTTAATATATTTACAATACAAATGTCCTGGTATCCCACTTTCAGACCTAGATGCAGTGTGCACACAGTGATAACCAGCTGTGTAAATGAGCTCTTATGCAGCGAATTAACCATTTTTCTTGTAGAGGGCATGGGCATGTGTGCATTTGGGTACATATGTTAAGCAGCCTACGCTTATAAGAAGGAATTCACATTTGACAGCTTGGGCCTCAGTGTTACTCTGCATAAGGATGGTAAAAAAGAGGATGAATGCTTTCCTGGCTTTTACTGTACGGAAAAATATACCAGCTCGGCATCTTTATTTCCACAGTGACCAATTTTTATGACCTAGGAGACAGGACAACCACAACAGAAGTAGCAGTAGGAAAGGCTAAAAGTCTTAAGGAAATGTCCACACTATTATTTTATTTATTGCTATCCCTAATTATTTTTTTTTTTTAATTTTGGGGGAAGGGGAAATATAAAAGAAATTAGAAAGCTTGTCTAAAGCCGCTGGTTTTGTGTGATTTGCAGAACTGTCAAGAATATAGTTATCAATCACACATAACTGGCACTAGCTATAAAATGGGGATTTATTATTTACAGAGCACACTGTACATACGGCATACCTGCAGAGAGCATCCTGTATCAGTGAACATTCTTCTAATCTTTGCTATGGGGCTAAGCAAGTCCTTGCAGTATTTTGAAAATGAAACACGGTAGATTATATACTTGCATCAAATTCTACAATATACAGGTGTATATATGACATATCATGTCACTTTTTCAATTAAAATGCCAGACCACATCAAATCACACAGCAGTTATAAATGCATCATTTAGACTTGCCCAGAACAGCTCAACATTCTTATTTCCAGAATAGATGCAACAGAACATAAGACTGGAAATAAAACGGAGCACATCTTGTATGTTGTCCACGGTGTAATACACTGTGTCAAAAAACAATCTGGTTTAATTAGAAACAAGAGCATGAGCTGATAGGATTTTAAACTAATTGGTCATAAAGACAGGCATCCTGTTAGGAGCTGTTACCGCCTGTAAGCTGCAAAGACAAGCTGTAGAACTATTAAGTGTCCTTATACCTGCTAAACTCAATCACAACTGCTGTCACTATGAACACACATCTTGTTATCTTGAGTGCTCATGCAGGGAGATGAGGCATCCACTGCACCAAGAAGAAACGAAGCTATGCAAACTTCAAGTGATGGGAATCTCAAAATTAATAGGACAGGTGAATGACAGCTAGGAAAGACAATACAAGCCGAGACGTCTTAGGGCAGCAAAGTAATCAGCCTGCTGCATTCTGAGTAACTTGAAGCACAGTCATAAAGGCGAGCAAGCAGTGATTTACAATGAACTGAGCCTGTAAGTGAAAATTCATGGATCCACTTCTTTGCATTTGTCTGCAAGGGCACGGAGTGCATTTGCAATATTTCTGAACATGTCCAAAGGCTGCCTTTGATGATCACTCAAGGATTGACTGTTAAACATTTAAAATAATTCCAAGCTCATTAAAACTAACTCTCTTTCAAAATGTAAGAACCCATCAATGGGCTTGCAACGAAATGCCGCAGCTCTTTGTTTTTAAGCCCCCAAGCAAGTAGTACTTTTTTTTCTTTCTCTCACTCTCTTTAAAATTAAAGCGACCCAGCCAAATTATTAACCCCTGAATTTCACTGCTCATCACAAAACCATCAAGCTTCTCCTCCCAAACCCAACAGTCCTGCAGTAATCCTAAGCTCATCTTGCAAAGGCCATTTTAAAGGAAAATGGTCATAGCAAACATACCTGTGGGCAAAGGTATATAAATCCTCTTCTCCAGTCTCCGTCGGAGAGCTTCATCGATATCCCAGGGAAAATTTGTAGCAGCTAATACCATAACCATCTTGGAAGGGTCATCATTTTCCAGAGCACCACCTACCCCTGCAAGCACAACAGTTTAGAGCAATTTCACTCCACAGCTCTTATTGATTGAGATGCTTGCTAAGAAACACTGCACAGACAAACAGTGCAAAAGCCTGGACAAAGCTAAGCAACAGCTCTGTATAGTTCTAGTGCTCCTTTCCAAAATTCCCATAGCTTAGGTGTGTCAAGACCATCATTGTCACAGAGAGGGGGACAGTTCGTTCTTTTGCTGAGTCAGGGGAGAGCTTTCTTTGACAGTGCTAATAACACAGTCATATGTGAGTATAGCCCTACTAGTCCCACTGAAAGTGGTACCTCTGTCAAATCTGGCAATGGAAGAAACAGGAATCACTCTTTGGCCTCCCAAATGAGGACTGGAAAGAAATTATCACTTTGGGGAAAAATGTTGCCTACCCTGAGTTTACCACAATGAACCTGCACATTTGAGGACATTATAAATAGTAGTTAAACAATAGCTGCAATACAGAGGTGGTTATCAAACCACTACGCCATACAGTATTTCTCAGATGGTCATTCTCGTTATGTGCACCTGCACCGAACAGGTACTAATTCTGACTAAAAGGGTAATATTAGCTGCCACCACAGAACACAGCAAAATCAGATCTCACAATGGGGTCCCCGAGCTGGAGACTCTGGCAAAGGGGAGAAATTTGTTCAAATTGCATAAAAATTAAAGACCTGTATTAAACTGCACAAATCTGCACGATCTGCTTCTGCTAGAGTCTGTGTCTCTTAAATAGGAGCTTTCAATTTACCATCAAAATGGCCATTTCAGAAAAAATAAAGCAGAATGCCCTTTTCAGTTATCTGCCTTCAAACACTCCAAAAATACACTGCTCTCAAGTTCTGCCTTATTTTTCCCCTACCCATAAAGCCAGGTTTTCCAGATTACTGAAGTTCTTACATTCCCACCTGTAAAGAAACAGCACCCCAGCCCCAAACTTGGATCTAAACACTTGTTACCGTCCATTTGCACAAGCAGCTCTGACTTGACTCTGCGACTCGCCTCGTGTTCATCGGACGTGCCTCTGCGGCTGCAAATGGAATCTATCTCATCAATGAAGATTGTTGTTGGAGCGTAAAACCTTGCCTTTATTCAAATGAAAACATCACTATTAAGGCTGCAGCAGCAAGCACAGGCCCTGATCAGACCACGACCCAGTCCCACTAGACATACCACATACATATTTTCCCTGCCTGTCACAAGAAAATAATTCAAGATCTTGATTTACAAACTGTCTGGCATATGCTGGAGTTTATACATTTTAAATTGTACTCCTTGCATCAGGGGTCTTTCAGGGTTGGTTGGTTTTCCTCAGCAACTGGTCTTGCAAAGGGGAAAAGGAACACAATCAAAATACAGTCAGTTTTCATGTCCAAGTTTTTGTGCTGGTGAAGGTTAAGCATAGCGGACAGAAGGGAGCTCAGCCTATCTCAACAGAGACAGGTTATAACTGAGAGTATTGTAGAAGTGCAATGAGGATCCCAAAGAGGTGAATGACTTTTCAGTATAGGTCCACACGGGCATGTCCTTCACATACCCCACATGACAGACTGCACCCACACTTCACTGAGAAGCCTGTGTCCATCATTCAGAACAGAATCAGAACTAAAACATGTATTGCTTCTAGAATAACAATTCCAAATCCCTTCCAATTTCAAATCTACTTCCCATGGGCTTGTTAACCCATAATCAAATAAGAACTGAATTTCTGTCAAGGTCACAACTCTACGTTTAGTCTGGAAAATGCTATCTTAAACATGGGTGATGAACCATTTCCTTCTTAATCCTCAACAACATACCAGAAAAGGGTGGAAACACAGAGATTATGCTATTCTAACTGGCTGAAGGGATGTCAGTTCAATGAACTCCGTGCTTCCAATATGCTACTGGAGGGGTAGGAAACTAAGAGAGATGTCCTTTCTCACCTTAGTGATCCCCAGATCACATCATCAAGGACATACCATTTCAAACAAGAGGCGGACCAGCTTCTCGGACTCGCCCCGGTATTTAGACGTCAGGGTAGAGGAAGACACATTGAAGAATGTTGTTCCACATTCTGTAGCAACAGCTTTCGCTAGCATTGTTTTGCCAGTGCCAGGAGGACCAACCATCAGCACACCCTTAGAGGTGAAAACAAAGGTAATGAACAACAAATAAACTTCGCAATTGGTACTTTACACTACATCTTAATATGATTCAAGATCTGTTTTTAAATTGTTTAATAACATAATCATCATCAGTGGAAAACAAAAGACAAGAATCCTGCTTTCGAGAACAGCGTGGAAGTGTTCTCTGATCTCTTCTTACCACTCCACTGGAGTCCAAATCACAAAAGCCAGTACCTGTCACTGCACCTGTCACCTGGGAAGCGGACAACAGATTTACAGCCTTGCTCTGAATCAGACAGAGCCTGGACTTGAACGTAGGCCTTTCCCAACTCACAAGGGTCTCCACAGGCAGATGAAGACCCTGAATTCTTCTTTTTGGAACAAAGGCCCCTTCACAAAGAAAGCTGCACAGAAACCAAAATACTTTTGCAGAAAGTTGGGTTCCCTCAATATAGCATTTTTCTGTAGAAAAACATTTTGCCAAAAAATCCTGATGATGTATATGTATGAATCTGTTGATTTTTACACTTAAGTATGCACAAGAGCATTCACTGAACACAATGGTTTGTCATGCTGTTTAACGTCTCCATCTCAGTACTTCTCTGGCCATACTGCTGCGTCTCAGCAGTTCCTGGATGAAATGCCATCCTCACCAGACTGTTGGATGGCAGAAGAGCACTGCTATTTCTATTTTACAGATAAGCAACCGTGCCTTATGTGGACTACTGCTCAGTCCCACAAAAGTCTAATATGAACCTCAGTGATTATTCAGAAAGCTTTAAACTAGAAAACTGAACTACAATTGTTAAGTCCCAGGTTGGCATCCACATCATCAGACTGTCTTTCCATCTGTGGTCTACCTGAAAGAGAGAGTAAGAAGCACACATCTCTGCAGCTCAGCACATTTACCCATCATTATGCAAGCAGGTTTTTAGCTAGACACAGAGTGATCTCAGGACCCATGTTAAGACTGTAGCACTGAGATTGGTTAATCACTCTTGACAATATTTCTAAAGACAGTTATCTTTATGGATAGTCTTTCCAACCCTTTCAGCAGCAGTGTTGGAGAGGGACAACACACTGTTCCATGCCTGCACAGCGCCAGAATAGGGCACTGTGATTTTTAAGCATGGCGCTATGAAAATGCAGTGCTCAAGCAGCTTGGGTTTTTTTCCCTCCCAACTGCAAGATCTTATTACATGCTAACAAGTTTCCTAAAGTAAAGTTGTACTGTGTTGCAAGGGTAATCAAATTAGCTAGAATTAGAATTGCACATCATAATGTGCTTTGCAATTAATAACTTACATAAAATGCCACAGCAATAAAATATCTGTTAAATGCAAGCCACATAGCAAATTAGATTTCATCTGTTCCTCACAAAAATTTACTTCTAAAAGCACAAAGAATGACATGGAAGAGATCTATAAAAACAAATCAACCGGGAATGCAATTATTCAAAAATGTACTATTCAAAAGCAATAGCCTCTCTGTACTCCGTTTTCCATTAACTCTTAATACCTTTATTGCCATTTAACACTTAGCTAATGCAAGCTCAACATACATTCATCGGTAAATTAAGTTAGAAACGTTCACACACCATCCATACAGCTAACCGTCCAATGTCACTCCTCAGGCTGCCCAAGGTTTCCTAAGCTCCAGAGCAGCAAGCATAAAAAGTAAATGGACTCTTTTTCTCCCCATGAAAATTCAGACATATACCGTGATTTGAGTCGCTGCATAGTCATACTGATATTATAATAATATTGGAAGTACAACCCTGGAGTGACAGGCTGAAAATTACTCAGCCTGTGATATGCAGGTCAGAGATGACTTACTGTTCTCTCTGAGCTTCAGATGTGTTTATTTAATATTTTAAAAGAAGCTGCACCTCAATTTAAATCAACTTGACCCCTGTGTTTGCCAAACTGTGTTTACTGCAGGACCTGGTGATACAAGGGACACTAACATTATTTTTTTGATATTGCTTTGGTCCTCCATTATTATGGGAGGTCAAATTCTGCCTTCAGTTACAGACGCCGCTCACTACTGAAATCGAAGCCCATCGCTTTGCACCTCCTGTGTAACTGTTATAGTGAGTGTTACCTTGCATGTGATACTAGTGGCATTATATATGTGCATAACACAGGTGCAAAGCAGCCACACCAGGTGTAAAGCCAGGGGAAAACCAAGCTTTCTGGGGATAAAGATGATAGAAATATCAGTTGAAAAAAAAAAAAAAAGAACTTGAATTCTCAGCACAAGATGTGCATGGTTGCAAACAGAAACACATAGGATCAAGTTGCTCTTTCTCTCTGCAAACTAGGAGGCTGCCACTTACTCACTAGTTAAAATCCTTGACAAACACAAAGACTTCTTTATTCTTCCTCTAAGGCTCTGTTAATCCAAAGTATTCCAATAAGAAGCTGAAATGCACCACAGGGAGTAAGTGTTTTGATGAAATCACTGCAGGGTGACTTCTTGTTGTTGTAACAATCACTAGCAGAGCAGTGGGAAGCACAGCCAGCAACTGGGCCTTCTTGGCACAAAACAGTTCGGAGAAAAAGAAAGAACAAGCCCGGGAACACTCAGAAACCCGTGGCTGCAACTACACAGCACCTGTGTTGAATCAGGAAAGACAGCTGGCTCCTTCATACAAGCACCGTCCTCTGAATGCAGGCACGAACTGTGAGGGCTGTCTTGGGAATTGTTCTCAGGAGAGTCTGAGCATTCAAAAACAGATTTGGCTGCCTTTTCCCTGAATTATTGTCCTGAATGCCTCGGCTCAACAAATGCCTGCTGCTACACTGATTACTGCAAGAAACAGTCTTCCCTTCAAAACTTCTCATCCTTGTAGCACAGTCAGAGGTCAACAGTAGGGAAAATACATGCTGTTCTGTGTGAAAAATAAATTCAGGAGAGTTACAGCTTCACAAGTCACCAGGGAAAAGGCTAACAATGAATACTCTTCATGGACTCGTCAGAAATCAATTTGCATTTCAGACTGAAGAGAGAAAATAATCTTAAAATTTTTTTCCATGTCTACAACCACCTAGTTTTTAGAGGCGACACTGCTCAGTAGGAAAAGATAATCTCAGGCAAAGAGATGGAGACTGTAACTCTAAAATACCAGGCTGTTGTTTTGTTATCCACTGCCACACCACTTGGAGACAAGGCCAGTGGCACTCTTCACGTTTCCTGCACTCTGCTGAGATACCTGCCTTAAAGACAGATGGTCACTATATCCTCTAGACATGTTAACAGGTGAAAAAAAGCACAGCAGCTCTTCACTCCCTTAAAAGGGAGTGTAACCAGGACATCTAGGCTCTGTCCACGCTGATGGCTTGGTAAACCTTAAGGTTAACCTCAAGGCCACTGGTACTGACCACAAGCACTCTAAACCCCAAAGGCCATATAGCCCGGGTCTAGGTTTGGGCTGACTTTAAGTTTGTGTTGCCCCCCTGCAACTCACTAAAACCTCCATGAACAGCCCTCAAGCAGCAATCTCCCAGCTCCCACCATCAGCTCCCACTCTTTCCGACTTCCCCTCTTTACTGTCTGTAGACAGAAGCCCCAAGAATGACAAGTCTTCCACTCATCAGTTCCTGAAGGGCTTTGTTTTGTAAATAAGCAGAATAATGGGGATCTAGGACTGGCTCAGGCTGGAGAAGGACAGCTTTGAGGGTCTGAACCAAGTATAAGCCACAAAAGTACAAGGACCAAGCAGGAAGAGACAGGGCAAGTGTTAGTAACACAAGATGTGATATATGCTGCTGAACCAGCGTACTAAACCACAGAAACTACTCACATACGCAGCATTCCCTAAACATGCCATTGCCTTGCAGACTCAGAATAACAGACAATTTGCAACAGTCTCTTTTCCCCAGTAATCCTTCTCAGTAACCAGAAAGCCCTTGTGTTGGGACTAGTTATTCCCAAAACAAGTGTCAATCCATCCCACGACAAAAGGAAGATAATTTTATTTTCTGTTTACAGAAATCCCCCGCAACCTCCTCTTCCTTTTAGCTCTAAGCAAGGCCCAGATTGGTCTCACCTCTTGTCCACCAGCCAGGCCAGCTTAGTCCTATATCCCTCCTGTTGCCCCACTTGCAGCTCATTCTCCCACTTGGAATTTCTCCCACTCCAGCAGTAACTATGCCCAGCTGCAAGCGTAACTGCAAAGCTAAATCATCATTCAGATTAGACCCCTCTTCTCTCCTTGCTTCCTTGCACCATCCAGCCTGCAGTTTTGCAGTCTGAGTGAGAGATAGTTGGCACGTGCAGAATAAAACAGTCCAAGGATTGCTTTCCTCCATGAAGTGTTGAAGAGTGGCCAACATAATCCTAAGCAGAGCTGTCTATTAAGCATTTCTGCTGCTGTCGATATACCCTATATGCTTGCTCACATGTACAGGGTGACATAGAGAAAGTATTATAAGGTCAACAAGCTATGACTGAGTAAATACAAAAGAATTATTATTTACTGTAAAGCCCGCGTACACTTCCAGCTGTTTCTTTCAGTGCATTTTACATGAATTGTTACGAAAGGATTTCACGAACAAATTCCTTTTCTTTCCCATTTGCCTTTTAAGCCTTCTGCTGCAGGCATCCACACACATTACAGCAGCAGACATACATAACTACAGTTTGCCATTTACTAAAACACCAAATAACTTCTCACCTTCCAAGGTCTTCTGATTCCTTTGAAAAAATCAGGCATCCACATTGGAAGAACGACAGCTTCTCTTAATAATTTCTTGGCTTCTTCCAAATCTGCTATGTCATCCCTGTGCAAGATGAAGAAACTTGTATAAGAGTCCCATACAACAGTATTTCTTCTATTTTTAGACAAGAAAAATAGAAAAGCTTTTCATTTAGTACCATCTCTTTTAGCATGCCAGCACATGCCTCATGAGAGCACTCCTATAATCCTGTGACCTAAAATTGAATTCACTTCTGGAAGGTAGGGAAAAAATTATTTTCAACTCAAGTTACCCAGAGCTGCTTAATTAAAAATTGTTTTGGACAATGTGAACACCACAGCGGTATCTTTAATGTTCTCTGGAGTGTACTTTCATTTCAGCAGTACCTGTAATGGATGTACTGCACATAGTATCAGTTAGCAACAAAAGCTTAACTGTAATCAAATTAATAAACTGTTAAAACCAAAAGACCTTGTTTTGCTCTCTAGAAGATTATGATGGCTTCCTGTTTTAAGAGTTAGAAGAAGGATAATTTCTCTCCTTCTCCACACTAGCAAAAACACCTGAATTAAGAAAATCCTCATACCAATGAATGCTTGGATTCCTTGATACAATGTCCCTTTCAAGAGCTTCGACCAAGTCTTTGTCATAACCCGCTCCATCAAATTTTGGAATTTCCCCATCGCCAACTTCCTGGGATATCTTCTTTCCCTAGAAGTAAAAGTCACACAGGCTTATAAGGACATTATTCTTTCAACATATCCTTTACTAGCAATATATAGCAATATCGTCTGGTTCACCTCTGCAGAAGCCACAAGAAGGTATCAAGCTTTAACACAGCTATCTCAGCACCATGATGGCCAGCAAAACCAACATGTTCACACCCTACACTCCACAAAGAGTCCCCAAACATCTGTGGTTGCTTCCACCACAACAGCACCATGCTTCCTTCACAGATGCAGCTCACAGTGATAAAACCCCATCAGAGCTCACTACATATCACGGTGGGTGGGTTGGTTGGTTGGTCGGTCGGTCGGTTGGTTTTAAAGCAGCAAACCAGACTCTCTTAACGGTGCTAAACCACTCTTCAGACAACCGACACACTTCCTGGCCAGCTGAAGGCACAAGTGCAGAAACAGCCTCACAAAGCAGGCTGTGTCACGACTTAATGCTACATTAACTCCTGGCTAAAGACCAGAGTATCCGAAGCATATTTTGAAGATGCTACACCTGCCACACTACCTGCCAGAGCTAAACAACTGGCACCGCATCATCACTGAAAAGGAACACAAAAGCTGTTACACCTATTGTCTTTGATGGAGGAAAACCAAGAAGATCCTCTCCTCTTGTTTTATTAAAGCCTTCCTGCCCAGCAATTTCTCCTTTCCTCAACAGCAAACTATCTATTTCCCTCCTCTCATTCACAGGCCAGCTCCACAAACAGTTAAAAAGCTTCTAAAAGGTCATATTTATTTAAAGGCTGCACCAAAAGCCCTGAAGAGGCTCCCAAGTCACCCAGGCTTCTTTGAACTACAACAATTTCTGCAGTGTGCCAATGCTCATTCGGTGACCAAGCCACACGCTGCCTCTGCCCCAAATGGCCCGAAATTTCTGGTTAATACCTCCACAGTGCCATTAAGCTTATAGGGGTGAAGTCACATTTTCCTTTTCAAGCACCAGGGCTCACGCTCCTCCTCTCCCACTTCAGAAGGAAACTGCTTCCCCTCCCAGATCCACGGCAGCGTTCTGCGGTGCCTGAAAAGCAGCTGCGCTGTTTTAATGAAGGAGGCTGACTAGGGAGCTACTTTAGGACTCTTAACTCAGCTTCTAAACACTATCAGCAAGCAAGAATCCCAGCTGCCTGGACAAAAGCAGCCTAGGCAAAGGCGGGCTGAGAGGCAGCTGGAAACACACAAATAACCTCGCAGTGGAAAAAGAAAAAGGTAGCGATTATTACACCCCTCCCAGTTGCCATTTGCCCACAAGGCCTGTGAGGGAGCAGTTTATCTTCCCACTATTTTTATTTCTTGCTTCCAAGTGAACTCTGTGTTGTTTAGTATTCCCAGATCAGTTTTTTGCAATGGAAGGGAAGCTGAAAGTTGTGTTTAGACAAAAAGCTGGTGTCAAAAATGTAATGGTCTGGCGTAAAAAGGAAACGGAGAAAAAAGCCCTGTAGAGTTTGGAAGATTTCAGGAGAGAGAAAATGGAATCCAAATGTGACCATAAAAAAAGAAAGAAGGAAAAAAAAAATGAAAATGAAATGAAAGGTACTTGCTGTCTGTCTTTGTTATGCAAGTCTCTCCTGTCCCTCTGCAACGGACTGGTTGTCCTAGTGGAAGAGTTTTTCTGCACACCTCAAAACAAATCGGATGTTTGGGTTTTTTCTGGGTGAAACAGAGTTAAGGCAGGCTTTAAAAAGCAGGAGAAGGCAGGGCGGATTGCTGCAGCGCACTGTGGAGGAGGCTGAAGCAGCAGATCAAACCTCCGCACCCGAGCCCGGGCTGGCAGATCTGGCACAGCCTGGTTGCTGTGCCACAAAGGCGGTGAACATGCCAATCAGGCAATGCAGGCAGCTCCAGGCGCGGTGTGATGCAGCTCAAAGAAGCAGAAAAAAAAACAGAAAGAAAAGGGGAAAGAAAGGGCCTGGCCTACCCCAAAACCCCAGCGGCCAGGTCCTGCGATACTTACTACTTTTCCTGGGACAGTTATTTTTCCTGCTGCCTGCAGCATGGCTCGGCAACAGAGGGGAAAGAACGGCCAACTGTGAGATGTGCTTTCAGCATCACCTTGGCTATCATTTTAGTGACACCGAATGCTTCAAGTTTTTCGGTTCCAGAATTAAACCAAGATTTAAAGTATTTACAGTTTTCATATCTAATAAGATTATCAGTGTTGGTCCCAAACTGGTGCAACATGCAATCCTCGGTCAGCAGGTAAGTGAGCAGAGACTAGAAAAAAATAATTTTAAAAAAATGTCACCTGCATCCAGGCAGCAGGCTTAAGCATAATTTTTCCAGTCATAACCTCATCTCTTCTTGTGGAATTACTTTCCCAAAACAGCTTTAAATAAAGCTGCTGCGATGGCTTCTCTCTTAAGAAGGTATGCCAACAGACAGAGCTACATAGGACTGTTCCCACCCAGACCCCTTGGCAATCCCATCACGTAACCTTCTCCTCAGCCAACAAAACTCTGACTTAAACACATTTAAAAAATTGGCTGGGATTTCTGTCAGGAAGGGATATCAGACCTGTACCACTCCACTGGAACAAAAACCTCATTTCCAAAATGAATCTATTTCTACTCTTGTACTAAGTCTGTGCATTAGTTTTGGCAGTTGTCTCACTGATGTGTCCACCACCCTGATGTACTTGCAGCACGGGTGTGCTCTGCCTTCTTTTACCAAACCAAGTTACATCTCCTCTTGGAACACAAGTGAACACAATTACCTGTTCACTTTGGCAACCCCCTTTTTTTTTTGTCCTCCTAATACAAATACATCTTTCTTGAGCACAGCTGTTGAAATGCACACAACATACTCCAGCTTCTGTCTCACCAGGGCCTCCTAATAATGGTATGTCTTCTCTCTGCTGGTAACACCTCAACAAACTGGGCCTAGGATTTAATTTACATTAATTTCCACAGGTGTATCATACTGCTGCCTTAGACACAACCTCAAACAGATCAATCACATAGGATAACCCTGGCAGCTTAAATGACCAGAACTGGGTCCTGTAGACATCTTACTTTCCTGCAGACTCTTGCCACCACACGTGAACACGGAGCAACAACTGCCAGATGCACTCTCCACCTCTTGCTGCCAAAGCCAAAGGTGGCACCTGGTTGCACCTCACTCTGTCCGCCAGCCCTTCCCATCACCACCAGGAAAAGGTGACGTGGCAAATGAAAGTTCAGCCTGATCCGATTTCTGCTGATATGTCCAAGTCTTTCTTCTCCTCCACTGCTGAGCTCCCAGCTTCTAGCAGAAATTCTTGTCTCCAAGTACAGAGCCTGCCGCTCTGCACCGCTGAACATTATCCCATTTCCATGACTCCAGCACAGTGTCATCCAATTCCTCCTGTACAACAGCCTTATTCTCCTCTTTTGGTGATGGTGCTTCCCAGTTTGGTGTCATCAGCAAATTTAATTAGCGTATGCCTCTTTTTTTGTGCCAAGGTCATTAATTATATATAAAACATATATATATATATAAAAAATAAAGATAAAACAAGAGTCAGTCTCTAGTCTTGAGGAAATCCATAAATGATTTACCAGTTTACTGATACTTTTTCTTTCAGTACCACTTGTTAACATTCTCCTTGCTGCCTAATTCCTCCCCACCTTACAATTCTTTTACACCATACGCTCACTAGATTAACTAATTGCTTCCCATGTGGCATCCTGGTAGATTAATTTCCTTCTCTAAGATGTTAACTGGAACTCTAAAGAAAGTGCTGGCAAAGGCAACACCTTTGCTTAAGAAATCATATTTCACTTTATTCCACTTTCCAGTTAGTCCCAAGTCTTTCACTTTTTGTCCATTCTAAATTTGTTGTAAAACTTTCCACGCTGTTTAGCTAAAATTAACAACTCCAATTGCTTGAATGACTTTTCCTTTCCCCTTCTAAATATAGGCAGGTCAACACAACTCACCATTCACATCAGTCAACAGCAGACCCAATAGATTTTACTGGAAGTCTCTGCTCCCAACCCTGCAATTTCACCTCCCGGTTCTTACAGCGTTCTTGGATAGAGATTATGCAGCCTTTGAGTCCCAATGCATGGAGGTCTATGCCTCCACCTAAATACGACTACCTCATCTCACATCCATATTCCTGTAATCTACCTTGCCTTTGCTTCTGATGATGCACATCAGAATAATCAAGCAAAAATAATTAAATTTTTAAAGTCATATCTTCATCAATTTTAATATCCACTGATATGGCAGCACAGCCCTTGTCTATTTCACATCCTTCGCAATATCTAATGTCCTTGTCCACTGGCAATCTAAAATAATCTAAAGAGTACTCCTAAAAATGTACTTAGATATGGTTTTATACAATTTCTAAAAGACATACAGGTAGCATTCATGCTGCCTCTTTAAGCTGAACTACTGAACAGAAGCTAAAAGTCTTGGCAATGATACAGCAGAAGGTACCTTGAGAACAAGCCTAATAATTTCCAGTGGAACTAAGAAGGAAGAAGCACTTGAAAGCAGTATTTTAGAAAAAGGAACACGTAAATATAAGGGTTTGGTGGATAAACACCATCTAGTGGGTTGCAGTTCAAAATTATTTTATATAGCTCTACAAAAGGTCATTTTACAGGCATAGTCAGGTTAAAACTCCTTATCCCAAGATTCTCACAGTCAGAATGAAAAGATTATACAGTCTGGGAAGGAGAAATGGTGAAAGAAGGCATAACGTGTAAAGTGAGACAAAGCATTTCTAAAACATACATACTATAGCTATACTTACCTTGAAAAATTATCACAAATAAATATGCATATTGCGCTGCGATATTATAGCCAGGACAGGTTACGACGTATTACACTGCAACCAACATCTTAGGAAATGGATATGGCATCCATGTTCATTACATGTTCTAAGTAGTCCTACCCAACTACCCAAACCCAAGAACTACAGAGCTGAAACATTTATTATGAGAAAAGAGATATCTGGTTACCTAGTTTAAGGCTTCAGTTTTGCCTTATTGTTTTTAACTGAACATGAAGAGTTACCGAACCTGTTTGATTCAACATACTAGGCTACAGAGGTACACTCCTTGTAGCTTTAGTTCAGAAACTGAAGAACATAAACACTTGCAAACTAAGAAAGGATAAAACTGCAAGGGAAGTTAAACCTATTTTCATACCTGTGTGCAAAATATGGAAAGTTGCATTAACTTCTCTCATTTCCCATGCCTGGCTACTTCCTGTTTCATTCAAAATTTTGTTCAAAAGAAAATCATGGATCCCATGCAAAAATGGTCATACAACACATGAGACTTTGTAACCTGGTGTGATTTTTGCATATATACCCCAGACAAAGAAAGTCAAATAACCACAAAGTAACCAGACAAAGGCAAAACCAAGAGCACGTGTTGGTATTTTTTGAAGAGTAGACATATTTTCCTTCTGCCACCTAGTGACCAATTTATTCAGATAAGAGTAGCGTTTAAAACGTACCATGTTAAATGGAACACCTTCATGACTCTTCCTCCATCTGACAGCAGTAGTGTGGCTAATCGCATTATTCCCAGAGACAAGTATTGTACAAGTCATGTTGTTGTGGGCTCCTTATATTAAAGCTCTATAATGCTTGTCACTGGAAAGCTTTGAGAGCAGAGTTCACTCTCTTTAGAGCTAAGACTTTGAAGGCTGCTTTACACAAGCACATCTGGTGAACCTGTCACACACCACGGCTCAAATTCCCCATATAGCTGGCAGAACTGTAAATAATTGTACAGATCTTCACAAGATTTTTATAGCTTGCAGGATGCGCACTTGTTATTTTAAATCTTACTGATCCAGGGTAGAGAGATTTCTAAAGTGATTAAACTTGATCTGTGCAGTCACTCAGTGGCACTGCTGAAAATGTTCCTGGCCCTACCTACAGATGGTAATAAGGGCTGGGATGACTTAATACTTTTCCTGTGTATCAGAAAAGCAACTCATGATGGAAAAAGCATATCTTTTGAGTTCTTTCTGCACTGTGAAAAAGAGACCTGTAATAGAAAGGCAACGAAGGGACTACCCAAATTCATTTGGAAAAAAAATGGCCTAAATATTTTCTTATTCATCTATCAAGATCTGTACAAAACTGTGTGCCCCCACAGGAAGGGGCTTCTTGTATCTCTGTCAGGAAAGTAAAACCACTTCAGTACACTCTTGACTTCTATCATTTATACCACAGATTCCTTGGGTTCCTGGCACCGACTCCACAGTTAAATTTAAAAATGCAAGTGTGTCAGAAACAGCAATTTGCACACAGACCTTTTTTTCAGCCACAAAACAGTCCTGCCTTTGACATCACTACTTGATAGTGAATCACTGTTTCTCCTTTCCTTTCACTTCAGTGCTGCTTCTTTTTCATGGGTCTTAAGAGGAAAGAATCTCCAACTTCTTCTAATTTATTTCATTGTTTTTATTTTTAAAACAAAGCCTTTCCAAGAAGCATCTTCCTAAACACTATAATAAGTACAAAACCCTTTCCACAAACTAGAGAAAATGAAAGTTGCTGAGTTTGCTTTTACTTTGTCTCCCTTGCATAATTTTCAAATATTTAACTTCAAATAATTTGCCACAGATTTACCTAGCATCAATGCATTTACAGAACTGTCCTGAACTTCTAGGCACACCTAAATTTTACTATGGTGTAGCAGAGGCAATGGTACTGTGCAACTCCACTCATAATGCTTAAAGTCTAGAGAAGGGCGCTGGTTTCACTTTTGCACTTTTTACATGGAAATCTTTAAAAAAGACCTGAATTGGATTCCTTTTTTTAAAAAAAGGGTGGGGGAGAAAGAGGAGAAGGTACTTTATACCTGATTGACACTGATGGATTAGAGTCAAGCCCATGGTTTAACTGAGATGATAACAAACCCCCAAGCAACAGGCCACCATGCTTCTTCCCTATCAAAAATCTTCTCAAATCAAGACAGAGCAAACAAGACAGAATTTTCCTTCATTTGCTGCCATTATTACTATATATCCCCATGATACATGCTTTGTCCATGAGGCAAGAGGAAAGCACCAAGTTTTCTTGCATGGGATTATTGTGGCTTTTTATTATTATCTGTATTAAAGACCTAAAACTAATAAAGCTTCCCTTTGCCACCTGCCACATCATAACTCCTCTCCACCACGTTCTTTCCCACTTCTTACCTTGTCATCTCGTCCTCTAGCTCTCGATTCCCTTTCGCGGCTGCCTGTAGACTTCTCACCCTTGGATACCGCGTGCGCTCTGCCCGCGGGCCCACGGGGCTGCAGTCCTGGCGATTCTTTCCTCAAAGGTTTTACCTCTCGGTTGGGACGTTTTATCTGAGGTGGAGCCCTAACAACAAGCAACCACAACAAAAACATGCTAAAAACAGTGAAAAAAGAGCAACATTAAGAAGGAAGGATTCTAGTTTTTCATTAATTCCCTTAGTGCATTATTACTAAAGCTGACAAGCCCCTAAGTCTTACCTCCCTGTATCTGCAAATCCAGCAACATATTTCTGGTTCTGTCTGACACTCAAAGTAAGAAAAAAAATACAAAAGGAAAAAAAGTTTCAACAGTGGAAAAAAAGAAAATTACCAATACTATTAGATCAGTATTCCTAACCAATCTTGCAGCAAACCAACATGCATGTAACAAAAAAGGAAACAATTTACTAGAAGTCTTCAAACTGTATTTTCCTCTGACTCCAGACCAGGAGATTATGTTAGGCTACATTCATATGCACAAGTTCTACACAACCAGATGACATTCCTGGTAAAAAAAACTTTAAAAAGAAAAAAAAGCTGGCTAATAGCTTTGACAGGCCCCAGAACAAAGGAGGGAGAATATTAAAACAATCCTCCTACATCTGACTTCATTCCCCTGTGTGAAAATGTCAAAAAGTAAAAATTGCCTGGAAAGCAAAAGCAAACAGAGCCGAACTGCAACCACCTATACTTGTGTGCATCACCCACAATGTCAAAGAGAACTCAGCAGTGGCACGAGAAGAAAGGATTTGGTTGTAAGAAAGGTGTCACAGTCATTTTGTCCGAGGGATTGGACTTGAAATACAGAACTAAAATAAATGGCCAGGAATGTCACCCGACTTTAATTAGTGCCCCCTATTAAATCTTCTACTGATTCTTGTTTTGAGTAACTCAAAATTTGCTAACTCCAAAACCAGTTTCCTGGAATATGGCTTAAAAAGACTACATACTTAAACACACTGCTGGATACAATCGTTACATTTTGCTTTGTATACATTTTCATCAAACCTAACAGCATAGAAGAGTGGCTAATTTTCCTTACTTACTTGCACAAGATTTAAATTTCAGCTTAAAAAAGCAGATAAACTATTGGGCCTTTACCTCTAAGAAAGATACAAGAATAAATACATCTTGCACTTCACATAACTTTACCACAAAGATTCTGATAATCATTTCTACCACTCACAAAAGTAATCAACGTTAATATTATTTTACACTTACATTCTTAGGGTTTTTTGAAAAGTGAAGATCCACTTGTCTGATAATCATAAAGCACATAAATTTACAAATAAACTTGGCATTTCTTTCTGTCAACCAAGGTCTCCCATTTTAATTTGTTCCTTTGCTTATGTGAGTATACACACACATTAAAATTCTTTGCTATTATAATGTTAGAAAAATGTGGGCATGATAAATGTTATTCTTGTTTTTAAACCAGATTTGTTGTTTCCAACAACTTGTGTCAAGCTCTATTAGGGTGAAAATAGGGATTTCAGAAAATGCACAAGCATCTATTTTGAGAAAACTTTCAGCTAACTAAAGTTACCTTAAACGTGGTTACAGAAGAGAAACACCATGTATAACAGAGCATGTTTAGCAATAAAACTAACTAATGGATTAAACACAGGTCATATTATCTGTAGCTAGGGAGCAATTTCTAACCACCATGTCCTTCAAGATCCTTCAGTTCCAGCTCCTTACTGACTCCTCAGCCATCAGTGAATTCAATTGCTTAAATAAACTGAGTTGAAAAAGTTTTCTCCCTGCACATGAGAAAGTCACCAACTCTCCAGCAGATTCTAGTTCCAGGCACTTAGCTAGTCACTTCTACCAGGATAAAGGAGAGACTTTCTTTAGAACTTCAGTAATAAATGCAACTGTAGTTTAATTACTTTTTCCCCCAATGAATTATATTTATTCTTTATTACAAATGACTAAGGGGTAAATGAAACGTGATTTTCACGTTACAAATGCAATCAAAAAAGAACATAAAATTATGGCAACCCAACTTTATTCCACCCAAGGTGCTTGAGCCTCTCATTACCTGTGTTCAGCTGGAACAGGAGGGGGCCAAACAGCAGGATCTCTAAAAGGCTCATCTTGACAGGATACAGGGATATCTGCAGGTCTATCCATTTTAAAACTCTCTAAAGTGTTGACAATGCTCTTAACTTGTTCATATTCTTCAACTAATTCTTGTCGGACCTTGAGAAACACATACATTATTTTAAAATTGTTACAATTCAAACTTTTTTTTTTTAAACCCATAGAAAGTACCTCAAAACACACGCCACCCTCAAAAGCAGGGACTCCCAAGCCTTTCCATTCACAAACCCCAGACCTATCAGGCTGACAATAGATCTTTAACAACAGCATAAACAACTGAATCTCTGTTGAGCTCATCTTCCTGCCTGTCAATGTCATGACCAGACATGATTGCTAATGCAGTAATCACTCTTCTATAACATGTGCTGATGCTTAGGTTTATGTGTGCATGTCGACACATACGCACACATACACGCACTTTTATACTAGTAAGGTGCTGTTGGCAGATCTTTAACATATTTGCTACTACTCTGGCATAAAAGAACTTCTCTGATTACAGTCTCCAAGGTCCTAGTTATAAAACTGGCTAAATCATTAAAATATAGTATTACAAAATTAACTTTGTGAGGGGCACAACATCATCATATATTCAAAGCACAAGACCATTCTTTGGTGGACTGCAAAGATTAGAACAGAAAATGGGAACTTGAACACCCTATAGCATAAGTTCAAATGATAAGTAGAGTAAGTTAAATAAAAATTAGAGGAAATAATGTCTCAGAAAGAAATCAGGTTGCAGAATTATGCAGCTGAATTTTATACTTGATGTTTCAATTGCCACTAGTCAGGGAATTAGAACTCCTGCAATAATTTCAAGATTATTTACTTGATATTTGTTCATTTCAATTTTCCTCCATGAAACCTAGGAAAAATAAAATCTGTGTAGAAATTTGCTAAGTTTTAAGTGTTATGGTTTGTTACAAGCTCAAGTTTTGTATGCTACGGTCACTGGTTCTTAGCACACACCAGCAGCCAAAACCAGCATTGTACATGCTTGCTCAGAAGCATAAGCTTTCAGTGCATTAGCTTAAGACGTACTAGGATTCACCCGAGTGCACTTGTACTGCATCTTACCAGTTTTCCACCTACTCTCAACGATGCTTTCCATCCTGTAGGATCAACCTCTGTGCTTACTTTGGTTTTTACCTACTTCAGGGTCATAACACCCAGATGTCACCTCTTCACTGAAGTGTTGGTGCACAGCTACAACAATTCATGCATTGCTGTGCATGCCTAGAAATCAGCATTGGCACTCTGCAGCTAAGATTACCTTAGGCCAATGTGAATCTTGCCTGTTACAGGCTCACAACTGGAGCTAGAGGCATCCTGACCCTACTGGAAAGGCACATGGGCTCTAAAAGCTCTTGTGAAGAAACAGTACAGTGAGGATATTTGCAGGCTGCCACCAGGCACACTACTGAGTGAGGCTACAACTAGCATACAGTGCAAGGTTGAATCAAAAGCCAGGATCTGAAGTCAGCTTACAAGAAAGCCAAGGAAAGACACCAGTCCTCCAGCTGTGCTCATGTCATGCATCCACGTTAAAAAGAGATGGGAAAAATATTGCCTGGAAACGCTGCAACCAGGCTTCACTTTGTGGCAAACAGAGGAAGGCAACTGAGGACAATATCCACAGATGTCAATGATGCTGCCTGAAATCCAGACTCTCTTTGCTGTGCATATCCTGAGCAGACTGCAAGTAACCGAGACGATCAGGAGAATGGAAGTCTGCACATCCAGCCTGTCTGCTGAGTTTATAAATATAGCAACAGCAGATCAGGGAACTACTACTAAACTGCATCACATCTTATGACTGTTCTTGCTAATGGTGCTTACTGGTGAAAAGATGTGGCCACTAGCCTGAGATTTTCCCATCTCACTGTGTGCTTGTAAGGGAACCACGATGGGTACGTGCAGGGTGAGGTGTCTTGTCAGCATACATTCAGAAGCCTGCCTCTTCCAGCCTTATTTTTCACCTGCTCATCCCATTTTTCTCTACAGACTCTCATCTCCCCTCTCAGAACAGCATCTTTCCTCACCCAGCCTGCTCTATATATTCAAAAGAGCAGCAGCAGCCCCCCACTTTTGGTGGGGCAACTTCAAGACAGAAAGTGCTGACATAACCGTTTGCTGGGTATGGTGTATAAAAGACTGAATGATTAAATGGTCAGCACTCAGTAACAAACATACATCACCTCTTTCTGGAACCTACAGTTCTCCTAAAATACTACCAGATACATCCCACAGTAATGTATTGTCCTACTCTGTAATGTTTTCCAGGAATTTTCCCACCAAAAGGACAAAATAGGAGATTTCAGCAGCACAGAGAAATTCTTCTCTGGTTTAACACTTAACCCTTGTTTAAGAAGAAAAATATATATGACTGTTGTCAGCAAGATACCAGCAAGGACAGAAGCAAAGCGAAGGGTAAATCCCCAAGGTCCTGCACAGTTCTTGCAACACTGCATTTACTTCACTAGGACCAGTATGTGCATCTGCACAAAAGGAGCCTTGGGTATGGGAAGAACTTGATCATTTCACAGTGCAAAGCAGCCTTCTTGCTTGTTCAGATGGGGTAGCTGCGTCCTTCCAAAGACACAGAACGTCCAGCTCAGGCAGGATTGCTCTGGTAAGGACAGTCAATGCTTCACATGCCCCCCCCCGCCCTGCTTTGCTCTCTTTGCTTTCTCATCACACAATCAGCAGACACATCCCCCAATGCAAGAACTTCCAGCTGAGTTACAAATGTGATTGATTACTAATTTGGTTCCTTCAAACTGTCTAACACGCATCCCTCCTGTCCAAAAATAAATCCAGCCAAACAGCTGCTGTGAGGTACAAAGGAATGATACAGCATAAAACCTCCAGGGCACTGCTCCATGAGAGACAGCCGCTTCCTACTCCAGTGCTCCAGGAATACAGACAGGATTCCTCCTATCAGCCTTCCAACACATGCGGAAAAGTTGGTGGAAAACAACTTGCTAGCACTGAGGGCCGGAGGGCTGTCATTCAGCTCTCTGGACCAGCAAGGAGGATGCTATCTGAGAATTGAGAGAAAGTGAGCCTTTGATGCATTGGAAGCTGAAAACAGACTAACAACTGCTGGCCATCTCTTATCCAGACCTGAGCAGATCAAACTCTGAAATACACACCCTTACCGCTTAGTCAGTACCTGGCAAACCAACCAACAAAAACCCCTCAAGGTACTCAAACAACAGGACCACAAAGGAAAACCAACTGATAAATTCCTAGAGGCCTGAAAGAAACCGAGTCAGATGAAACAGGTGCAGAAAGAGTTTCTTGCAGTTGAGAAACAACTCAGACATGAGCCAAGAAGGGCTGTGCTGTAGTTATGGAGGTGACTGAGCAGCACCTTTGAGTGATCAGTGCTACTCTGAAGCAACCTTGGAAGGCTGCAAACAGGACAATCACTGGTCTGGACTCCCCCAGTCTCCTTGCCTCCTGTCATACCCTTCCCTTGGGTGCCAGTGCCCTCAGGGGGGCTTCAGCTCAGGTTGTAGAGAGCCTGAAGAAAGCTTTCAGGTTATTCATGTTTAAGCAGTTTCAGGAGATAGCGTGGGCCAAATTAGCAGCTCACCACTGCCAAATAGGAAGATCTTGCTTCTCCTCGCTTTTTCTCCCCAACCACACTCTGCTGCCGCTCTTCTGGATTCAATGCTGGCATCTCAATACAGTAACGCAGCTTGGTAAAATGGCAGAAAATTAGCCTAGGAGGGTTGAAAGAAAATAAAGGACATTTTTGCTGGGTTAGCAAACTGCACTGGCTTGCTACCCTGTGATCAGGTGAATCCCAGGAGAATGAATGGCAGGGTGCAGAGGAGGGAGAGAAGCTGGTGCAGCTGGAGGGAAGACTAGGGGGGGAAGAGCTTGCCCCGCTAGGCACGGCAGGATGTTAACTGGGTTTCAGCTACCGTGTGAAACTGCCTGCTCCCCAGAGCCACACTCCACCAGCCGCCCCTACCAGACACTTTACCTCCTCCACAGAAGCAGCATCGTGGGCATTGGGTGATGTTGGGAAGCCTGATAAAAAGCCCTTCAGCCCAGGGGATGGCCCCACAGCTTTGTTTTGACATTCCAGCCCTAACGATTTACAGTACCTAAGCAGAAAACACATCCTAACATATGGCTATATAACACAGTGACCAAGAGTTGAGTTCACTCTTTCTTAGTGGTAGTTCCAAAAATCATTTCAAGGACTTCCTTTGTATTTCACAATCTGGCAACTGTTCTACCTTTGGCATTACCAGCTTTTATTTGCTATGCTAGAGCTTGTACTTCTACACAACTTGCCACAGCAATAAGCACGGGTATTTGTACCTTGGTAAATACAAATAATGTGGTTTGTTGGTTTTTTTTTTAACTTATATCATGCTGGAACAAAACCAATCAAGTTTCTATAAAAGTGTTTTCTAAACCTGAAATTACTGCCTGCAATTAGTGTTAGTTATTCAATAAGTTCCTTTTTAAAAAAGTGAAAATAACAATTCCCGAAACCATACCCAAAATGGATGCCCTGTAACCCAGTCTGATCCCATGGAGCCAAAGTGTAGCTCCTGTAATCACAGTTCTTCGTGAGTTACCTGCAGAATATTCCTTAATTACTCATGAAGTAACCTACAAAGTGTTAAT
Source organism: Leptodon cayanensis (assembly GCA_027564655.1). Classification (NCBI taxonomy): domain Eukaryota; kingdom Metazoa; phylum Chordata; class Aves; order Accipitriformes; family Accipitridae; genus Leptodon; species Leptodon cayanensis. Next base: position 3,949,205 of record JANXJC010000026.1, on the reverse strand, counting down.
AAAACAGGCATGAAGCAAAAACAACATAAGCACTGATTGACTGAAATGTGTTTAAAAATTTAAAAAAAGTTAAAATCATCCTTTATTCTTTAAGCAAGAATACAGTGCACCCAATCACCTGCGCCAGTGACCATGGTCCGTAAGGGTGCCTTGCTGGCCGCTCCAAGCACTCTGAGAATTGTTGAACTCCTGCCTCAGCACTGGCTGAGGCTCCTGTGCTCTCAGATATTGTGCAACACAGAGCACGCAGTTATAACATGCAGCAGGTTTTGCTCGACAGCCGCTGGCCTTGTCGTAAGCCAGTACTATCTCCCCGGGGCACATTCTGCTGTCATTCTGCAGCTGCTGAACTGTCACTGAAGCAGCTCTTTCCTACAAGCCAGCTGTCTAGTAAAAAGACTGCAACAGCCAAGAAACTCTTTCAGAATAAACAGGGAGAATGTCAACACAAGTAAAGTTCACAGTAGCGGTCATGAAAGTAAACCTACCTTTTTTTGTCGTTAAGTAGAAAAAGAGGTGAGTTGCTTCTGATTTTGAATCTTTCCAGGCCCAGCCTGCGTTTACATGGATGAATATGCCTACATGTCAGCCAAACCTCAAAGCACAGCAAAGAAGTAACTTTTTCTTTTTCAAATGAGCTCGGAGGCCTAGGAGTGAGGATAAGAATGGAGCTACTCTCAGCCACCCAAGAGCAAGCTGGGAACTCCCTGGATGCAAAACAAATAAGGGTCTGAAGAGCAGCTCACCCTTGATATCCCCCAGCCAAGCTAGTTATCAGACGATCAATGAAAATGAATTTTCCAAAGGGTCAGAAGAATTCTTACATTGTCACATCACTGCTTTCATGGACCCTCCAGGATGCATCTTTTGCCCTTTTGAAGTTCTGCAGGTCGTGTCAGACTAATAACACAATCCATCTCCCCCAGTCAGTGCTGATTTTGAAGTCCCAAAAGCAGTATTGCATCAAGTGGAACTGAGCCAGTCAGTTGTTCCCAGAGGAGCAGATGATACATGTTCATGTTCCTCCCAACTATCAGCACCAAGCCCAAGGAACCCTTGAAATTGGGTGCCCAGTTGCAAAGCTGAAGCTGTCTGACTGTGTGACATGAAATACAAGCCACCAAATACTTGCACACAATACCATTCTGTCCAAACCAACCTGCAGAAATTTGAAAACAATGACACCTAAGCAAAGAGAGGTAGATCAAGAGTGTTTGGGAGTCTGACCCAAAATCCCAACTATTTCTGGTTCACCTCTGGTCTATGTTGCTTAATAAACTGCTGGAAAAATCCCGTGTAGTACACAAGGCAACAAAACAGATCCACCTAGCACGAGGTACCTACTCAGGATGGAGCACCCACTATAGAGAAATGACCAGATAGGGGGAACGATGGTTCATGTAACAGGTATGAGTTGGTCAGCTGCAGAGCCAGGGCTATAGCTATTCTTTCAGATGTTACTCATATGGACATTCCTATTTTATGAGCGAACATGTACGCAAACACCTGAAACTGAGTTCACTGCCTCAGAAGTACCAGTAGGACAAACACCCTGTTTGTGCGCTGCACACAAAAGTACAGAAAGGAAGGGCATGCTTCATACTGCCAGATCCCCTCAGCATCGGTGTCCCAGGAATCCTCCAGGACGTTCAAGATTGTGAATGTGCATGCAGACAGTACATCTCGGAGAAGAACTGGTTTAAGTAACATTCTCCTTTGAGCACTTATCTACATGGACATTCACACTCTGGACCACTCCCAACAGTAAAAGCTTTACCAACCCAGTGTCTGCTAGAGATTGCTAAACTCCACCTCTGAAAGGTACCAGTGGTGTTATCCTCCTCAGATTCCTCAGAGGATGGAGAAACTGAAGAACCTAAAGAACAGGCTAGTTCCATATGCCAGAAGAGACAGAATTTCCGGTAAAAATCAATTCCATTCATCCCCTTAACCATGACCTAAGGGTTGCTTTACTTCTTGTGCCACTTGCGAGAAGCATACAGGTATGGGAATCTTTTGTTTTTGCACGTTACTGATACCAAGCGGGTTAGACCTGAATTTTGCTAAACTTACGTAATCTGTATGGCATAACTCTTTCGTGAGAATGATCTAAGAATATCTACATATCATTTTAATATTGAGAATGAGTGCTTCTTGTGATCTGACTTCTGGGTTAATTTTTTTCAGAACAGGCTGTCTGTCAGACAGCTACTGCATGTGACTGACAGTTTGGCTGGAGCTGCTGCTGGAGCTGGTAAGTGGTGCTAACATCCAGATCATCAGACTCCCTCTTAGTCTGTCTCAAGGAGTGTGAAAGCACAACAATTATTTATCAAGAGTGGGTAAGAAAGCAGGTCTACCTCTATAGGTCTCACCAAACCATTCAGGTGCAGGTATGGAAAAGCTAGTGGTTCCAGGGCTGCATCGTTCACTCTCAGGGCTATATCATTTTGTTCCCAGTGCTACGGGTAGTCCCATAAATGACTGAGAAGGCAAACTGCCTGGGGATGAAGGACTTCTTCTTTTTTTTAATCACACTTCTTACTTTTTTGGTGTTTGTCCCCGAGCCGAGACTGGCACCAGTAACGGCAAAGCGATAGTCTGACAAAGCTCATCTGCCACCGCTGTGTTGGGAAGTCTCAGAATTAAGATGAGCGCACAGCGTGACAGACGCTACCCCACCTGCTGCTGATCTTTCTGGGGACAGTTCTCTAAAGCATTTATGGGACACTGTCAGGGGCCATTCTGTTTTCACCTAAAAGGGATAATTTCTGAGAAGGTGCCAACTTCAGATCCTCCGCTAAGGAGCCAGTGCCTTCCCCAGGGAATAATCCTGGGAACTGTGTTAATGGTCCTTTATTACTTGAGGCTTGTCTCCAATGTGCAGCACGCATTCCATGGTACACAGGCCTCTCCGAAGCAGTTCAAACAACACACAACATCATGTAACTTGAAGTAACCTTCACAAGATAAGAGCTGTTAAAAGTTTAATGGAAGAATCAACATCATCAGAGGAAACACTAAATACTAGAAGTGAAGGCATTGCAGTGATGCAGCTGCAGAACAAGGAAAGCTTCATGCTCTACCTTCACCTCAGTTACAAGTTTGACAGGAACTAAGGACACACATGGGGCATGAACACCTTGTATCAGCATGCCCTGGGATGGGGAAGAGCTTGAATACAACATTCAGTTTATTGCACCATGAGGAAAGCTCGGCACTATCACTGCTGCTTGTACACGGGCATGTTTCGCAAGCTCTTAATAAGCAGACTTTTACAGTTCTATGACAAATACCTATGAATAGTACTGTCATTACAAAATGATTGCTAACAGTGTTGTAGCCATCAGTACACAAAATACTCAGTGTCAGATGTTTCAAGCACAAAACCATAACAAAGCACCTGCTGTAATAAAAAGGAAAAATTTGCTTCTGTTTTTAAGTGACACCATTTAAACATATGATATTTAGAAAAACTCTTCTTGTAATCATCTCTTCAGCTACTTACTGCAAAATTATACCTTTTATAGGAGCTATGTTCTTTCAAAATGTAATATTTATGCAACATGAATTCTTTATTCTGGAATACACTTTTATATGTTTATCCTCCTTTTTTTTTTTTTTTTTGATGGAACACATTTTGTACAATGAAAAATGGGACCACAAAATGTAAGGAAGACTTAAATACTGAAAGTGCTAAATGAGAGTTCTTACATTTCACCTGCGGATTACTTCATTGGCTTCAACAGTACTCTGCTGAGCAGGGAGATGCATGTGTGCAAGACTCAGGCTAAGAGTATTACCTGGAGTTTTAGAAACCTGATCTGAATTTGCACACTGTAGCATCACAGTTAACTGCTACTCAGACAACCATTCTAGTGATGCTAACCCATCCGCTCACATCTTAGTTTACCGGACATTAGATGGTCAAAAGATAGAACACCAAAAGGAAGCCCTCACCAAAACAGTTTTTCCAAAGTAGGCAATCACACACAAACAGACCAGTGATTAGCCAGACATCCTAAGTAAAAACAACAAAAAAATTGATTCAATTAGAACAAAAGAATTCCTTCTGAATGCACCACAAAAATTATTTTCCCATAAATATCAACAAAATATTGTAAGAGAAATGTTGTAAACTTAACTGCAGTATACGTCCTCTACATCTTAAAAGGTTTGGGAAGTATAGTGTGTTTTTCAAATATCAAGTAATACAATAAAGGCAACCATATTTCACCTTACCTGTTGCCATTTGCCCTTAATTGCCGGATCTCTGATTGACTGGCAATGTCTCTGGATTTGCTGGATGACACCCTGGTAATATACCATAGAAGAGTCATAATTCCCAAGGAGTGCATATTCTCTTCCTTTTTTGGCATTATCGCAAATCTCTGCTAAATTCATCTTCACTCAAAAGTCTAAAAGAGAACACAATCATCAGAAAAATGAATTTTACATGCTGTAGAATAATTCAGACCATGACACTTTAGTTTTGTTTTTCCTCTCATAGCTGAATTATGTTTCTCCACCCCCCATTCCTGTCCAGTCCCCCTCATTTTCAACCATTTAGCCCTGAAGTATCTCTTTACTAGCCTAAGGTTTGAGATCATGAAACACAACTCTTTCATAGTCATATAAAAACACAACTTCGTTGCTGCCTTTGGCCCCAACCCTGTTAAATTAATGCAAGAAAATTAAATGCCCTGCCCACACTGAACCTAACAAGCCGAACTTTAATTTGTAGATCACCACAATATATTGGCAGCCATCAACCCGTGAATCACAAATCACAGGAGGCATTAAATTGCTTTTTATACTGTTGTATTACATACATGCCTAAATGTGTCAGCCACCATCAGGGAAGTCTGCACTTAGCACTTTCAAGAGCCCTCACCCTAATGAGATTACGATATGGTTGAATGACAGCTCTACTATAGACAAAGTTGAGAGCCTCATTCTGTTTAAATATTCTTTCAAAGTACTCCAACATCTACATGCTGACTTGGATTTTTTCATTAAATTTAACATGTCACTTTGGGATTTATGGCAGAGTTAGCAATCCAAATTTAAGATTTCTTAAAGCAGTGATTCCCAAAGTACAACTCTCCCCTAGTCCCCAAAACGATGTAAGATTTGCAGATTTTACTAACTTTTTTATACAAATAGTAAATCGCAGCATGACTTTAAGGCAAACCCATAGTCCAACTTTTCCCAGTAACCACTCGAGAAAGCAATATTAAACCACACATTCAAAAGTAAGCTATGTTGTACAGCTAGGTTTGTATTTAAGGTTCAAGACCGAAGCAGCGCCTACCCCTTTATCGGAATCACGCATGACCCCAAGTCCTTACCACACAAAAAGAGCATCAGTTCCTTTCCCTTGTCCTCTGACTCAGGACGGGTGGGGTCCCTGACATTCACCCTGATATAAACCTCTGGAAATCAAAAATAAAAAAATGACTATTCATAGCTACCCAATGCAGAGAGTTGCATTGACCAAGGGGGAGGAAGCCGGCTCGGGAGGGTCATCCACTAGCTGCATCGAGGTTTTGGCAAGACCAAGGTGGTGGAGAAGCAACAAGGAAGGAGGGATACAGTCAGACGGAGAGAGCGCAGGGCACGGAGCCTGGCGCAGCACACAGTTCAGGCTGTACAGCTGAAGACAGCCCGTGATACGGGGGTGCGTGCAGTAGGAGCAGGTGGTAGCAGAGAGAAGCCAGAACAGGGAGAAACAACCTTTCACAGCCTAGTGGGTTATAAAAATGTTAGTAGTTTTTATAGAACAGACAAGACAAGATCAAGATGGCATTAAGGAGGATGTATCTTATGCCTTTGTATTCCCGTGTGCTTGGCAAAATTAAAACCTCTGACAATAAGTTAAACATATATCCACACAACCTTCATTCTGCCCTCCCTGAACGCTGCCTATGGCAAACATACGCTCTGCCTCTCGAGTGCCGAACTGATGGTCCTTCCCGCCGCCTGCAGCTGCACACCAGGGCTGCTCCACCACCTCGTCATCCCTGCTCCCTGCAACTAAGCCGTGGAAACCTGCTACCCTCACTTAAACCCACAGGCCACACAGCTTCCACGTGGCTGAAGACTTAGATGGCAAGAACACGCTGCTACCCCACGGCTGGCACTCCACCACGCGCAGCAAGACGCATTGGGGCTTACTTGTCCTCGTGCTGTGCCGCACATTTCAGCTTGCAGATCATTCCCAAGAGCTGTTTACAAACTTCTGGGCAGGAGTAGAACTAAGGTGGAAAGGGCGACGACCCTAATTTTGTTTTCTCCCGGTACTGAGGAAGGGCAGGATACATTGCTGGAGAGCTCTAGCTCTGTCGCAATTAAGACCATTTAATTTTAAAATACAGAAGATGAGAACTGATAGGAAAAAGTGATGTCACTTGTATTGCACTGGAATTTGATAAAACGATAGGAGCTGAATATAGGTTACAACCCATTCAGATCTGATGAGTCAACTTATAAATGAACAAAACACCACCTGGGGCAGAATCCATTGCCCTGTCTTCAAACACATCCAGGTTAGGATCTGCTACACAACCAGCTTGTCCCCATAAGGCAAATGGTCCTCAAATCTCTGGAGGTTTTCCCCACATGTAGCAAAAAAGAGAGAGTAAATAAAATATTTCTAAGCAACTGCTGCATTCAATTCCTAGAAATCCATTAAACAGAACATGCACTTACTTCAGCAATCTCTTGTATCTGTTTATTACAGCTAGTTCCCACCCTGCAGGCACGTTTAACTCCCTTTTGCTGTAAGAGGGCTGACACTCACATCCAGCTCCCCTTAATCCCAGAAAAGAGCCCCACTCACCAGAGGAGACAACCTCCTTGTCTCCGCTGGAAGCTGGGCCAACCATGGGCAGGAGGCAAGGCACAGCAGCCACACAAACACGCGCTCAATTCAGAAGAGTGGTTAGCGCAGGGAGCTGGGAAGTGGGAGGCAGAAAAATTTACATGGTCTTAAAACTGCAGGGGGAAACCGAAGGAGAGTATCCCATTTCCTCCAGCAACCAAGAGCTGGTCATGCTGGTGACACGGAAGCTTAAGCAAGAGTTTGATGCCCCGTGTGTCATGCTGGAGAGCTTCTAAACATCGACGGGCGCTGAAACTTGGAGCATACAGGGAAGTTGGTGGATGTACGCGTACGTACCTACAGAGCAGTAGATGCCTCCAGAGCTAGGCTGACAAAAGCCTCTGGAGCTTTCTCTTGGATTCAGGCACTTCAGTTTTTACTTGTCACTTACCCTAGACACCAAAGCAGGTAATAGAGCTTGAGAAGGTGAATATACCTCAGTCGTGTTTGAAACAGCAACTGCAGACCTCAGTCCTAAATCAGTGCTGCCCCTGACCCCCAGGCAGTTCTTTGAGGTCCTATTGCAAAAAGACTGGCTATTTTAAACTAATGGCTAAGAATACTTTAAACAAACTACAAACCTTTTACATGCACCAGCGATGGCAACGTTCATTCAGAATAGCCAAAGTAAGTCAAAACAAGTACGGCCAAAATTAAGGAAAAATTATTTTTAGGAAGGAATTCCTTCCTGGATTGTTTTCTGGACAACCCCACTCTTCAGCACTGGGGATGGAGAGGAAGAAATAACTCGAACTAGGAGGGGTTTTTTTCATGTTAGATACTTATTTTTTATTATCTGTTCTACATTATATTATAGAGTTCATACAACATTGCAAACATCAAAGGAACCAGAAATACAGAAGTCATAAATAGCACTTTTGTTGTTTGTTTCTTGTTGCTTGGCGTTCTGTTTAAATATTTGGTTTTCCTACCATATCACAGCCACATCTTTTAAGTAAATACACAGCCAGGGACAACTGTTGTCAGGTACATTTAGAACAACTTACACATTACTTGTGACACCAGCTTTTCATTCTATCATTGCATGGTTCTTTCCTGCACTAGACCATAATAGCTCCACGGCATATCAAGATATCCTTGGAGATTCCTTAGTTCACGGATCATTGACAAGAAGAGACATTACAGACATTCATGCTGGCATAGCTGCCACACATGGGGTCTTAAGCCCACTTGTGAAAAACCCTGCAGCAACTAGGCTAAAAGGTCACAGGGGATATTAATCTCTATTCTTTGGAACATAAGCTGAGCTGATCCCTATCTGAGGTCAGAAAAGAATTTTTCTCCCAGAACTAAAGCAATGCACAATTGAACAACATCCAAAAGACAGTCTCTATTTTAACATTAAAGCATTACACACACACAAACATATCCACAGGCAGATACAGTGGCTGTGTGAATGCTGGGCACAGGAGGACAGCTTGTTTAGCACACTATTCCAAACCTCTGAGCAACGCCAGTGGGAATGCAGGACGACTGTCCCCCTTCAGCCCATCTCCCTCTTAACCTCACCACAGTGCTACCAGAGGCAATAAATGCTTTCCCCTATAGATGGGGGCTGTAGCAGGGGTTTTCCTGTTGCTTGATATGGAACATTCTACTCTGCAAGTGCCAAAATGAAAGGCATCTCTGCTGTCTTTACATGTCACTGTTATGCCTATGTGTTTTGACACAACCAGTTACACAACTGCGTCCCATTTTCTCCACAGACACTCGACTTGCACAGGGCGGACTGACACTCGTTAAATGTGCAGTTACTCATTTCTGCTTTACTCTCATTGTTTCAGTAGTCGCATCAAGCCTTATTTACTGCCTACTAATCAGACTTTTTCTTCAAATCAGTTGTTAATTCCTCACTGATAGGGCTATAATATACCTGTTTTTTTCTGGACATGTGTCTTGCTCTGACCAAAATTTTACCCAGGCAGACCAAAAATTTTCCACAGCTCCCTGAGATTGCTGGACATATGGTCTCACGTCACAGCAGCTGTGCAGTATTGCTGACTGGACAGCTGAACATCTGGAAAGGCCTGGACATACACAGATGAAGACTGGTTACTAATTCTGTTTCTCATTTTCTGTAAATCAGCCGTGCAGCATGATGCCAGGCATCCCAAAATGCAATGTAAGACACCCAACTAACGTCACAAGACAGAAAGCCACACTGTTAGGCACCATCTTCTGAAATCCAGTGCTGAGGTACAACTATACATTTTCCAATTCTACAAAATAGAGCCGGGATGGCCCTCTGCCGCTACACAACCCCAGAACAGGTCGATTGCCACACAGAGCAAAGCAAGGAAGCGAATTCCAGTGTTAAGAGGTTTTGATTTGGGGATTTTTCCACTTTTTGGGTGCACCCATTTCCGTTACCAGAGTCTAAGCAGTGAACTGAAGTTGTTCCTTTCTCAAATTCTTCTTACTGCTTGGAAGCTTTTCCTTACAATTAATCTAAACCCGCCCTTCTTAGTTTAAGGCCATATTGATTTTGTAAGTCAGCTTTGACCAGTTTCAAACAGCTTCCTCTCCCTCAATTAAGTTTTCACTTAAAACAGTACAACAATCCTATTTTCCATTTTCTCTTCAAAGTTAAAACTTGTTAAAATAGAGACATATAACAATATGACAATACCTTACCTGGAAAAGCATAAACCGCAACACTAACTGAAACATTATCAGAGGAAGAAAAAAGTATTTTTTCCCTGCATGACATGCAATTCCTACTAGAAGCCTACAGAAGTCTATTTCTGACTGAAATACAGACTGTATTTCTTTTTCATATGCTTGATGTATTTTTAAGAGTAAGTTATTAAAAAATGCAATTATTCAAAAAAATTTAAATAAATCTTGCCTGCTTTATCAGAAAGATTATCCCTTTTATTTTGACTTGGGTGCAGAACAACTGGTCTTCATTTCTAATAATTAACTGTCCCTGTTCAGAAGCAATCGCTGATGCTGCAGACAATTAGCAGGCATTACGTTTGCATGACAAAAACAGCATTTTAACTGATCATTGTCAGATAAAATACAAACAAACAAAAGGCTTGCCAAGTTCTACAGCCAAATCTGTCTTTTCCTGTTAACTGGGCTTTGTTTAAACTTGCAGCTGTGGTCCCATGGACCGGTGTGGAAGCGAACGATCATTACCTCACAGGATCACAACTCCTGTTAAAAAAATATATATAAATAAGAACGTGGCTCAGTTCCAGCAGATTTGGATTTAAACTACATTTAAATGGCTTCTTGAATCAAAGGCGAGAAGTGTGCTACGCAAGTGCGCTTTTCTCTTTTTCCTTTTGCTGTGTGCATCAGCAGTGACAAGAACGGCTACAACCGCAGCAGGGGCACCAGGAGTTGCAGCAGGTAATGCTATTGGAGTGTTCACTCCCCGTTTGAGATGTCACTTCAAAGCAGCACACACACCAGAGAAAACACACACACACACCGTGATCCAGGAAACCCAGCACCGAGGGATCTTTCAATTCCGTTAACTGCTTTCTGTTAACTGGTTTTTGGCTTCCTTGCACTGAAACTCTGTTTTGAAATAGCAGATGTGGAGTTAATGGGGAAATGTGTATGGAAGTGGGAAGGAGAAGCAGCATGCACATAGGTCTCAAACTATTTTTGTGTGGAATCTTCTGAGAGCTAACCTGAAAGGGAGAGTTGAATGTTACTTTAAAAGCAAGTGAAAAAAAAATCTTCAAATGAAGTAAAGACATTCACCACAAGTTAACAGTAAACACAAATACATAAGAAACACTAAACAGTTGGTCAGTGTTTTAACTGGAGATTGTATACTATTGCACCAAACAGAAAGCACCCTGGAGAATGAAATAGCCATTTGCAAAGCCTCTGAACTACAATTTTCTGAGGAACTAGAAAGAGGAGAATCAGAGATGGCTGTGCTATTCCTAGAACTGACTGCAAAATGTGTGCTTCCCCAGAGCAGCTCACGTACCCGCTTCAGGCATATCCGTACGGTCACATCACCATTATTCAGAGTAACGAAGTGTTTGTCAGCTAAGCTGGGTAACAGAAACGAAAACAGCTAACACGAACACTACGGGGCACTCTAGGGAGCGTAACTCCACACACACAACAGTTCAGGCTGCGAGAGGCTTGCTAGCTTCTTCTCCTTCTCAGCCCTGATGGACCCAGGCTGGCTCCACGCATCTCTCTTCTCTCCAGCACAGTCTCCAGGGCTTCTGCCATTAGGGCCACTCCAAACCCAAGCCAGTGTTCAGGTGGCAGCACCCCTGAGGTGACCGACCCCTCCTCTGACAGGATGCAGGGCTCAGATACCTGAAGGATTCTGCAGGGCTTGTCCAGAGCTCAACAAAGTGAAACTCGGCCCAAAGCAATAATCCCTCTGTCCCTTTGTGGAGTCACTTGCTTCTCTGCACATCACGTGTGTAAGCACTTCTGGTAGAGCAAACGTGCCACCAAAAAGACTCCCAAGACGGGTCTGTGCAGAGCCAGCTTGGGTTCAAAGTGTTTATTAGGTCGGGCTCTGTGCCAAGAAAGGCAGTTAAACTGCTTCTGCACCTGGCCCTGGATACACCATATATCCATGTTCCCACAGCGCTGCAGCTCATGAGCCCTGCCAGACCATAGTCAGCTCCACAAAGATTCAGTTCTGGTGCTGCTACATTCCTAGCGCAGCCAATCTGCAACCCAGATAAACTTTCCATGAATAATTGCAGGTTTAACGGACTCACACATGTGTTTACAGCCCTGACTCATAAGGTCAGAATTTAGGCCTGAATACTTTTCCACCTTTCAAATTCCCCTCTGAATTCCAAAGAACTGGCTCTCTAGGACTATGAGTATGTATTTTTTAATGAGACTTTTGCTTTTTTAAATTGTTCTAAAGAATTGTATATATTCTTTAAAACATACATTTATATGCATATTGCTGTTAGTGCTACAGACATCAAGTCTTCAGATTTCTCAGCTCGTCCCCAGAAGAATCAGCTTTTTTTTTTTCCTTTGCAATTATTTACATAGAAAACCAGATAAAGGCCTATTGTTGTTTCCTTGTCTTCCATTTACTCTTCTACCTTGAGACTGTGATTAGCTCAGGGCAAGATCCATTTCTCTCCATTACCTGCTCAAAAGCCCAAGTCTCCGAAGGCAAAGCACCCTGGAAGCATGCTGCAGCAGCGATGTTCACTTCTGCAGTCTGCTAAGTACCAGGAGCTGCAGGAAGCCTAAGGCTGCCTAGGATGTATCTGACATGGGGGTGGAAGGAAAGAAGAAAAAGAAACCGCCCCAAACCCCTCAACTGCAATAAAAATCAAACATCCATTGGAAAGAAGCCCATCTCTCTGACATCTGAAACTGTATTAGGAATAGACATTCAATATTCATATACAAGGGAGTACTGATGCTTTTAAGACGCAGATTTTCAGGAAGAAAAAACAACTCCCTCTAATATACCAGTCATAAATATGTATATTTTGAATATGATATGGAACAAGAACTGTAATTTTATTCCTCCTCACGCCCATTGGAGAATACAAGATAAAGGATAACACTAGAACTGTCATCAGAGGAAATGGAGAGGGAAAAGAGACAAATGCCAATACAGACATCGTGACAGAAATGTGGGCGCAATAGAAATGTAGCAAAATTATTTTAAAAAGTAACACGGTGTCTGCTCACGTAAAGATCACCTAGTGCAACGAGCTCAACAGAGCCAAAGTGTGGTAGGACACATGAAACTGCAAACTATGAAGTAAAGTGGTTGGGGAAACTTTCCAGGGCCGCGAGCTCCTGGCTCTCTTCGACCGTTGCCTCCTCCGTATCCATCTACCCACCCTCCAGCGTACTCTGCCTCCTGCATAGCCCTCCCCTCGCATCTGCTCAGCCATTCCTCCTCCTCCAGCACACCTCTTCCCCTTCCATCCATCCCCCTCCGCCCCCGAGCGCCCCTTTCCTTGCACTCCTTCCTTCCTCCACCTCCAGCAGAGCCCCCCACTTCCATCCACACACCATCCAATCCACCCCCCCCCCGGGACGCGCC
>JANXJC010000026.1:3900458-3935081 GCA_027564655.1 Leptodon cayanensis | reverse complement strand
GAGGGAAGGGGTGCGCGCGCGCGGCGGCGACGGGTGGTTGCCATGGCGGCGGTAGCGGCAGCGGGGAGGGGACGGGACGGGGCGGCATCCCGCTTCTCCGCCCCCGCCGGGAGGTCGCCGAGCCCCCCCTCCGGGGGTCCGGTGCCGGGCCTGTTCCGGAACGAGCGGTCAGGCCTCGGCCTCTGCCCTGTCAGGGAGGAGGGGGGGGGGGGGAAAGGGTGGGGTTTTCCCGGTGAGTTGGACACAAAGGAAAAAATGCCGCTGCGTGGCCGGGGGTGGCTGAGGGTGCCGCCCGCACGTTTTGGGAGATCTCTTGTCTTAAAACGTGAGGCAGGCTGAGAGCCCCCCCCCCTTCCAAGCCGCTAACGGCGGGAGCGGGAGCTGAGGCGGCGAGGGAGGAGGGTGTCCGAGGCCCCGGCGTGCCGGCTGGCTGCTGCGGGGCTCCCTCAGGTCCTCTGTGTGCCAGCCCTGTGCAGGGGTGAGTGGGGGAACGCGCTTGCCCAGAGCACAAACCCCATCCGCTGCCGCTTCGGCTAACGGGGCGGCTGGGAAAGGGGAAAACGTGCGGTTGTCCCCTATGGGGGACTCGACGCCGGCTTGGCGAGCGGGTTTCGTTTGCTTTTATGTGACAGCAAAGGAACGGATTTGGGGATTTGCCTGTTCCTTGGACCAGAGCGATAGCCGGGGCGGCCTCGCAGGACGGCACCAGCCGGTTTGTATCGTCTGCTGAGGTGGTGGAGGCTACCTAGAGTTTCTGAACTGTGCATCTCACAGTTAATACGAACGGCCTGGCCCTTGCGAGGGGAGCAATGCGGTAATAAACCTCGCTGAGGATGTCGTTTCGCAGTTAATGCAAGCCAGCCTATGTCTGTATTGCCACCAAAAGGGGCAGTCCTGCCTTCCTCTCTGATCGCGGCTACGCTTCCCTGTTTGTTATTTACACGACAGTAACGCTTATGTAGCCACCTGGCAAAGCAAGCCTGGGATCTGATCTGGTGGCGAGCCAATTATGCCTCTCCAAAAAATTACCAGTATTCAGCTGGATCACGTTCCTGAACTAGCTGACCCTGCAGAGCTGATGCAGGCGCAAGAAGGCAGAGGAGACGCCGAGGCAGGAGCAGCCCATTGAGATGCCAGCAGATCCGAGCCGTGTTTCTGCATGCAGCTGCACCACTGCAGTGACTCGTTATTGCTGGAACTGCCTTGTGACAGCTCTGAGAGCGTCCCACTGATGATCGCCCCCGATAATGACACGTGATTTCTCCAGAAAATGTCAATTGTAGTTACCTTAAGGTAGCAGCATGAGGTTGTATCTCACAATAAGGTTTTCAGAAACGTTAACTGACACAAGTGAAAGAGCAGGGTTTGAAACTAAAAGCTCAGTATGCCTCTTAAACAATACAGCATGTCTGAATGTGTCACTCATATATCTACAGATCTTGCTTCCCTCAAAATCATGTGGAGATTCTTATGCCTTTGTGAGTATTTTAGAACTGGGGCCAAAATCGTGATGAATTCATAACAGCTGCAACTCTGGCTTCCCCTTTTTCCAGATTTCTTCAAACTTGCCTGCCTATGACATCAATTCCTGCTGGCTTTTCATATACCCAAAAGCATAGATGCTGTCCAGACCTTACAGAGCCCAATACTTCTCGGGGAGAGCAGATCATAAGCAGCCTGCTCCCAGCACCACCGTAATATCCCTTCCCACAAGACTATATACTTCTTATCACATTAGGCAACACGTTAACTGCTTTGTCTGAGGACCATATCCTCCAGCTAGGAAACTGTGACACAGAAGAGGTTGGTTATTTAGTCATAATCTCTGTTTGTTTGGTTTGAGATTTTTTTGCCCGTCCCTTTTTTTAGTGATTCTTGAGTCGAGTGGGGCTGCTTCCTAGTGGCAGAGGGTACCCATACTACTGCTGACGTCCCTTTGAAAAGTAATTGCTCAACACCAAAGCCATACCAGTGTCACCCTAGTTGGACCCCTCAGAGGGAACGTTTGGTAAGCATTAGTCTACACAGTTTGCCAAGATCTGGTAAGTGACTGAGTCGGCAGGAAGAGGACCGCATCTCCAGGTTCCTAGCCCTGCACGCTAGGTATAGGTAAGGATCACAGGATAATTCAGGTTGGAAGGAACCTCAGGAGGTCATTTAGTCCAGCCAGATAATCAGAAATTCATAAACTTGTTAATAAGGCAAGAGAATGGTAGCCGTGATTGTGGCATTTCATAGCCTTTCCTATAGTTGCAGTTGGACAAACTCCAGCAAATCTGACTGGAGCGATGCAAAACATACCTCTTCCCTGACCATCTATTCTGCCTCCTTACTGAAGGTTCCTGCCTCCACAACAGTCCCAGACTGGAAAACACTAATGTTTCTAATCCATTTTAATACAAAATATGGCATTAAAGTCATCTTTATCAGCAGTTTAAGCTAATTTGCTGGACCTTGTATTGAAGCAGCTGAGACTACTGCGTGTGTTTCATTCTACTGACTCTGCTGTGAGGCAGTGATCTCAGGCAAAGAGAAGGCAAGAAATTGCTGGGAGGGGGTGTGACACTTAAGCCACTGAAACTTGTTCTGCTATGAGTATATTCTCACGGCTTATATCTTATTTTTTGATAGAGGCTATAAACCTGGCAGTTCTGGGTAAGACATGATGTTGGTGGGTGTGGTTAGGCAGGCTCCAGCTTTGTTGGTGGAGGAGAGCATTACTCACAGCCAGACCCCAGAGACTTAACATGCCCCTTTCCAGCGATCTGCAAATCTGCCAGCAGAGCTGATTGTGTGCCCTCTCCCTCTGATTTATTCTAGTCAGTTCAATCAGAGATGATATAAATTAATGTAACTCTTTTGCTGTGAACATTTGATTTGGTTCAAAAGTGTCTCTTCAGCTAGAGTAATTGCAGACACTGTCAAATAAGTTTAAAGCTATCTGCTCTTAGGGTCTGTGTCAGATTAACAAAACTGGTTTCTGAATTGATTTGGTTATTACATAAATTCCATAGACTGTGTCTAACTCAGATGGCTGACACAGGCTTTTAGCACAAAGTAGCAGAGAGCTTCATTTGTAACCTCCTCCCACACACAAAGTTCTGCAGGACAAGGTTGAAAACATACGAGATGTCTATGAATTATGAACTGCCCTTTGCTTTTGTCTTCCCTTCCCCTTGCAATCATATTTAACTAGACTACAGGAATAATTGTGCCTTCATAATAATCTTTAATGCTCACATGCAGACATAACTCTTTACCAACGGTCTTACAGGCTACATTCAGAAATGCTGTAATAATGGAAGGTGAAAAACAATAGGGAAGCAATAGGGAAAAGAAGGTGCATGTTACATATTCATGGGCATTAACCTTCCGAGGCGAGTTATGCACAACTCGGTAAAGGCATCAGTAGACACACACTGTTAATTTTCATACACACATAGTAATTGTTCTTCTGCGTAGATATTTTTATGGTATGATATTTATCAGTATGACACATCCACCGGTTTCTTTCCCAGGAAAGAACCTCAGAGTGTGAACCTTGAGAAATTGTGATGGAGTGACAACACAGAAGGATTTAGTCAACATCTTTCACACAAGGTACATCTCAAAATGCTGTGAATTGTTAATAGAGGACAGTTCAAGGGAAAGCAGTTGATTTTCAAATGAGATTTCAGTTAAGCCAGAAAGTGAGAGTAGGAGTGGACACGGGTGTTTGTATTTATCTGGTCAAATGTAGACATCTGTCATGTAGATGTATGTCTTGTAGACCTTTGCCTCTGAGTTAGCTTTCCTCTTAAGTTTTTTCATCGGAGAGAGAGAGAGAGGTACTCAGGGATACAATTCCCGCTTTGACCAAGGTGGACTGTACCCTGAATGTGTTTAATTTTTTCCAGTGCTTATAGCAGACTTAGCTGACCAGCATAAATATAAGTGTTTGCACTGTAGATGCCTGAAGGTAGGTGAGAGGAGTCCCACCTAGTGTGTTTGTTGCATTGTTAGGGCCAGAGAGAGAGAAAGTTGTCATGGCAGTTATGACTAGGTTGATTAAAATGATGGAGAACAAGCCAATGCCAGATTAATGGAAAATACAAGTAGAAGAGAGGACAGGTCTTTGAGATGGGTTGAAGCAAGCCCATGGTAGGTTGAGAAAAACAGTTCTTCTGCTTTGAGTCAGTGGACAGAAATTAGAAGAATTAACAGGAACTAGGATACGGTGTTTCTTTTCTGTGTATACTTCACTTGCAGAAGCATTTTGCTTATGTTAGAGCATTACTCTTTGGAGAAGGAATAAGAAAGTACCTTACAGTACTCAAAACAAAGAGAGAGGAGACTTGGACAGAAACCTCAGAGAAAAAAGTAGGGTCAGGCCCAGGGAGCTGTGTATCAGCAACTGTTAAGTGAAAACTGGGACAGGGAAAGAAAAGTTTATTCACATCTTAGTCCTGTGGCAGACCACTAGACAGTATCAAGTGGCAAAGTTCCCTTAATCTGTCTGCTAGGGTTGACAAATGAGAGGAAATCTCCCATGATGCACAATTAAGCAAAAAAAAAAATGTTCGGCAGTATAACTCTTTCGTGGGTAGGGTGTGAATTTTAGGCTGGTTTGCTAAAGGTGCGACACTTCTGGAGTTGCACGCTGTCTGTCCCACTGCAGTAATTTTGAATCTCATTGGCCAATTTCAACTACATTTGCAAAAGGGTGGAGGTCTTAATGATAACTGAGTTCCTTTTAGTTTTGTGGTAAGTAGCGTGGTAGAAAAGATGGGCTCAGCTGGTGCCCCTGCTGAACACAAGGTAGACAGAGCTTCGAAAGATTTCATCTGGTGCCAAACTGCCCAGTCTGCATGCATGAAATGACTGAGAGCTCCGTGCTTGGTGCTACCTGGAGCACCTACTTCTGTGCACAGTTGCAATACTGTGTATGACCCATAGGCAACTGTTTTATTGAAGTGGTGAGGGCTAAGTGGAAATGGATGCAAAACCGTGGGATACTAGGCTTTGATACTTTGAACCAAGCACATCAGTTGAGCCTGTTAACTCAGGCACAGCCATTAATTTTAAGTCATGCTGGTATATATTATTCTCCTTCCTCTGTAGATATTTCTCTGACTTAAAAGTGGCAGTTTCAAATAAGGGAGCTGTTGGGCAGCTTTTTGCACACACTGTTTGGATGCCCAAACCACTAGAATAAACAAAGCACAGTCTAATACATATTAATGGCTTGCCCAGCATTTTTTATTTCTTAGGCATGTTAGTTCCAGTTCTGCAGTACAAGATATTAGAAGATGAATTGGCTTTAACAATCAACTCCTGTAAACACATTCATCCAGAACGGAAGATAGCTACATCTAAAGAGCATTCTTTAATGTATCAGTAATCCTTTCCAGGACTGTCTCAAAGAGTCCTTTGAATGGTGCTGTGATCAATGGCAGTGAAGGTGGTTATGTTGGAGGAAGATGCAATGAAAAGTTGTGTTGTGTTGTGTGCCTAAGTGTCGCGATGCTGCAGGGCAGGAGGGCAGGAAGCAAGCACACCGGAGGCCATGCATCTGCATTGGAAGAACAACTTCTCTCATTTATTGATAACTTCTTAAACCCCCATCACTGAATGTGTAAAAAGTTTTGAGTAGGTAGGAGCAATGTAGTAAATGGCAAGATGTAATTACAGATAAAAGTTTAGCCAAAGTCCCTAAATGAAAACTTGAAAAAAAATGTTTAAGGAGAGCTAGAAAGGTAAATAAGAGACGCTGGTGAACATTGTGAAGAATCTGTTTTCCCTTTCTGGTCCCCTAATGCAATTACTATAAGGAACATGCAGTGGTTTCCATGTGAACAACTTAATCTGGTTCATATTTTGAGAGTAAAATTGGGAATCTTTTTTGAACTTCAAAATTTAGGTTGTATTTGGACAATGTGCATTTTGTTAATGTTGTTCATTTATCTAATAAATGAGAAACTTGATTGTGTCAGTAGAGGGTCAGTGGCACAAAGAACAGTATCTCATAAAAGAACAGACACTGGTATCACAGCTTTGGTTAAACATATTTTAAATTATTATAACATCCCATTCACATTCTCAGGGGGAATATTCACTGCCTACGTTTGAACATCTAACTTAGATGCCTAAATTAGGAGGCGTGTCTCCCTAGATGCCTTGCGTAGTTGAAGGAGTGAGAGGCTCCTCCAGAGAGCAATTCAGACTATCTTAGGCTTCTGCTCTGAATTATCATCTGGAGGAGCCTCTTCAACTTTGAATGCTGTTCTGTGCTATTCTTTGCATCTTTTCCTTGGCAACAAAACTGACTTAACTGGTCTCCACCCCTCAACACTTGTTCTTGCCCTCTGCTTTTGAGTATCACTCTGCTGCTTGTGCTAGTACAGTTGTTGATGTGGTGGCGCTGTCAACTAGGTTGGTGAAGTCATCTGGGTTAAAAGGAACCCTGAAAAAGAAGGTGTTACTTTTAACCTAGCTCATGTCTCTGATCTGGTTTATCGCATGACCTTGTAAACAGCTAAACCTACATACCTGAGGAAGTGATGAGCTTTAGCAAGAGATGGAAATGAGTTGTTGAACTCAGGGACCTGTTTGCCAAGTGAGCCACCAAGAAAAAGATACATTCAACTTCAGGATGTAAGTTGAGGAGATTTGAGTCTTGTATCTAAGCACTGTTTTGTTCAAGTACATGGTATTTTTACCATTACAGTTTCACGAATATCATGGAAGTTTATTATGGTTTGCAGCACTGTAAGAAAGATATAATCTAGCCTTATATCTCTGTAAGCCATGTAAAAATGGTCATAATTTAAAGAAAATAACTTAGAGGATTTACAGATGTACCATGAAAAGGTATGCTAAACTTTATGAATAAGCCTAAAAGCATGGTGTTGCCACTAACATAAAGCAAATGCAATCAAGTTTGAGTAGCTTAAGAAGTTCCCCCCCAAGAGCTGCTAATTTTTCAACAGACATGCTGGATGCAATTTACCTAACTGGAATGGTTTACAGTGCAGACATCTGCACATGAGCTAGTTGCCTTAGATTCTTTTCAAAATCATTGGAAAATCTGGCCTTTTAGATGATGCTTCATGTGAACCGTATGAGATATTCATATTAGATCTCTGCATTTGGCCAGCTGAATCCCACCCACAGGCTACACGGCTGCTCCTTGTACATAGAGAAATGCAGACTACAACAAGCTATGTTCAGTTGCCTTGTGTACTAACCTCTAAAACCACTCACGCTCAGCTGCCCACATGACGGACTAAAACTTCATTTTCTGATCATTAAAAGCCGTTCCAGTTCAGAGAGATTTGGTGCTGCTAGCGACCACCGCTAGGACACTTTTCCAGTCTCTCACAGTAAGGTGTTTCATGTTGTTACAGAATGAACTAGCCTGTTTTAAAACAGTATTAGGAATGCTGGCCACAAACCCAATGAGGTGAGAGAACTGTTAATATTTTTTAATAGTTATTAATTTTTACATGGCATCTTGTGCTGCTTTTTAAAGTTCAGTAGTCATCAGGCAGGCTTCCTAATAACCTGTGAAGAGATTGTTTAATTGTATTTATGTGTGACCTTCCATAGCTTGACCTGGCTAATTGCTTCTTTTAGATGAAGTACTCACCTCTTTCTGGTCCTTCTCCATAAAAGTAAGAGTGAAAACATTCCTAAAGAATCAAGTAAGGAAAAGCTAAAATCCACAAGGAAGCATAACTGTAGCTAAACTTCTATATGCTAAGCTGGACCTAAACCTATATATGCTGTTGTCTTCTTGTATGTGTTTCCTCATTGAAATAATTTTTCATATCACCTTAAAAGAAAAAAAAACAAGGGGGGGAGGGGAAGTGTTGTGTTCAATTTTCATGCTTGATGCATTTTTTTATAATAATACAGTTACAAAATGAGCCTGTTGTGGTTTAACCCCAGTAGGCAGCTCAGCCCCATGCAGCTCGCTCCCCACCCCAGGGGATGGGGGTAGAATTGGGGGGGTAAAAGTGAGAAACTCGTGGGCTGAGATAAAGACAGTTTAATAGGTAAAGCAAAAGGCACGCACGCAAGCAAAGCAAACCAAGGAATTCATTCCCCACTCCCCATGGGCAGGCAGGTGTTCAGCCATCTCCAGGACAGCAGGGCTCCGTCACGCCTAACAGGTACTTGGGAAGACAAACGCCATCACTCTGAACATTCCTCCCTTTCTTCTTCCCCCAGCTTTATATGCTGAGCATGACATCATATGGTCTGGAATATCCCTTGGGTCAGTTGGGGTCAGCTGTCCCAGCTGTGTCCCCTCCCAACTCCTTGTGCCCCCCCAGCCTCCTCGCTGGTGGGGTGGGGGGAGAAGCAGAAGAGCCCTTGGCTCTGGGTAAGCCCTGCTCAGCAGTAGGGCGAACATCCCTGAGTTATCAACACTCTTTCCAGCACAAATCCAAAACACAGCCCCGTACTAGCTACTGTGAAGAAAATTAACTCTGTCCCAGCCAAAACCATTACAGAGCCTTAACTCTTCACGTCCTTTTGCAGTGGAGAAATACATGTATGGTGAGGGTATTTGTGCATAAGAAGATACAAGATTGGGGTTTCCATAATTACAGGTTACAAAAGAAGAACAAAGGTTATTAAAAAAAAATGTTCCAAAAGAAGAGTAGAATAATATTCTACAGTTTTCTCAAGATGGGGAAAGTGATCCTGTGCTGTTTCTCCTGGTCAGCTTTGCTGTTTGTATTCTGGGTTTCTGTTTTGCCAAGATAACAAAAAAATCCCTCTCTTACTGAGACGGTCCTTTGGCACCTTTCTACATTATGAAAGCCGCCTCCAGCACCACTGTTCAGTGCAGTGCTGGCTGAAATGGGCAGACTCCCTGTGCCGTTATTTGCAAGTGGCTCCAAAGTGTGTATCCGCACAAGAGAGGGAGCAATTTTCCATCCCGAGGGCTACTACAGACTGCTGTGTCCACGCCACGTAGCCCTGTGCCCTGGATCTCAAATGTGCGCCCTGTGCTGTCCCTCCTCTGCACTTTCAAGAGTGCGGAGCCTGTGGGAATAGCGTTGAAAGACAAGATGGGTCTGAGGGAGCCAAATATAATGTTCTTGGCCTTATTGCCGTTTGGGGGTAATCCCGAGAGTGAACTACCCAAGATCCGTGCCTTATCTTGAATGCGTGGGATGTACCTAAACAGGTCCCCAAGGAGAGACCTAACAATTAAGCAGAGGGGAGGACTGGGTGCTCAGGCTTTTTCCCTTGACCTCAGCGTAGGACACGGAGTAGACATGTCTTAAGTGCCCAGTTTTAGTCCTGTGGTAGGATAAGTACAATATAAACACGTAGTTTCGTACAGATCAGCTGAGTACATATGTTAATTGTGTACAGACTTTGAAGACAGAAGTGGTTAATACCATGTATCAGAAGCACCTTAGTGTTTCATACACACTGCTGAAATGAAGCCACTTACATTCCTAGTTAGTAGCTCTACCTGCAACTCAGAAGAGCTTTGGCTGGCTCTTAGATCTAAAAATAAAATTTTGCTTCCTGAGATACCATACACTTCAGTGATATTCTCGGTAGGAATGGAATGCAAAAGTGGAATAGATTATATTAATTGTTGTCTAGGAGCTTTCTATCCGCTGCATAGGAAACCTTCATTACATTCTTCATCACACCATATGGCATCTAAGTATAATGTGACAAAATTACTAATACAGGACAATAAATAACATTATGATTATGTGTTATGGGTGCCACCTCATACGGGCACAACAAGTAATTATAGTTGGAATGAATAATGGAGATTTGAGTGTTATATCTAGGAATATATTAGAAAGGACACAATTTGTCATTAAGGATGGTAATTGTCTCATCTGGCTTCACAGATTCAATAAGTAGGTGTCCACACCAAGCCAGTCATCTGTGACTGCATCTGTGATCAGCAGAGAGGAACAGGCACTTCAGAAGATAAATGGCCCCTCCAGTCTTAGCCAAATATTTTCAAAGGAATGCATCTCAAAATCTCACACAAACAGAAAATCTTGAACATTTCCATTGGGGGAAAAAGAGAATACATCCAGGAAAACCTGATCATACATTGTAACCTTTCTCAGATGAATCTCCAGGTCTAATCTCAGCTTCAGTGGACGATCATCAGTAGTGAAACTTACGATGATGTTTATTTTAGCCATTTTTGACATGTTCTGGTAATGAAAGTTTCACCATTTCTGTAGCCAGTCTATACCAATGCTTAATTTTCCTTAATCCTGGACAGTTGTCTAGCAGTTTAATGTAAATCTCCTTTGCTGCAATTTATCCCCATTGCTTGTTGTTCTAATAGACACAAACAACAGTTTATTTCATCCTTCTTTGCAACTACTTTTTACATATTTAAAGATTCCCCCTGCAGTTTTCTCTGTTCTTGACATCATTTGTGTCTCAGCACTGAACTGAAGTACTAGTGAAGTGATAGTAGTAGGATTTACGTACAGTTAAACCTCCCTCCCCTACCCCTTCATGGCCCCCAGTAACCTCAGTGGTCCACTGGTTCCGTGATGGCACTGATACATCTTGCCGCGCTCACAGTTTCAATACCATAATGTTGTTAGTCTGTCACCCCTGGCTAACTTCAAGTGAGCACTCCCAGTTCGTTCTGTCCTTCCTGGTAAACTGGGAAGAGGAGGGGGTTAAGTGTTTGGCTGTTTCTGTCACTCTTTTATGGACACCAACTGGTTCACAGCTTCTGGAGGCATGATACCCACACTCAATAGTGAAAATGTGGGGGCTTGTTAGGCAGTGTTCACAAGCATAATGTAGGTTTTGACTCGTATCTGCCTTTTTTTTTTTCACTTGCCATTTTCACAGAGCTTCCATGCCTTCTAATTTCTTTACAGTGATACTTTCATAATTTCCGCAATGCATTAAACAGAAATCCAGCCATTTTGTTTGTGTATACTGAAATCTGCTTAAGGATCTTGTGAGTTACCCTTAACACAGAACATTTAACAGGACTATATATTATACCACAAAAGTATTCTTAACATGTTAATTTAAAACATATTTTTCTTTAGATTAGTTCATAAAGAGAGAGGAAGGAAGATATTTAGCTCCAGACAGCACTTGCAATAGAAATCAGTTATTTCTGTACAGCATCTTTCCTTTGAAATATCACTAAATGATTTCCAGAGAGAGACAGAATGTAATTTAATGATCCCTTGCACAGCTCGAACACCTTTCATCAGAGCATCTCAAAGCGTTTCAGACAAGCCTGAAAGCTTGCCTGTTTTTCCCCAACTATTTCAGTTGGCCTAATAAAAGATATTATGTCTTCCTACACACCTTGTATTGTTTAGCACTCAAAGCATTATCTTACTTGTTTTACAGATAACTAAAAAGGGCACAAAGAATCCACGTAGTTTTATTTCAGGCAATGAATTTAAGATGAACTCTGTGGGGTCCCGTTTTCACTGAGTCTCCAGGACTTGCAGAATACACGTTCTCAGATTACAGGCAGACATGTGGAGCAAAGTCTTCGTCCCACTGACATCAGTGGCAAAATTCCCATTGATCTGAATAAGGCTGAAATTGCGTCCTAGCTTTTCCAACTGCTGCCTGCCAAAATCGACTTCAGACCTGTGCATCCTTCCTGTCTTATGCGTCACAATTAGTAATGAAGGTTCTGCAGTCCGTGCCGTGGCTGCCATGACGTTCTCAAGAAGTGATCAAGACAAATCTAAATGAGGAACGAGAGACCCCAGCAACAGGAGGGGTGTCTGCACGGTGAGTGGATGGTGTGTGGTGAACAGTCTCCTTGCAGTTACTGCAGATGGATCCCTCTGCTTGTTACGCACGCGCTCTGTGCTGACAAAAGGAGCCGTACCAAGAGCTTGCCCTGATGTGGATGTGCGCTGTCCTCGCTCACGAGTGTCCCGGCTTGCAAGTGTGCTGCCAACACCACCGCAAAGACTGTGTCAGGTCTCTGCTATCATGTCTGACCTTTTCTAATTAAAGGACAGTCTTAACCGTTTTGAGAAAATCTAGAGGTCTCTTCCAGCTTCGTTTTTGCCTAATTAAGGCTGTGGGTTTGGGCACGCAGCACCAAATGTACCCAAAGCAAGTGTTGTCTTCAGGAATTAGAGTCTCAAAAAATGATCAATAAGTCTTTCTACTATAATGTCCAGGGAGTATGCACTATCATCAGAAGCCATATTTTACGACAGAAATGTAAGCACTTAAATATACAGATTAAAAAAAGGAACATGAAGGGAGAAAATGCCTCTGTATGCAGCGTACGGATGTCGTCTTCTGCTGTTGAGGATGGCTGAATATGGTCCTGGTGAGAAAAAGAGGATTTGTTCATTCTCACTCCCTGTATTGTCCATTTGTCCCTTGCTGCAGGGGTCTTCTCAAGCTTGATTGAGGTGCAGCCACCCAGTCTTAGTATATTCTTGATGATTTTGTAGCAAATGCTCACTGAATCCTCTGGCTGTTGTGCTAGACTGAGAACAGAAAGCTCTTATTCATCTGGCATCTGTTATCTACAGCTGCTTTTCCTCTTTCATAGGTATTTCAGGTTATGGATAAGCTAGAGGAAAAAAAGAGAGTTTTCATACTGCCAGTTTTAATTTGAAGCTAAAGAACACCAAACAGCCGAGGTCTGAGAGTAACTCCTAGGCTTACAGAAAGAGTTTCATGTCTTTTTGGCTGAATTAAATGTTGGTCTTTCTATTACATCTTGTATTACGAGCTGCTTGCAAATCTTTGCATCTGATCATTCTCTCATCATGTTGGAAAACAATATGTGGGAGTTTCTTTCCATACTAGATCTTTGTGGGTTACTTGCTAGTAAACTAATTTTACATGACTCAGATTTAAATAATAAAAAGGCTTAACTCCAGTCTGAGAAGAGTTTATTGTCCACAACTGTAGCCTAGAGACAAACTCCAGCACCTTTGGGACTCAGCTGAGGCAGCAATTAGGCAGCATTTTATTGTGATGCAGTGAGTGCGCAAAAGATGTAGCTGGACTACTCTCAAGAGCTTAGAAACAAAATTGGCTTCCTGGAGAGAGAACATAAGAAATCTGGCAACCTAAAAATATTTAAAGAGCTTAGGGCTCTCAGGGGAGAATTTCAAGCTATTGAAGTGGAAAAGACTGAGCATTTGCTAAGATTGAAAAAAAAAAGGGGGGGGGGTACATGAAAAACGACAAAGTGTACAGATTTTTTTTTTTACTGTAGCATGTTTCAAAGGGGGAAATATAATAAACCTGAAATCAATCAGTAGCACAGACTTCAATGCAGTGTTCCAAATCAAACAGCCCCGGCTTGAAAACAGGAGTCAAAAGAGATTTTTTTTTTTCATTTCAGAATTATAAGGGATTGAGGCCAAGAAACCATTAGATGAGGTGAAAGGTCTAGGCTAGAGGGCATCTTGAGCAAGTCTAATGAAGTCATGGTTGCTTCAGCGGCCACGTTCCCAAAGGGTTTTGCTGTGTCTGTCACTGAGTCTCTCTGTTCCTCCTCCGAATCTGGCTCCCTGGCCTCCGCGGTTGCATGCCGGCGCGTACCCCACCAGGCACCCTCCAAAGCTCCCTCCTAGCAGCCCCGCAGCGTGTAGCATCCCTGTGTCGAAACAAAGCCGTACCAAATGCGAGTTATCTCGCCTGTCGTTTGACGTGCGTCGTACAGACATTTACCTGTGAGCTAGTCGCGCCTGACTCCCTGGATTGTCAGCGGGGAGCAGCGGGAGCTTACAAGGCACAATTTAGCTCAACTGAGTGTAAATTTCTATCGTATGCCAAAAGTGCCTGTTTCTCTCTGACTTAAAACGGCGGTCCAAGGTGACTAACTCACAAATGGACACCTACAGCTTAAACATCTACATTTGCTCAATGAACTCTACCCACGCAACTAACATTACACCAGGGCAGACCATATATTAGCGGTTTCTCTGCTGTGTTCAGGCTATGCCTTCATGCACCCTGCATCTAGGACTAAGATAAATTAGCTGAAACGGTTTAGCTTATGTCCCAACAGTAACGAGAGAGCTAGAGGGTGCAGACTATTTACCTTATTGTAGCCTCTTCCCTTTCTTGCCACCGTTCCTCTGCATTATGCTGACAGCCCTGTTCGCATCACCGCTCCAGCCGGGTTTGGGGGCTGAGGGACAGCCATCCGTAAGGAGAGAGGGATGGGGACACACACGTCACTCACATGATGGCGTATGTCAGAGGCAAGCCCATCAAATGACAAAAGAAACCCCAAAAGATCTCTGAAGGATTTCTGCACCAAGGGGCAGAGCCAGGAGACTGACCAAAGTGGAAAGTCTTGCTCTGCTTTTCTGTACCTGAGTAAACTTTATCTGCACAAACTTTTGATGTCTCTATTGACTTTGACAGAGCTACGCTAGTAGGCAAAACTAGTCAATGATTTTTAAATAGTCCCCGGAGGCGTACCCATTCTGTGCTGAACGTACTCAATTCCTTCTCATAGTCCCAAGGCTTCCCTTTCCTGTATTTAATGTCATAGGCTTCCCATACAGTTGTTCTGTTGCTAGTTTGGAGGTTTCTACGCTCTCTGACTGTGATTTGCAGGGCAAACAAGGTTTTTTGCTGTTACCATTAATGTGGCAGCGTAAGGGCCTGGCGTCAGCAAGCTGCCCGCTATTGCAGGCCTTTGTTTTGCCCTACACACAGCACCGTACATATTGTAAAGCCATCCTGCTCATCCTGCTCCTCATTATTGCTAAATTGTCCCGAATCCATCTCTTTTGTTTGTCAGAAATAAGGCACCTCTGGTAAACAATAAACAGCAGGGAAAAGGACAGCATTATCCTCTCTCAAGCATACCAGCATAGCAGCCAATTTCTGGATACACCATTCATAGACCAGAAAGCACGGCGCTGGCTGGTGCGCAAATGTAACAGCAAGCACAGCGTTCCCTGGAGAGGCTGAGCTGTAACGTGCACAGACAACACGGAGCAGATCTGGATGAGCAGAGAACAGGCGTATCTCGGTGTGCTGCCGACGACTGTCGCGCTGGTGTTGCGTGGTGCAAGGCCAGATATATATTTAAGACGTTTCCTGCTTCAGCGGCGTCTGCCGGGAACGTGATACACATTTTCTATGCGTCCAAAAGACCTAGTGTAAACGCAGTTATGTCTGTGGGAGGGGGGAATCAGACCCTATGCCCAGGGCCGGTGTGGACGCGCTCCCCAGCCACTGCTGCGTCAGCGATGAGGAGCAACGCGCGCTGCACGGCACCCCGTGATGCTGAAGAGGAGACGGTGCTGAGGACCTGCTCAAAGACACCCACCCTGGACTTGACCGGTTAACCCGCTTTGTGCTGGAGATCCTGTTGCTTTGCTAAAGGGATGGGGAGGAGGAGCGTGGCGGAGGTCAGGTTTGGCGGTACGTGGGAATGCACAGCCTGGGTATGAAGGGAGGTTAAAACTTAAACGAGTTTTGTTGCTGACAGCGGCAATCTGCAGCCTCAGAGTCAGGGCCTTACGGCAGGAATCCAGAGCCATGTGCCCTTCTACGGTTCACCCTTTGTTGCTGGAAGAGCATCCATGGGCAAAAGACATTTTGCAGCAAGACTTGAAAGGAGCGGGTATAATCCATTGTCATATTGCTAGGTGACAAGGAAATAAATGTTTTTGTGCCTACCAAGATGTGCCTAGCTCGTCAGTTATGTAACCCGCTTGTTCATGCTGTCGTCATCGTCTACGAGTAGTTTTTCTGACAAAAGACCTTACACAGCTTCTTGGCCTTCAGAAGCGCTAAGGATCTGGGCTATATTGCACTAAACATGATGCATAGCTATAGAAAGGTTGGAGAGTCTTCCATGAACTCTGCTTGTGGCCATACATTTGGTGTTTTCAGATTAGCCCAAATCTGCAATACGCAGCGATTTAAAAACAAGCAGACTCTTTTGAAAGTCTTTTTTTTTTTTTAATTATTTTAAAGTTGTGTATTTCATAAATAGTTCACCGAAAACACAGCTTATTTTATAGTAGAGATGTGATAGGGGACCAGGCGTGCAAAGCGTCAGGTTAGAAAGGGTTGGTTTAGGACACGCATCACACACTTTAGAAACACCAGTAGCGCTTTGTACTTTTGTTGAGATGTGCTTCGACCATCTCAAAGTGTTCCACAAACTGAAGTAGCAGTCGTGCCTCTGCCATAAGAGATATTAGTATTACGTCCATTGCAGATAGGAAAATGCAAACCAAAAGGGGCAGGGGTTCATCTCTTGTCCGTGGCAGAGCTGGGATTGGGTTCCCTTGTCCTGATTTTTTGCTCTAAGCACCAGCCTTGTTTCCCAGGTGTTATCTCAGCCAGCCCTTAGCTGATGAACAGCGGGGCAGGAAGCAAGGTAAAGCCTAATAAGGCCGATGTTCATTTCAAAGTAGATTGATACGAACGGAACTCGAGTAGCTGCTTTGAAATTACTACAGATTGACACCTTAATAAAGTCGGGAAAATCAAGACCTGTGCATTTTGGGGAGGAAAGAGGTCCTATGGGCAAAGATCACACAAACTAAAACCAGACTGTAGCCGGAGGACTAACTTCTGATTATGGTATCCAGTTATCTGCTTTTCATGGTATAACTGAGTTTGATAAACGGTGTTACTTTCCTTGTTTTACGGTTATTTTATTTTGTACCTGGAAGCCCCAGCTCAAGTGAACCTGTTGTTTGCTAGGTGCTCTGAAAACACAGTGAGTCACTGTCCCAGGGCCCTGTGACATTCCTGAGCAGCAGATGCAATAAACCTCGGAAAGGATCCCCAGACACCATCTGCCTCTCTGCAGACATCTAAGTGGACAAACTCACTTTCAGAAGTACAGGTTCCAGGGCAGGGAGTAGAGGGAGAAGAAACCTAGGGAGATCCCTTCCCGGGCAGAGAGGAGCCGAGACGAAGTCCTTTTTTGTGCCATTCTGGTGGGGAATGCTTTTTTGGCTTTTGTCATGTGATCCTCTTGCAGGAGCGACTTCCTCAGAGCATCTCTCTGGGCTTCCTCTCTGCCGGCCTCCTCATCCTCTGCTCCCCCCATTCCTCGGCAGAGGCCGATGCCGTCTGGACATGCCTTGTGGAAATGAGCTTCTCTCTGGGACAGAGGACTGCACGCTGCCTTTGGAGAAAGAGAGGGCTGTGATTATTGCTCCCAGAAGAACTGGAATAGCTATTTACCCACAGCAAGAAAATGTTATTTTGGGGCAAAAGGGAGCTGTAATGTTTTCCTGTTACAGTAGTTGGCAGCATTTCTCTATAACCCAAACAGTTCTTTCTTAATGGCATCTTTACTCATTGCTGGAAGCTTACTAGAGGGAGAGAAGTGTATGAACAATTTTGGAATTCAAACAAAATAATACTGACAGTAAGATAGGTTTAAACCCTGGGAGCCCAATAGCGACCGAGCAAAAGAACAGCAGAGTGGGGGACCCAGAACCAGGAGCCTGGGCTGAGGGGAAACCAGTGGCTAGGTGCAGAGAAGTGTTGTATGTACGGTGATTTTCAAAGCATAGGCTGTTGGGAATAGATACAGTAAGGACGTCACTTGCAGCTTTTTCTGGGTTCATCCAGATGTTTCAACTTTGTAAATTTGAGTGATGGCGTGGGGAAACGGGAACCAAACAAGTTAGCTGAGACGACTGCACTTGGAGGCCAAGGTAGCTGAGTGAGCTGATCAAAGACATGAAGGTGCATTTCATGGAAATACATAATAAGAGAGTTAGGTACCGACCTGCCTCTCCTACAGAACTGATTATAAGCCACCCTATGACCTTGATTTTCCTCTCCCATTAACATCGTGTCTGTAATCCTCCTTTGCTTCAAGGGAAGGTTAGTGGAGGGGCTGCTGCGGGTTAACCCTGGCAGAACTTGTCTTACTGTGTAGCTTCATCTTACAGTGGCCGCACAAACCTGACGCACAAGGGAGGAACGAGCTCTCGCTTCAGGGGATGCCGGGGGGGGGCCTCTTCTTCAACCGGCTGCCAGTGTTTGCCCCCATTTTCCCATATCACAGCGTGAGCACTAGGTCCTCTTCTCCACAGCTCCCCACACAGCTGCAGCCCTGGCACTTCACCAGACGCCCTCCCGCAAGCCAGGCACCTACCGCAAATAACGCTCGCCCATCAGAAATAGCCGTCAGCCGTAAACGACAAGGAAAGCCACTTGATTTGGGGCATCATTTCGTTCCTTGGAGAAAGCATTGCCCGTGTCGTGGCACTGGTGGCTGATACAGCCAGGGTATACGCTGCTGTTGTAGCTTTAACCATGGTGTAGCAGGTGTTAAGTTGCACTGAACACATTTGAAGGTTGGGTGCGTAGCTGGATGGTAAAATAGCAAACACCTTAGGCCTAAATACCACAGGAAAACCCCTCGCTTACATGTAGATCAGATGTGTTTTCCTTGTGGCACCATTCTTTAACAGATGGTGGTTAAACCCCTTTTCTCTGTGTTCAAAGGAGCAGAGGAATGTTTGCATCCCATCCCAAGGCAGCTGCCTGCCCCGACCCCCCCTCCACGGCATTTGGGGAGTTTTGCAGGGTCCCGCAGAAGCCCACTGTGGGTGCACAGCCCTCGCTGGCTCCTGCCAGCTGAGCCCACGCTGCCGTCAGGATGGCCAGTCTTCCACTTTCCATCTCAGCAACCCCCCCACCGTCTCCTTGTGCCAGCCCCAGCACCCACCTGGCCAGCCAATTCAGCAAACCTAGCCGACTGAAAATTAACTCTACCAAAAGGGAGAAAAAAAAAAAAAAAAATAAAGGAGGGGAGGATTGTACCCAGACCAATCAGTCCCCGCCACCGCTGACCCTACGGCCAAAGGAGCGCAAGTGTCAGCAGAGGGGACAGAGCTGCTTTTTGGCAGGAGCCCAGCTGTAGGTCAGCTTAGGCCAGTTGCGAAACTGGACGTTTAAGTCAGCCCCCGAGCTGAGCTGCCAAAGGAGCCGGCTTGCTCGGCCGCCCAAGCCCTCCAAACCTGGCTGTGGCAAGCTTTGCTGTTGGCGTGCGCGCTCGGGAACCGGTGACGTCTCTAATGGATCCAGGTACTTCTGCCATTCGTGTCGGAGACCTTGAAGAGTTAATGCTCCTTTTCCCAAGCCAGAAAGGAGCAGGCTCCTACTGCACCTGCACTTCCAATGCCCCGCAAGGGAGATTTAATGTTATCCCATGAGAGTTAAGTGCCTCAGGGCAGAGCTGGGTCTTGTTCTCCTCCAAAGCGGGAGGCATAAATAGTTAATAGAAGAACAAAAGAGGACAGCTATGCTGTGGTTTACACCAGGGAAAGCGAGAGCACAAGTTAACCTGATGGCTTGCCTTTTGAAGAACTACACCAAGTTTTGGAGGTTGTTTCTGTAGTGTTGCAGCAGTGCTGGTGTCAGGCTATAAGCAAGGCAGAATTTATAGGAAGACATAAGGTCTTTTACTAGACCAGCTGACCAGGTTGTAGAAAGCAGACATCCTTGCAGACACATAAGCCCTTCTTCACGTCTGTTTCAGATTTGAAGAGCCTGTGTCTCTGAAAGCGTGTTTTGCCTAGGAGGTAAGCGGGTCTAATAAACCTCTTTTCCACAAGTCTTGCCCCACTGCTGACTTAAGGGTATTCTTCAGGCAAAAGTTTCAGCTTTTTGCAAATGAAGCTGTTTGCAGCTGGGCATCCTACCCCTGATGCTGGAAAGTCAGTTCTCACCCTTGAAACATTAACTCATAGATCCACGTTGTTAAAGGCACATCAAAGCCAGCAGTGCAGCGCAGCCAGTTGCACACTGAATTAATTCTTCTTCCCTCTCTCCCCCCCTACCAGGCATGGCCACACGCCATCTAGTGAAGTAACAAAGAATGCTGCCTGACATATCGTGCACATGTAGGTTACATTTATTGTATTAAGCCACGAAACAATGTCTGCTGGAGAGCAGGCTGGTTTTTTCAAACTCAGGTTGTTTGTTTTAAGGTAGCTATCCTAAGGAAAGGGCCTCTCCCAGCCTTCGCTGTTACGTAAACTGGGGCACTTGCTGACCGCTAGCGTGATGGGATTGGTACAAGCAAAAGACAAAATTTACAGAAAAATTGCTTAACGCACCCTCAATAACCTTGAAGGGGCCTGTAAGGTAGCTGTTGCCTAAAATATTTCCTGGCTAAAGGTAGTTGCTGTTATAAAAGTAGCTTTATCACCGTGTAACTGCGGTGCAGAAGCGAACTGGACAACTTGCGCCCGAAAGCCGGATTCATCCCACCGGTAAGGCTGCAGGCTGTGCCCAGGAGCTGAGGAATCTCTCCCAGTCCCTCCCGCTTCAGGCTGTGGCACGGTGGCTGCCGCCAGTGCCGCAGGAAGCGATGCTGAGCACACACCCTGCCTTTGTGCTTTATGAACCTTGCAAAGGCAGCAAACACTTGTCTTTTGTCAGCAAATAAAGCGGCGAGCGAAAGACACGGAAGATTTATAGGTATAATGTCCCGGCACTGCACGCTCGGATTTACCCTCACTCAAATCCCATTTACTTTAATAGGAATGTTGCTGCTAAAACCCTGCATGATGTTTAAAATATTTACCCCATAGGGAGCAGATAATCTGGGAAGTAACAAGGTGCCATTTCCTACCGAATGTGTTCTCTGACTATAACCACATGTTAATGGTACAATTTAGGGCCGTGCTAGAGCGAAGCGTCGATTCGCCACTTACCGGCACAGTTAAGCTGTGCCGCCCTGTGAACTGGGAAGGTTCTGTTTGCTGTCATGCTGGTATCTGTCAGATAGGAAAAAGGAAAAAAAAAGAAAATTAAGATACCAAAGCTGGAACATCAGGCTTCCTTGTGTGGCTTGCTTTTCTTATTTTTTCTTTTAATCCTCAGAACAAAACAATTGTATTTTCGAGTCGAACTCCAAAGTTTATTAGATTTCTGTGAGCGCTGCAATGGTGCTCACACGGGTGACCAACACAAACCGCGTGGAGGCTCTAGAGACGTTATGCACGGCAGCAAGATGCTTCACGTCAAATTCTGTCTTCTGTTCCAAGAATGCCAAAATGCTGCCTCGCCCTTCATTTTGTCAGGATTTTGCCCATCCAGGCGTGGACATCAGCAGATTTTATTCTGTCCCCTTTTTGCAACATGAAGCAAAGACGGGGGCCGAGTTCTCCCACCGTGTCACCTACCCATTGCTCAGCTCTGAACAAAGGCACGTCAGCACAGCGCGGCTTAAAACCCCCGCAGAAGCCGTAAAGCCCATCTCAGAAACCATAACTAATTCCTCACCTACCCGACTAAAGCGGTACTTGGCCGACTCTCCTTGTCGGTGGACAAGGAGACGCATTTTGGGGTGTATTAATGAGGGTGTTGGGAGGGATTAAGCACAGTCCCTCACCTTGAAATGGCTTCAGCTTGATTTCTGATGGAAATGAGTGTCTGAAATCGCATGGACAGCTGTATACATATGTCTCAGCCTGTCCTTTTCTGCATATCTGCCCTTCCCCCCCAGTAACTTCTGGATTCACTGACCAATTTCAGCAGTCTGTAACAGAGGAGTAGCAGTCTTAAGGATAATTAAGTTGCTAAATGTTCATTAAAGTCGGCAGTGAACTACAGGAGAAAGGACTTATTGTCATTTAAAATAACAATGTGGCTCAACACTTACTTGCCCCAGAGAATCCCCAGCGGGGAGGATATTATGCAAACCCTTTTTTCCTCCCCATACCTGTGTTTTAGCAGAGCAGGATCCGGCCCTAAAAACAGCAGTTTCTTTCTAGATTGTTTCTGAGGTGGGGATCACAGGTATGTTATTGCGTAGGTAATTAACCACCAAGCACTAATGAATTCCTTCAAACACGGTGCAAGGCTTAGCGGAGAGCGTGCCGTAACATCCTGCCGAAGGAAGCAGTTCATTCAAAACTGCAACGGGATCGCTAGCAACGTCAACCTAAACCGCTCGAAACAACCCAGTGGGATTAGAAAAGTCTAATTTGACGTGGCGTACACGGTAGCATCCAAACCGTTCTCATCGGGTCTCTGCGTCGAGCTTCGCCTACGTGCCGTCGTTCGCCCATTTTGTACTCTAACCCCATACATTTTGTTTGTGCGTGCTGGTGCGGCCGGAGCAGCACCTCGGTCTCGGTCGGCGGAGGAGCGGCTGCCTTACCCAGTTGCCGCTTCGCAGGGAAGAATCCTCTCGTTTTGCAGCCCTGCCCCACAGATAGGAGAAAGCAGAGTCCCGAAGCACAGCTTGAGCGAGTGGGTGACATTGCTTCTTTGGGAGCCCAAACCCCCTTGTGCTGTGTCCCCCAGGGAAGGGGTGAGGGTGACAGGCATTCCCTGCTCATCCCCGAGCCCGGAGCTACCACTTAAAACAGATGTCTGTGTAAAAAAGGCCCCACACCTGCCAAACCACCAGCCTCAAGCTTCCTTCCTTGTTTCTTCAGGCCTCAGAATAACAAGAGCATTTGTGCAATGTGCAGTGTGCCCTGTGGTTTTCTCTTCTCCCTGAAGAAGACGTCCTATCTAATCTCCCCGGAGCAAAAAATCAGACAGCAAGCCTTACGAGACAGGAGAAAAGAGGTGAACAGTGAAGCAATGCGCACTTTGTTCATCTGGCTTCGCTTCTCAACACCAAAAAAAAAAAAAAAGGAGGAAAAGCACGGGTCAGTGTCGCAGACCTCGCTGGAGAGGCATTTGAATCTGATAAAAAGTACGAGTGCCTCATTTGCACATATTCTGCAGTGCGGCATCCAAAGCACTAAACTAGAAAAAATCCGTTAACTGAAAAGTCATCTTGAATCGGAAACTTTCAAGGGTTCAATTTTAAACGACGGCGAGAATTTAGTGTTTTACTGCTGCTTTGCTTTTGGTTCCTGTTTTTGCTAGCGTTGAGAAATGAGGTGCCTTAGGAAGCCGCGTGGTGTGTAACACGCAGTATCAGCCTGTATACAAAGGAAGGAAGATGATGTGGCAGAACATTGTTGAGGAAAGATCCTGTTTGTACAGGGAGCTGGAGAACAGTAAACCAGAACAGCGCAGGGACACAGAAAGACCAGAAATGGAAGAAAATCAACCCAAAACGCTCATGAATCCTGTTTGTGTGCAAGAGCCCGCCAGAGCCACCGAAACAATTTGAAAATCTGGTTTATTTGGCTTTTCTCAGATTTCCTATCCCGTAGTGGAGGGGAGGAGAGAGGAGAAGCGAGGGGAGACACAGTGGGTTGCGTTCCCCTGCCTGTCTTTTCTCCCGTGGCAGTCCTGCAGCGGCTGGGCGCGTGGCTCCAGCGGCAGTGGGGTTTGCATCAAAACTGCCAGAGCCGACCCAAAGTTTCTTAACTGTAATTCCTAGCTGTGCTTTGTCCCGGGAACGCTTGATTTGAGGAATAACTTCTGAAAAGGTCCTCTCTACCTTTGCGATTTTTTGAGCTGTATAAAAAGCTGTCTCTTATTTCCCTGAAACAATTAACTGATTCAATGAGCTTCAGTTCCTGATAAACATTTGCCTGTTGCGCAGATGCTGTGTGTGTAACAGAGGGAAATTACTTCTCTGCGATATGTGCCCATTTCAGGTTGCGTACTCTTTTTTTAGCCTTTTTAAAGCACAGCCCCTTAAGGTCATTACACTCTCTAAATAAGTCTCTAATACGATTTTTTTATAAACCCATCTTTTCAAAGTCATATGAAACATCTTGATAACGGAGTAGCTTGTCTCTGCGACAGGAGGATTAGCCTGTGAGTAATCTGGGTGGTGCTGCAGCAAGCAGGGTTTTTTCGTGAATTGATTCAAGCGGTTTATGGTCAAATCTAGAGACAAATACATGCACAGCAGCAAAACCCTGCATCCAAATGCAAGCATTTGTAGCTCCTTTTTGCTTGTATATAACCTTCCTGCGTTGGTGTGAGCAACTTTGATCTCTGATAGAGTGACCAGCTTCCTGCAGTAGGCGGAAGAGACATTCTTAACTGTGTCTGCAAGCTGCACCAAGAATTTATCAAAGTTGCTGACTCTCAAATTCAGGCGAGCAATGCCGTGGCACAGATTATAAATGACCCTTTTCTCCTGGCTCGCTGGCTGTAAACAGGCTTGATGCAAATTCAGGCAAGGCAAGCACCATGCCAAGGTGTTTATTGATTTCTTTGTGTTGGGACTCTGGTGGTTTGGGTGGACCCCGTCGAAGCCCTTTATAAAAAGGCAGTGCATGAAAATGCCTCCTCCATGAAATTAGCAATAATTTTAATTCTAACAAGCCAGAGACATTCCAATGCACACCAGAGGCTTCCTGGACCCGGGCAAAGACTAACATCTTATCCGAAGGCATCCAAAGTACAGTCAGCCGGTGCTGAGTGGGAATTCAATCCCAGACCTGGGAGAGAATTAACCGGTCAGGGGTGTTCTTCTGAGCATTGAGACAAGCCTGTTTTCCCACGTGATTTCCACCTGGAACTTGCCTGTTTTGAGCTTTTCTGTGGCTGACGGGTGACATCACTGGATAATTTGGGTCATTCTAACGGCAGGTGCGGTGGTGCTGGTGGCGGGGGGGGCGAGTGGAAAGCAAAGGGGGTTAAAATCCCTCCTCATCTCGTGGTCCTCTGCGACGGGACTGGCACCGCTCACTCTCTGTGCCGATGGGGTGGGCTGAGAGGAGCTGCTGGAGACAACTAAAGCTCTTGCGTGTAGCTGCAGCGAGGTGGGACGGTGCCACGGGCTCCACCAGCTCTCTGCCAGGTACGGTTGGGTACCGTACGGCTAGGAGGTCCCCAGACACACTTAGGTGCCACATGGCCAGGAGGTCTCAGGGCTGTGAGGCTTCTGGGCAGGTATGGGCTCCAGGCAGCAAGTCCTGCCTTCCCACGTGGCCCACATGTGAAGTGGGAGTAGACCTCTTTATATCAGGGATGCGTTTGATATATATCCACGTGACGTCTCCCGTGCTGGGGCCACATGGTGGCCACATGCCACCCCAGCACGCATGCGGTCCCTTTCTCCATTAGCAGTAAATGACCCAACTCCCTCTGAGGCAGCAGCGGTGCTGCAAATTTTAAATCAAAAAATTTGATTTAATTTTAAAAAAATAATTTAAATCCAAACAAAAATTTGATTTGATTTAAGCACGCCGCAGCATGCTTCCCGGCCCCTAAGCGCTGATGCCTGAGTATGCCGGCTGGCATCCCAGGAGGGATGCGAGCTGTGGACGTGGACTTCAGCCATCAGCACCAAGGTTCGTATCCGCAGGCTGTGGGTACCCGCACCTGACAGGACATCAGGGAGCGCTTGCCCTGGTCTACCTCTGCTGCTTCATTTAAAGCTTCGTTGTGGTAAGCAATTATGTCCTCTCTTCTTACGGTTCTGGTAAATTTGTGCAGCCTCTCTGGGTCCGTACGATGCACGTCTGAAAAGGAAACAGGAAGGAGCTGCGAATGGAAATTTCAAGCCGTCAGCAGCAGAGCAAACCCCAACCAACTTCCCATAGCACGCGTGGAAAACCCAGGCCGTGCGCTTCAGCTTCAAGTGATAGGAGACGCTGAACTTTTTACACAGTCTTCTGAAATCAGCAAGTGCTGGAGCTAGTGTGAAAGAAGTGACTTTGTTCCCAGCTGTATCTGCCCCGGGAGAGGGGACAGGCTCAGGCTGGGGTTCGAGCATCCCCTGGCACAGCTCTGCCCTTTGCCTCTGAGCCCCCCCCGAGATGCTGTTCCTCCGGGCTGGCCACCCTTTTTTGTTTGGGGGGTGGCTCTGGGAGGGGAGCTTGCCATATATAAGAGCTCTGCTGTGCCACTTGCTGACAGGCGAGAGAACACGCCCCGGTCTGTTTTGTTAACGACATAAATCACAGCGTCCAATTTGTCTTTAGCTTCGCTAGACGTGTACCAGAGAGAGTTTTGGCCCATAACAGCATTACGCATGTACAGCTGCCGTGAAAAAACATAGAGCAGGGGAAAAGATCTATGGTATGGGAGCTTAATACCTGTATCGTCTCATTTTTCCGTACACCATCAGCCCGGTCGAGAACTGGTCACCACAAGCAGATAGCGGACGGGGGAGTATTTTTACAGAATCTACGCTCCTCTCCAGTTAATTAGTTTCTCACCCAAGGACTGCTGAATGTGTTATCTTGTCCCAGGGAAGAGCCACTCCCACCAGCAATGTAATTTAACAAAGCTACAAACCAAATGAGTTGCCAGCCTGCAAAACCCTCATACCTGTGGGATTCTCATTCCCCGCGAGGTGTGGTTTTCGGGTGGGCACTTTTGGACTCCTGGATTACTTTCTAAGGCTGAAGGAGCTTATGCAATACACGTGTATCTGTAAGTTGATACAAACTCATCTGAGATTTGCCTGAATACAAAGTTTAGCATTGTTAAACTTTGTTAACTTAGTTAAGTGTGCAATTTTTGCAGACTTGCAGTGTCCCACAGAGGTGGCTGTGGTACAGGTAAAGGCTTCCTCTGTGCCTGTGAAAAGAGGAGTGAAAACATGATTGTCCCATTCCATTGCAGATTCGTAAGCATAATTTTCGAGAGCTGTGAACTCCAACACTAGACCTGGTGGAAGGGAAGGAGAGAGGATAATTTCCTTTGGAAACGCTGGAAAGTTGAATAAGTGTTCACCCGAATATGCTGCAAGTAAGAGAGAAAGGGATGCTGACTGCCAGAGCGCTTCGCAGTCGGGGAAAAAGAGAGCGAGCACTTTCAGTCCATGGGGAGATGGATAGAGAGAGAGGGCAAGTCCAGAATACGCAAAGGTAGGAGCTTCAGCCTTACTGCTGGGCTTGTTTTCTGTGCTAGTGGCCCAGGGAACTGGTAAAACTGGACTGGGGCAGTAAAGGCTGTAATCCCAATTCATCATTTATAGCCTGCTCGTGTCCAGGCAGACACAGCTATCCCAGCCTTCTCGGATACAGCGAGCTGCTGCATTTCACAATCATGGGAAGGGCTTCCCAGCTGCACCATCCAAATGTTTTGAAGTGAAACATGGGGCATTATATTAACTTGGTTCAGACAATCAGCTTTAAACATCTGAATCTCATTTCTTGATGCTAATTCTTCTTGCTCAATCTTTATTTCAGCTGTGTGGAATTCTCAGACCTTTCTGACCCCGACTTATCGTTTCCTGATGTTTTATTGCTAAGTCATTGAGGTTTCAGGGAGGCTGACGTTTCTAAAATGTGCACACCTTTGATTGTACGCGTGGCTGGCGTGTCAGACCGAACTTTTCGTATGCTCTGTATATATCACTGTCTCCACTGCTGGGTCCTCTGCAGTTTCGCCATTCAGTGCATTTATCTGCATACCCCATTAGTGCAGTCCTCCTTAAAATGTGGTTATTATTTAAGGCTTTTCAAAAGCTCAGCCTCTGCACACTACAAAACTCGATCCGAGCCTACGTCCGCTCTTGTCACTCATGTACAGGTTCCATCTGTTCCCCTTTTCCTCTCCCATTGCTGCTTGCCACATCCAGACCACATGCTGCTTATACATTGTACAATAGACATTTCTGCACACGCACTTTTGAAAATGTGGCTCTTAGTGCTTTATTGTTCGCATGTGTCTTGTTGCTTAAGGCAAGTTTTATCAGTAATGATTTTGTTGTTTACTGACACGTAGAATAAAATAGTGTACTGTTACAATGTGACTGGGGGAGAGAAGAAGGGCCTTTGATACACCAATTACACAGTTTTTGCCAGCTTTCTGATCATTCCCCCCTGCCACCGCTTCCCCAGATTCTGTAGTTGCCCAAGGATAAAGCCAGATCCTAACATCACTCACAGCAATGTAAGGGCTGCTCCGCTCCGCAGGAGGCTGCTCCATGTCGGGAAGGGTTCACCAGCACCTCCTACGCTCCTGTGTCTGGTGAGGAGAGGGGATGGGACCTTCTAGCACTCCTTTCCAGCCAGGCAGCCCTAGCTTCTGCTATAGATCTCCTTAACAGGTCCCCAGTGGCGCCTTTGCATAATGGCTATATTCTTCCATTTGGGAAAAAAAAAAAGATCCCTACAGAAACTGGTTCTGGAAGTGAAATCAGTGCTAGGAAGGTCTATGAAGACGCTTCTCTCGCAGGAGCTGAGCTGACCTCTTCCAGCTACCCCGGCGCGCGGACTGGAGCGGACCCAGAGGTATGCAATGACAAGGGAATTAAGGCAGGCGGATCCCCTGGGAGCTGTCTCCAGTCTTTCCCATCACACCTTGCTCCATACCTGCGGTGAGACTGGTATATCTGCAAACAGATCACGCTGGGTGCAACTCCCAGTAATGTTCCTGGGCGTCTGCAGCGGGGATGGCACAGAGCCCATTACGTTGGATTATTGCCACACAGGGATTTCCCGCACCAGGAAAATCCCCGGCTGCCCAAACCCTCTGGTTTCCCACCTGGCGAAGCAGAAGACCTGCCTATGGTGATGATAATTGCTGCTACTGGGGAAAGCAAAGGCTACAGAAACCCACAGATGGTAGGAATACACCTAGACCTAGTTTCTGTCAGAGACTTGTTCTGATTAAAGTTTTCCCTACCAAAGATGGTGTCTGCTTCGGGCACGGAGACAGTCCACTACTCCCTTCCCAAGAAGAGAGGCAAGCGGCCGCACAGCTTGCGTCCCCTGTGTGCCCCCCCCCGCTGTGTGCTTGGCACTCGGTCTCCTGGACGTAGCAGAAGGCACGTCCCGAAATGCCGTAGAGCTGATGGCAAGAGCCTCGTTTGGGAGGGCTGCTGAAAAGAAGACACGAGCACAGGAACATAAAGACCCTTCTGCTTCTGTCCATGGACTACAGCCATGGCTCACAGGGGGTCTTACGGCTCTTGTCCCACCCAGCCCCCTCTGCAGGTCAGCAAAAGCGGCAAGGAGACCCAAGGTCTCTTTCCCCTGCGAAGAGGTGGGCAGGAAGAGCCAGCCAACTTTGGTTTGCACCAAAATACTCATCATTTTGAGATGCAATACGCTGAATATTTTGTACCAAAGTTTGAGGCCATTGGTCGGCCAGTGGG
The DNA here is from genome assembly GCA_027564655.1 of Leptodon cayanensis. NCBI lineage: Eukaryota > Metazoa > Chordata > Aves > Accipitriformes > Accipitridae > Leptodon > Leptodon cayanensis. Next base: position 3,906,142 of record JANXJC010000026.1, on the reverse strand, counting down.
GAGGCACGAAGGATACGAAAGAAGAGAATGGAGCAGAGCTCTTGGCAAGCTGTTGTAGATCAGAAAGGAGGCAGGTAGGAACAGGGATTAATCAAGAGCTTAAAAGAGTTATTCAGGAGAAACAAGGGCTTTAAGTGATGTTTGAGTATGGGAAAGAAATCAGTATCCGTGGCTTCCATTGGTGTTCGGAGTGCTAAAAGCAGAAGTGGTTGCTGGAGTCTGAACAGGAATCTGAGCCTGAGCTCTCAGCTTCCTCCCAAATTGGATGAGAAACTATTCACTTGATTTACAGGCTCACTGGCAGAAGAGGTCTTATTTTATAGAATTTCGGGTTTTTTTGAAACAAATTGCTTTGTGAGTAGTGGAACTAATGGCTCTTGGTTTCCTGTGGGTCTGTGACCCTTGCTTCATCGTCGCCTCCCTTCTCCTCTCTCCTCCTAAAATAAAATAGCTGCAACAAGCCCAACTCTCCCCTCCCTATATGCTCTAAGACTCCTCATTGAGTCAGGTACATATATATTGGCTGACCAGCTAACGCATATACAGTCAGCCAGCATACACACACTCACTAGCCAGTTGGCTGCTGGCCACATTTCTCTAATCAAGGCCTCTATCCCTCACCCAGCCATCAATTTGCACAAAATTTAGAAAGGCAATCGATAGCTTTTGAAACTTCTACCTTTCTGTCCTATGTGAAATCAGGTAAAAATTATTGATGGAGCCGGACAGACAGATTGAATCTGAGCTAAAAAGGTTCTGTTGTATTGGCTTTGGATGTACATGTAGGACGTCAGTCCAGGTTCTGGAATTCATTTCTCTCTCTCTCTCTTTCAGCTATTTTTAACCTGGACATGTTCTGCGATTTGTTTCCCACACAGCATTGAAACTGGCACAGCTGAGGGGTGAGTGAGCGGTGGGAGAGGGGAAGGGGAAACCAGGGGATGCTTATGTTGGCGCTGCTGCTGAAAGAAGAGCTCATCAAACGATAGCCTCTCAGATCTGTGTAACACGGAGTCCCACACCGCCCCAGGAAAAGTTGTGAAGATAAAAATATTCACCGTCTTCCAGTGCTCAAATATAGGGCAAAACCAGCTAGAGAAATCAAGGCATCCTGTAAAAAAAAAAAACCACCAGAAACAGCGGCCAGTTTTGAAATGTAACATTTTCTGTCATAGTTCAACGTCTCAGTGCTGCCCACATTCCTGTGTGTGCATCTCGAGACATCCCTCTGTGTAGGGTCGCCTAAGAAAAATCCTTTTTGTGGCAGCCCAGTCACTGTACAGAGTGCAGATCGACTCACAGGATCAATTCTAGAAACCTTTTATCCCAGTTACTATCCTTACAAACCTCGGGCCTGGAAGAACAGAGGTTTTATCTGGAAAATACATAGGAAAAACCTTCTTGAGCGTTAATTTACAAAATGAGACCTCTAATTGCGAAGCACTTCTTTTCGTCAGTTAACTATAGATGATTATAATGTGTGAGATCTGCCTTTTCCCCCTGTGTTCTGTTTAACACTGTTTGTTAGACATGAAAGGAAAAGAGGATTAAAAGGGAGAGATGGTATCGTAAACAGCCCTTCAGGGTAGGTGGGAAAACAACAGTAACTCTCTCAAACAGAACACAGGGATGCCCTTAGGAAAAGGTTTTGAAAGTGTCCTGCATTTGAAAGTTAATGAGTAAATAGATCTCAACCATTACTTTAAAGACCGACAATGCCAGCTTTAACATCTCAAGCGTGCACCACAACTGAGAAGAGACAAAGGGAATTTTTAATGGGCAATAAATGGACTAATACTTTTGGATGCAAAGCTAAAAGCAGGTTAGTTCTGATGGGATGTGGGTTTGTTCTGTAATTCCTGACACAGCGGCTTTACTGCATTGGGTTTGTTTGCCTTTTACACTGTCTTTTGATGAGGCACCACTTTTTCCTTTAAAAAGGAAAAAAAAAGGTGGTCTTAGTAAATAATCCTCCTTTGAGCTACAGTAAATCCATTGGGTCTAGCGTTTGCTGGTTTGGAGGGTTGTGTAGCCACACGCCAGACCATCTCGCCGCTGTCCTGTGACGCCTTACTTCACACACCTCGCTCAGGTGGCTTGGCCATCTCTGCCCTTGCAAGACCCCTTTGCATCGCCATCCCCACGCTGGTAGGGAGGCTGGCAGACAGGCAGCAAGACCCCTTTGGACCAGCGGATAACAGCACAGAGAGGGTTCGCCCTGCTGCAGGCGTACCCTCCTCGCGTGCGGCGGATCCCAGCCAAGGTCCCCAGACTCGACGTCCCTCTTTGGATCCATCCCGTGCTCTCCCACACCGTCGCGCTTCAAAGGAGCAAAGCGTTGGTTACTGTGTTCCTGGACGTCAGGCGTTTTGGAGGAAAGCTGGTCTCCTCTAGAGCTTTTGTTCAGCTCCTGGCACGGCCTCCTGACCCTCGGGGTCCTCTGCACATGGCTGTCGTGAGCATTGCGTAGCTACAGGGGCTTCCACAAGCGTGGCTGTGCCTTTGAGGCCACAGAAGGACCCCCTGCAGCAATTCCCCAAAGCGGGGCTCCCGTTCCTCCACCCAGAGCTGTCTCAAGGCATAGACGAAGTCACCTCCTGAGATGGCAGCCTGCCTATTTCGCTTATGCCCGGAAAGACAAAAATGGATGTTTCTGATGTAAACAGCTCCTCTGTGCCCACTGCCCTTGGCTGAAGGGAAGATGCCCAGCCCTTTGCCTGTTCCCAGCAGGGCGTGGAGGGCAGAAAGAGCCGCTACACGGGGAGGAGGAAAGGGAAAAGAAGAGATCTTGCTGGGGAAGTGGCTTGGGAAGGATGTGTAGGTTGGAACGGAAATCTTCTGTTAAGGGAATTGGCATCAAGCAAGGGTTGGGAGAGGCGTGGAAGGAGAGAAACAGACAGAGAATCCTTACTTCCAGCCAAATTCCGAAGCTATCAAAATCTCTGTACATCTGGGTATGCCTTTACCTGCCTAGAATCACTCAAAACCCCACTGATGTCCTCCAGAGCCTTCACCCACCCATGGTCCCCAAAACCATACCACCTATTCCCAGCTGACTCTCGCTTATCCTCACACCTCAGAAATGCATGGGCCACTTCACAAACCTTCTTCCTACCCCCCATTTCTCCCCAAACTCCTCTGCCGTTACCACAACATTGAGACAGGCCTGCCTGCACCAGCGCAAGTTGCCAGCCTAAAAAAAGAAGACAGAATCAGCTCCCTAAGCTTGAGACGCCCAGACACGAGGCAGCACGTGCCAGGCTTTAACAGAACGCATTAATAGCACCTCCACCCCCTTATCACAGCTGCTTTCTGGCTCACGTACCCTATTCCTAAGGGGCAGCCACCACCTTCCAGTGCTTTCTCAGTTGATTAAAAACCACTTAGTTTAACTCTTCTGCTCAGTCACTACATTCTACCTCTTCCAGAGCAACTAAAATCCCAGTCTGCTCACACCTTCATGCCAGACCCAGCCTCTCAGAGCTACGGGTTGTACTGCTTCTGGGAAACCTCCCATCCTTCTCCCTGCACCCAACCTCTTGCCATGCGACGTCCCGAGCTAGCGCAGCATCTGCCCGCTCTGCAGGAGAGCTGCCTGTGCTCCTGCACAGATCGCTTGACTCCCTGTCCCTGCAAGCTTGAATACTTCAACAGCTGGAGGGAGGGACAGGTTTGGCTCCTCTGTGTCCTCTTCTTCCCTTCCCGGGGCCTTTTTCAGTACATTCCCAGTCTCCTCCTTCTAATTAGCTGCTGGGTTAGTCTTCCCCTGAGCTTATCCCTGTCTGAGTGACAGGCTGTCAAACAGGCACATAGCCTTTCACTTGACTTCCACCAGGGAACGCAGCTTTGAGCTGATAAGAGTACGACTGGGGCCAGTTCTCCTGCCCCATCAGTGATGACACCGTGTCGGGGTCAGCTCTGCTGCACCTTCTCGTTACCCTGTGGAAGTTACCACCAGCAAAAATGCTGGCTTTATACTATCCAAAAGCAATAACTGTGTTTAGCTCACCTTTCATACACAGATACATAACTACCTACGTACATATACAGACATATACACATTGGGTCTACTGAATCCCGTCCGATTTCTGGCATCCTTCTGAGCAACTGGAGCATGGAAGTGCAGAAGGAAGAGGACACTGAGCTGCTCTATATGTTTATGAGTGAGGCAGGCTGCTTGCACCAGTGGCTGTGTTCTTTGGTGCAGACCCAACCCCAGGCACTCAGAGGACAAAGCCAACTGGCACAAGGCTCTAGCCAAGCTCGTTGTGACCCTCTTTGGAAAAAACTCAAGAGTTCAGCTTTCTTCTGGCTGATAAAGTCGGTATTGTGAAGAAACCAGAAATACTAGTCCTGCTCAAGAGCTGCGCTGCGCCCCAGGCGAGAATATGAACACAGGCTTCTCCCTCTAAATAGAAGTGACAAAATCAGGTATTCTCAATGCAGGCCCTGCTCGCGGGGGTACATACAGTGTGTGGCTCTGAGGGCGACGATGTGAGACTGGGGACAGGTGGAGCAACGGAACATAAACCCATCCGGATAAAGGATTTGCTCATGGCGCAGAACTAAAGAGGAGTTTCAGCACCATACCTTCCCGAGGTGAAAGTTGGGTCATCTTGATGCCTCGTTGGATTTGGCTCACCGAGAACAGCATCGCATTCAGCACAAGGTGAAACACAGGGGAGAGGAACTGCATGGGCAGGTGTATGCAGACAAGCAGATAGAAAAGGTGGGTGCTCCGATACTGTGAAGACAAGCATTGAAGAAAGAGGGAAAGTTCAAAGAGGGCTAGGAGAAAAAAACCAAAATTCTCCTTACCATGCCTGAGATCAGATGAATATAGAGCAAGGGGAGGTCTGGGACTTTTCAGTGGGAGGAGGAAGTTCCTCAAGCTAAAAACTCTGCTCCCATTTCCCATCCTCATCCACTGCCTAAAGACTCATAGCAAGCAGCAATATCAAGCGTGAAACACTGACCTCAGTGGATTATCAGTTTAGCAACCACCAAATTCAAGCAAACGCCAAATCCCATCACAGGCCAGGGGATGGCCAGCTCCCCTGCTTGTTTCCTGCTCCTTGTGTGCCTTGCCTCATGCTAAACATGGATTTATTCTTCAAAAAAAGACACATGAACTAAGCAAAATGATCCTGTTAGCAGTCCTGAAAAACCACACTCTGACATCCCGTCCCTTCAGTCCCCTCACCGCAGTGCGGGGTGTAAGTAAGTCATCTGTCCAAGTGCAGGTGTCAAACTCGGATAAAGAGCTCCCGGGACTCCAGTAAATGTACTGACTGGATCTCCACTGACTATAATGGGCAAGCTGCACGCCAGGACTCACCGACACCTCCCCAAAGCCCCTGGGGATGCATAGTCAAGAGACCAAGAGCCAGACCTATAACGTGCTACAGAAAAATAACAGGCGTTGCGAGTGTCTCACGTCCTGCCATAGCAGGGACTGTTTGGCAGGTATTTGAGAGTGAACGCATCTAGACCCCTAACTCTATTCCTGTCCAAAACTGGTGTGTATTTTTCCTTGGACAGTGCCCAATCTGCGGAGTTAGTGTTTTCCACACAAAAATGCCTGGCTGGTAAACTTCCAAGAAGTTCTATTTTAGATTCAATGAAGAATGGCAGCTTTCCATGGAACAAACTTTTCTTTCCTTCTTTCCTCCTTTATTCCCCCC
>JANXJC010000026.1:3883880-3900358 GCA_027564655.1 Leptodon cayanensis | reverse complement strand
CGTTAGTCCCCCCCCCCCCCCCCCCACATAAGAGTGCTAAAAATCCATAAATTTTCATTTGGAAATGCTAGCTGGGAGCCCCATGGATGTCAGAGTTCAATTGTTCTGTTCTGCGGGAAGCTGGATGGTTTCTTTACTAGTCCTTTTTTTACCTTGAAAAAATACTGGGGTGGTGGTGGTGTCCCCCCGTCTTTACCTTTTCACCGAACTGTTTTTCCCTCCTCTTGAAGAGAGTGCATCAGAGGCTCTGCTGTAGACTTCTGAAAACTCTCACGTTTTTTAACGCTATGCTGCTGCTCCTGAGGCCATATGGTCGCTTGTGACCGTGAAGGATGAGAAGCAGAGTCACAGCTGTGGAGAAGCCACTGGAATCCCCCACTCCATGGTCAGAATAAAGATCTGCTGAGGTGCGATCGCCTCAGAACAGGAGATACACACGGATCTCGCAGGAAGCCTCTTAATCTCCTGCATCCAGGTTCACCTACTTCTGCATACGAGTTGTCCCACAGCCTGCAGACCATGTCCTAAATAGCTAAAATTTGCAGGAGCATGTCACCTCCTTACCAGCTCCCACGTTCTGATACATTTCTCTACTTTTTTTTTGTCCCATTCTGTGTCTCCAGAGTCCTCAGTGAGCAAGAACTGAGCTTCTTCCAAGTCGTAATGATCCTCACTTGTTCACTCTCCCACAAACAGAATGGCTTTGGCCAACAGCCAGGACTGCAGTAAGGGCCAGTCGCATACACGGGCAGCTTAAAAGCACCTCAGCTTTGGGAAATCCTGCTGGGCTGTAAAAGCTGCCCACAAACCCAAATCATATCAAGCGAGGCCTGTCTGATAATTCTTTGGCACGATCCTCAAACTCGCTGAATTGCTTTTCCATACAAAGTATTTCCAGGTGGGTTATTAGGTCCTGTATCCCCTCAGTCTTGTATCCTCTTGCGGTCGAAAAAGGCATTCCTTAGAACGAGCTATTTTTAAAAGGAAAACAAATGCTCTCCTTTACGGTGCTGGCTCCTCTAAACCAGAAGGATACTTTGCAAGACACAAACTGTTCCTGCAGAGTAGCGCAGGGGTCTTATCTCCCCACAGTGCCCGTGCCCTTACAGGACTTTCAGCTGGGGCGATAATTTGTATTTTCACAAGGAGATTGATGCTGGTATGACTACAAGTGTGAACAGTTACGCTCGTACGAAGGTGCCATACTCTGTAAAATCTAGTTTCCCTTCCTGTATCTTTTTAGCAGCATCGCTGCAGCCACATTTGAGTCTGTGCTGCTTTAATTGTACCAGAGGAGTTAAAAGGAAAGAGCCGAGCCGAGCGTGTCCCACAGCCGGCTGCGGACCGAGCTGTGTGGGTCGGCATATGAGGAGGCAGGAGCCTGGCCCCATGCAGCTCTTCCAGCTTCGGGTATGCGCAATTACACTGTTTTACATGTGTGCACACGAGATTAATCAGTAAAGCTTAGCTTTGCCAGGAAAAGCTGCACCTACGTAAGGACTTCATGGTGTCAGACAGCAAAGCTTTGATTGCTTTCTGTCTGGGGGGGCTGGTTTGCTGAACTCCCTGTGAGGAAAGAGGCAGGTAGACTGTTTGCTGACCTTCTGCCATTTTGGCCCATTGCAATGATCTATGTCTAACGTGAACAGGATTACTGAAAATGGACCCCAAGTGTAAGACCCGCAGATCTATAACTCGATATCGCGTGAGAGAAGTGAGTAAAGAAAAGATGGGGGTTTTGAAAACTGTCGAACCAACAAAGTAGTTTGGTGCTTGATTTGAGTCTTTGGGGTCTCTGCCACCACAGAAAATGAAGAGCGGTGGAGACAGAACCCTACAAAACCCAGAGGTTTCTGTGAGTTAAAACAAGCTGTTTCACTTTGAGACACTTTCAGACAAGATGATTTTGACGTGTGTCTTTGGAAAAAAAGTAACCAACCGTGACCAGTAAAATCTGACCAGGCAGCAAGCGATCTGCTTTTGACGCAGAGCTGCCGGTGGGACCTCCCTCTCCGGGGAGCCCTGCCTCCCCGCTGGCTGCGGGATGCACAACGCCGGCCAGGATTTCTTTCATTCCACCGCTGGGAAGACGTAGGTGTCGACGGGAGCCCCGTCAGCTGTGTACCGCTTCAGCCAGCCCGTTCTCCCGGCTGCAGCGCGGTTAAGAGGGCTGCACCGTTGCGCAAGCGCCGGTGCATTGGCACGGCTCGGCTCGCCGGTCCCGCGGCCGCCCTGCGCAGCCTTCCTCCCAGCATCCCTCCCCGGGCCGCAACCTCGACACCTCCCACTCCTCATACCTCCATCTTTTTCCCCAAAGACAGCCCTGCCAAGTGCCAGGCACCGAGCCAAAGCTCCTGCCCTCAGCCCGCTCCGGCTCGGTTCAGTCATGAGACCTGGTGAGACAGTACAAAAGCTGGTCTGGGCTGCAGAACAACCCGGGCTCTGCGAGTCCTGGAAAATCCACGGCGTTCCCAGCCCTGGCAGAGGCCGGAGAGCCCGGTGCTCTTGAGGGAGAGCAGAAACAAGGCGGGAGCTGTTGTAAAGACGTTATTTTTCCTCCTACCGAGTAGTAGAGAGCCCCACCCAAGTTTCACTGCTCACTCCCATTTTATATTAAAAAACAAACAAAACAAACAAAAAAAATAATCAACATTTGCTACTGTTTGTTGCCCTTGCTGCCGTGTGACCCAGGCATGTGATTAAGTTGTTGATACTTGGTCTTTTTATAGGATCAAATTCATAGCTGCTGTAGAAGCCTGCGTAACTTGTCAGAGCAATTCTCCACCCTGGCAAGTTACACAAGCTGAGGAGCTTCTCCCTGCCCCGGGGTATCCTACCTATCTCTGCTTTCTCCCTTCGTGCACGGCTCCTCCTCTCTGTCCTTTTGCAAAGGCATCGGCTGTACTCATTTTTAGGAAAACAAGCAGAATTCCTCTTAGCTGCACCATGGAGCTTGGTGAGAGGCCCGCCGGGATGAGGCAGGAGTTTCTTCCAGCCTTTCTTCCCATTGGAAGTGTCGCTTAAATAAAAGGGAAGGATGAGCCTCCACTCAAAGAAAAAAAGGGAAAAAAAGCCTGGGCTTGCCAACCTGCAGTGTGCTTTGTGTTTGATTTCCGCTGGCAGCCTGCACGGCTCTGCCTGTGCAGATCTGTTTAGTCATGTTGCACGGCTGGACTGGATGGGGCTGTTTGCTCCAGCACCGGGATTTGCTTCCAGTTCTCCCGAAGGAGCAGACGTGACCCGTGCTGGGGAGCCACCGCGTTGTAATGGGGCCCCTTCCCTCCTTGGCGAGCAGGAACCGCGGAGGATGAAGGTGGCCATGCAAAGCCTTTGTAGGAAAGCAGGTCGTAGCAAGGGGACACCCTTTTACCGAAGGAGTAGAAATAACCGTGGCCTTACTGGCGGTGTCTGCCTTTGAGCCATGTGCGCTGCATCGGGCCAAGTCCCAGCTGCTTCTCGGGTCTGAATAATTCCGTGAGGGATGGGGGGAGCCCCTGCTTCGGTGACTGCCTCTGCTACGAGAGACGGGGCAAGCCTTCGAGACACCTTCGCCATCCTCTGCTGCTGGAGTTGGCCTGGGACCAGCCCAGCACCGGAGCTCAGATGAAGTATTATTTAAGATGCTGGAGCCCAGCCACAGGTCCATGGCTACATGAATGGGAACCAGTGCTGCCCTGTTTGTCCTCAGCAGGCCAGCAAGGAAGCAGAGGAGGTGTGAAATGCCCGTGTTTACCTTGGTGGTAATTACTGATTACCACCTCTGTGGCTTATTGAGGCAAAAGGAAAGATACGGTGTCAATGTTACTGATCTCCCCAGTTTGCCCCAAATCTGCCTCTGCTTCCCAGTGATGCAACACACACCCTTCCTGGGATTTGGCTTTAATCACAAACGAACTTTTTGTTCACAGCAGTAGGTGCCAGCCTTTCTTAGGGGCTTTAACTGCCCTTGTGGTTTAACCCCGGCCAGCAGCTAAGCACCAGGCAGCCGCTCACTCGCTCCCCCCCACCCAGTGGGATGGGGAGAGAATCGGGAAAAAAAGGTAAAACTCGTGGGCTAAGAACAGTTAAATAAAACAGAGAGGAAGAAACTAGTAATGATAATAATAACAATAATAAAATGACAATAATAATAATAAAAGGATTGGAATATACAAAACAAGCGATGCACAATGCAATTGCTCACCACTCGCTGACTGATGCCCAGTTAGTTCCCGAGCAGCGATCCGCGCCCCACTCCCCCCCAGTTTATATACTGGACATGATGCCACATGGTACGGAATATCCCTTTGGCCAGTTGGGGTCAGCTGTCCTGGCTGTGTCCCCTCCCAACTCCTTGTGCCCCTCCAGCCTTCTTGCTGGCTGGGCAGGAGAAGCTGAAAAATCCTTGACTTAGTCTAAACACTGAAAACATCAGTGCGTTATCAACATTTTTCTCACGCTAAATCCAAAACATAACACTATACCGGGTACTAGAAAGAAAACTAACTCTGTCCCAGCCAAAATGAGGAGAACTGTGTGAGCAGTTCCTGGCAGCCTGGGGTGTCCCCTCCACTCTTTCTCCAGGGTCAGCTTGCTGGTGGTGCTTGTACCTGCGGACCCCACCACGCTGCGGAGACACTACGTGGTTTTTGAAGCGGGGATCAGGTGTAAGTAAGTGTTGTACAACGGTTGAGATCTCTATCATCTCCCCTGCACAGAAAATGTCTCTCTGCCCGTCCAAGGCCACTCTGCAGAAAGCGAAATGCTCACCTTGGCCATATAACAAGGATGCAAGCTGTCGTTGTGCTCTCCCACTGCCGTGTGGCTTTAGCTGGGTGGTTAAGCTGTATATTTCTCACTGGAAATAAACATACTGTTTCCCTATAGGTGGTTTGGTTTGTTTCTGTCAGCCGTAAAGCCTGGAGGCAACAGTGGACAAAGGGCTTGCTTTTCCTCTTCCCCTGAGTTTCCCCTGTTCTGTACTTTGCCACTCTACCTTCCCTCTTCTTAGAAAGGTAAATCTTTGATCATAACAATTTATCATCACCTCTTTTCATACTGCCTGCATTTGCATAAGAAAGTCACAGACTCTAAAACTCACTGCAAACTCCTTCAGTTCCCCCATTCTTTGTAAAAAAAAGTAGTGTTAGTGCTTTTCTGTTTAAAAAAAAACAAACAGAAATTATATTTGGAAAACACACATTGCTTTTAATGGTAGTTCAAACTGTCAGAACCAGCAGATTTTAGGCTTCTTATTTCAGTGCTTATGTAGGAAATCAGAGAATCATAGAATTGTTTGGGTTGGAAGAGACCTTCAAAGTCCACCCCCACCCCCCCCGCTGTGGGCAGGGACGCCTTTTGCTGGATCATCCAACCTGACTTTGAGCATTTCCAGTGATGGGGAATCCACAACTTCTCTGGGCAACCTGTTCCAGTGTTGGAGTGCCAGTCAGCACACATCACACACTCAAAATACGTCTGTTTCTAGCTTGTTTAGTTTTGCTGTATTCTGGCCCTTACGCTCATGGCCTGTGTGAGGACCCGGTTGCTTCTCTGGGCTCGAGAGCTCTCTCCTATGGCACGTTTGTCGGAAATTCCTTCTTCTTTCCCAAGGATCTCAGTGAGCTCATGTCTGGTTGCATCAGAGCTCTTGTGTCTCTGACACAGGTAAGGGTCCCTGTGCCCCATTGGTTTCTTTTTGCTGAACAGGAGCCTGTGATTTTATTTTTTTTTTAATCTAATTCCCATGGTTGGAGAAGGTTCTGTTTTGCCAGATCACCAAACTGTTAGCATGGAGATGCCAGTTATCCATATGTCCCTGAGTAAATAGCTGGATAGGGTTCAGTATGTAGTATTCACAGGTAGCCAGTATCATTCTTTGGTTTTCTCTCAGATCACTTATCTTTTTCCTCAGTGATACCAGCAGGAAACACATTTATGATGGCAGGTATATATATGAATAACAGACCTTCATTTTTCCAAATTTCAACTTAAATGTTGTCTACGGCTTACGTTGCAGCAAAAAAAAAATCTAAAATATTTTGAGAAGTCTGTAATTTTCTGAGAAACTCTGTTAAATAATTTTCAGTTCCTCCCTTTTCTCCCTGCCAGTGTTCTCTGGCAGGTGGGTGTTTTTTTTCTGGAGGGGGACACACATACATATCTATTTTCTTCTTAGCCTGCAAGACCTATAGACCAGGGATTGCCCCTGTGCTTGTACAGCTACTGAGAGCAGAAGGCTGAGCTTCTTCACGAAAACCAGTTCAGCTGATTTCATTCTCCCAAAGCAACATCCACTCACAAAAAAGAGAGAGGAGTATTTCTGCCGCTCTCGCATCTCTCCTATTTCCCCACAAAAAGTTAAAATTTAGGCAGGCTTCTAAGCTAGCAAAGGGAGAAGCACCGAAGACGCTCTTCAGTCGTCGTCACGATTAACCTGAAGCTGTTAGCCAGAGCTGCATTTCGTGAGCCCGGAGCTTTGCCGTGCAGGAGGCTTTAGCTGCAGCAAGGGGTGCCGCTTTAGAGACAAGCTTCCAGCCTCTAAACAGCAAGTCTGTTGCAATAACTCTGTTGATCAAATAAAATTTCTGTTCACAGTGCAGAGCCAAAAACAGTTTTTGATTGCAGCCTTGAGGGGTATTTCTTGGCTCGTGGTCGATGTTTTAAGCAATGCGTAGCTCTACAAGTCATTACCAATGTTTGAAATCTCTTCCTTCTTCTTGTTATCCTTGGAGATGTGGAATGAAGACTATTTACCTTCCCCTCATAGTTCATTATGATTATTAAGCCATAGGAATGAGGACATTTGCATGAGAGTTGGATGTAGCAGGCCTGCTCCGGCTGTGTCAACATTATTTTCCGAAGAAGAGAGTATATTCAGAAATATGGCCAAGTTTTCCTTTTATCGCTTTCTTCTCCTGACTTTTTTTGTGTACAAAGATTTCAAGATTTCACAATGCCATGTTACATATGCACTGTTTGCTGAAGCAGTAACACGAGGTTTCTCATTGCCACATTACCTAGACGCTTAAACAAGTCCCTTCATTAATCTGTTGCCTTACACCTTCGGATTCCAGTGTCTGGTCTCACCTCTGCTTGCTATCGCAGCTGCCTTCCCCGTCCCCCTGCCATGGGATTTAAAGCTATTTGAGTTGTCCCGCCTGCCCCTTGCGCCCTACCAGCTCCTTTAAAATGGATCCTCAGGCCACGTCTGTGAAGTAAGGAGTGACGGAGGTCCCGGCATGGATGGAGTGGTGTAAAGCCTCGCAGATGTGTCCCCAGCGGCAGCCGTTTTCAGCTGGTATCGCCACGTGCTGCTGTGCAGAGCCACGCAGAGGTGCTGAGGAGGCGAGGAAGGGGAGTATATTTGCATTAAGACTGGCAGCAAAAGAGCAAAGCTCCTTTAGCCAGGCTTTGACCGACCCGGCTACGCTGAACCTAGTCCCGGGGGTTTAGAACCCCTTGGGCTCTGCAGGCCGCCTTCTCTTGGTGCGGCGTCGGTACGTCCTGAAGTCCTTCGTGGCTTTCTGGCTATACGGTTGGGCCCTGTTTTCAAAACAGAGTCGTTTACTTGAGACTTCCACACACTTACAGTGATGTTCAGGCACCTCCATGGCAAAATCTCTTTGGAAAATGCAAGTTAACGGTTATAAATCACCAGGGGGAGTGGGGGGTGGTTGTTGTTACGTCTGAGGTCTGCAAGTGTTGGTTCTTTTAGTCCCTTTTTCAGAGGATGGGGCGATGGCAGTGGTGAAGACACTGCTGTTGATGGCAGTGGGAACAGAGAGCTCGAGCTGCAATGGGTGCAGAGCCTGAACTGTCCTCTCTTTCCCAGATCCTTTAAAATTCAGACTTGGCAGGTCACTGTGGAGGAGCATGGCCACCCGACACATTTGTTCTCGAGATGGAGAGGACTGGAATTTCTTAGGCTATTCATCTGCCTCATTTCATAAGCACTACATCCACCTTTCAATATAAATGAGATGTCTGCATAGCCCTTGTGCACTTTCATGCTGTACAAGTTCCCTCCTGAAGAGCTTGATTTTGCCTGCTCTGAAGAATGTGCTTTTTTTGCTGGACACATCAATTTGCACCTTCTCCCCGTTGTACATATCCTTTATCCTCTGCTTCCAGGTCACTGTGACACTACACTGGATTCTGCAGGAGCAGGGACTGTCTCATGACATGTTCATGTAGCACCTACAAAAATGAGGTTTTAATCTAAACACACATCCCTAATATATAATATGCAATAAATTGGCATAATGAAAATGGATAAACTGGGAACGCAGCTCATTGTGGAAATAGTACCTAATATGGGAATAATTCCTAACTCCTCAGGGTCCCAGTGCTCCTTTCTGCTTTGCTCTGAGCAAAGCCCCAAAAGCATGCTCACCGCAAGATGGTTTGTGTTAGGAATGATGACATTTGCTTAATTAAATTTCAAAAATATCTAAGTGGCAGCCCTACTGGGTCAGAGTCAAGAACTTTTCCATGTTTTCTGGTGCTTAGACAATATTGTTGGTTGGTGGCTAATGAGTTTTCAGTTCATGCATTTAAGATCACATTGCCGATGGCAAATACAATTTAACTCTTCAGTCTAGAAGCCTTATCAATACAAATCTACCACTATATCCTAGTTATGCTACACTAGTGAAGGAGAGAGCACCATTAACTAATAATTCTGTAGATACGTGGATGGCTTTTGTTAAAAATATAACCAGGTATTTTGTCATAGGGATTCTACTAACTTCATTAATGTCACTGCTACAGTCCCCAGGAGCCAATACTCATAACCAGGATCATGCTGCTTTGGGCTCTGAACAAGGAGCAAAACACACATGCTCCAAAGGAGTTAACTGTAAGAAAAAAGGGATGGATATGGGCAGGATTGTGGCACCAGGAGCAGGCAGAGCCAAATGCAACTTATCCCGCTCACTTGGGCTTTTTGCTAGTAGCATTGCGTTCTGACCTATTCACTGCCTTAAAAAACAATACCCAAGATCTCCTCCGCAGGTACGTCAGGACTGAGTTGTCTTTTAAGCAGTAGCAGATGTTCAGATACCAGTAAGACCACCTAAAGCTGCGTGTACATACAAAATGTTGTCATTTCCCAGGGCGGACTGGGTACTCCTCCAGCTCCAAAGCACGCACACAACCCACTGCGTGTAGCGGCTCCCCCCCCAGCCCTCATGCCAGCGTCCCTGCCAGCTGAAAACGCAGTCCACGCAGGTGGGCTTTCTAATTGCAGCACATTCCAGCGAGGTGCGGTATTCGGTGCTAGCGCAGCCCCGAGGGAACTGCAGCTCTTCCGTGTCGTCCTTCCACCACGCCGTCCTCGCCATCCCTTCTGTCTCCGTTGAGTCTATTTTAATTGGGGCCGTCGTACCTACCACGGTACCGCTGCTGCAAAGAGCCGCCCGGTCAGTGTACCCGGGACGGTGAGCAGAGGTTGTGGGGCTGCTGACTGCCAGCTGAGGAGAACAGATGGAGCTGCCAGGAGCAAGTCGTCATGGGCTGAATATAGTTTGGGGTGGGAAGGGTAGCACAGGCACCCGGGCTGCCGGCACGCTCTTGGCTGGAGAGAAGCCCTGAGGCAGCACTCTTGTGCCATGTCTTCATTCTGAGGTTTGGATCTGGCCTTGAGGGCATCTCAGAGCCCTGGGGGGGCATTGGGGGTGTTATTGGGGCTGTGTATGCGTGTGCTGTCAGTTCAATATGGGATTCAGAAGGCAAAAGTGTAGCTTTTGGTCAAGGAAACAGCAATTAGTCAGGAAGTGCTTAAAACCAGAGAGAACAGACAGACAGAACAAGTAACCCAGATGCATCCAACTGGAAAAAACAAGTTGTGTATAAACAGTCTTTAAAACTGTTCAGAGTCCAAAAGAAAGAGAAAATACAAAAGATTCTTTTTTTTTTTTTTTTTTTTGCCTGAAAGCAGAGGACACAGGCGCTAGTTCTTTGTCCCTTCCACCAGTGTCGGGCAGTTTGCTGCTGGTGGTGACATGGTCTGTGCCTGTGGTGCTTTGAGGTGTGGGGCTCTCTGTATTATACAAACACTTCCATTAGTCATCTAGCCATTTCTGCAGTGTCTGCCAGATGCATCAGCAGAAGCATAACCAAACACAGGCACCCACTCATTTGACTTCTTTCTCCTCTGCTCTCTTCCCTGTATCAAGAGCACCAAACCCTCCACTGCCCTGGAGCAATCAGTCATTAACAACAACCTTGCTACTGCCAGGGTGCTTCTCAAGCCACTGCAAGGACACTTCTGGGAAAGACAGAAAACAAATTCAATTTTCAGCTGCTGCAAAAAGGGATGAATAACCATTTAAAAACCCTATGCTTTTGTTTTTACCCACTATCCACCCAGGACAGCACTGTAGGACTGCAGTAGTGCAGAAGGATGGCTTGTCAGGAGCTCAAGCCAGTGCTGCCATGATGAGTTTACTCTGCAAACAGGTCCCCTTTTCCCAAGAGAGGAGAACTTGTCAGGGGACATCCAGAGGATGCAAGGGGCCGGCAAACATTACAAAGTTTGGTGCATGGAGCTGCCAATCTCTGGCTAAGGATACCCAAGAGCCAAAGAGAACAATTGCTTCAGACAGCCAGAGGACGCTTCACGATCCGTCTGTTGGCAGAAGAGGAGCCAGCTGAAGTGCCCATGGAGCGGTGTGCATGGCTGCACCATGGTGGAAGCAGTAATAAAGTCATTGCAGCCGGGAACCTCAAGAGAACAGAAGCTGCTGCAAGGAGGTATGGTCTAGGTTAGTTGATGACAAGCAGAAGTCCCTGCAGTGATTGCCTCCTGCCCCGGGATATCTTTTCTTCTACCATTTACCTCTGAGTGAAGCAACTGGACCATCACACTCATGGCTAGACCATGTTCGTGGGACCACAAGCCAGTTTGCAAGGCGGAGGGTGGGTTGGAGGGGAGCACAACCTGCTGCTGCTGGCTAGGGGGGGGCAACATGGAGGAGGGGCTCAGATTTCTTAACCTGGACTGTTAGTTTCTTGGAAGCTGGCAGCTCGTTAAACCAGCAGAGGAAACCTTGCTTGCTTTTTTTTCCCCTCTATGCATGGATAATGACACCCATTTTAAACTACCCTCCTTACAAAGTTAGGGGAGTATGCCAAGAGAAGAAAAACATGTGGTGGAAGAGCAGGAGGCGAAGCATGCGGCACTCGGCAGAGCTGCTTTGCCTTTCCTTGCTGCCCGCGGTTCACTAGAACCAGCCTCAGCGCTGGTTTCCCAGGTTGCAAGGGCAGCTTTTTGGAGCTCCCTGGTTTCCCAAGGCAGGTGTAGGGCCAGCAGAGTCTTCTTCGTGCTTCTCACTTGTGTCCCAGCGTCCTCCTCAGCGTGGAGCTCAGAGACACTGCTTCGAGGATCCCATTACATACCTTGCAAGGAGTCCATAAGTAGGATGGGGTGGGTGGTCATCCCCACCTCTGATGGCACATTCCGTCCTACGGGAGGAACAGGAGAATTTTTGTGCCATGGGACAATGTAGTGATACAACTGTCAGAGGTCCTTTGCTTGACTCTCTGCTGCTTTTTGCCCAGCTTGTCCACTTTAGCTTTTGTTACAAGCTGGTCCTCACAGTTAATTCTCCCCTTGAAGTTAAGGGATCTTCTTGCTTTAGGTAGAAGCATGAGACATCAGCTTGTGCACGTCCACATCTGCTGTGTAACTCTGCTTGTCTTCCTGGAGCCCAAAATGACCTTGCAAAGTTCAAAATTGTGGCCACTGTGGCCTCACGCAAGATGTGGGATTGCCCTGAGAACGGGCACTGCTGCAAACGTGAGAGACTGTCTAGTCTTGCTTTCTGACCCTGGGTGACTGAGAGCTTGCATCTGCCACGGAGATGGTGGTTCACAGCTGAGAAAAATCCTGCACTTGCTTTTAATTTTTTTTTTAAGCCAGATGTTTGAGACAATTTGTTTCCAGAGCTTTCTGCAGCAGACCACAGCTGAATGCGTGAGCAGAAGAAAGAAGGTTTCTAAACCAATTTTCTGAAATGTTTTCTAAACACTGTGTCAGGATTTTCAGACTGCAGGATCAGATCTTTAGCTAGCATAAAAGGACACGGATCCACGGAGCTGAACAGCGTTCATCTCCGTCACTAGGAAAAGCACAGAAACACAGAAATGTTGGTTGGAAGGGTCCTCTGAAGGCCCAAGTTCATCCAGGCTCCCGCTTAGCACAGGACTGTCGCACTAAGTCAGGTCAGCCTTGGCGTTGTCTAGCCAAGTCTTGAAAGCCCCCCAGGATGGAGAGACCCTCTCCCTGGGAGGTGTTTTCCCCAATGTCCATTCTCAACTCCTAAGCTCCAGCTTGGGCTTGTTGCCCCTCATTTTTTCCATCTTCGTCTCGCAGGAGGCATTGGGCTCTGTCAGTCCTGTAACCCCCATCGAGGGAGGCGTGATTTGCCACAGGCTCCCGTTAGATCACCCCTCCACCTCCCCATCTCTGGACTAAACCCAACCACCTCCCTCAACCTCTGCTCCTAGCTCGTGCGCTCTGCCCTGACCACCTCAGCATCCCTTTTACTGGGCTTACTCGCACCGAGGGGTCCAAAGCAACACGGCGTGTCACTGGTGGCCTCCGGGGAACAACAGCTTCCCTTGCCCTGCCGACGATGTGCCTCCTCCTCCTCCTCCTCCTGCAGCCTGCCAGGCACTTTGTCCTGTTGGCAATGCCAGTACGCGCTGGGCTCAAACAAGGTGTGACCCGTAATTTGTAGCAACGTGAACAGGAGCAGAGGTTTCATGCACTACATTGGAGATAGTACAGTGAGCAAGCAGTTTCAAAATCCAATTTCATAGACAGAGAGATTACATTAATCTCTTTTAATAGCTAAACAATTCAGTTTTCAAGATAGGACAAAGCATGGGATGTTCTTGACAAAACTGCTGCTTCAAAGCTGCCTACATCAGATTTAAAATCCTAACTCATAAGCTCCTAATGATAGAACCGATCGTATCTTTTCAGATAGTAGCACTGCAAAACTTGCATTTAATCTCCTCTTTTTATAACACGCCGTAGCTGCCTGGGCTTGCCTGTTGGGAAGCAAATGTAGATTGACTTTGCCTTCAAATACCATATGAGGAAACTCAGCCCTCACCAACTGATCTCGGGGGCCTGTGGAATGATAAAAACTCAAGTTATCAAAGTATCTGTAAACTGCCTTCTGATTTCTAGCTGGAGCACCTCCCTGAATCTGGACCCTTTGATTTAAGGTGGCTGCTTTCTTTCACCGTGTCTCAACAGGCAGAAAAGGGCATAGCTTTAATTCCTGTTGGCTCAGTTGCATTAGCTCAACATGACTGAAAAGCCCTCTTCACCTCCAGAAACGCAGAAGTGAACGCGGTCCTACATTGGAAACTTCTGCCCATGTAGTAAGTACCTTGTAATATACAGGGATGTTTCCATACTGCCAAAAATATCGGTGTAAAAGTGCATTTCTTGTTGACACTGTTTTGCTTGGAGAACCAAAATTAGCTCTCCTGGGGAAGGCACTCTTTATTGGGCTAGAGTGCATGTTTTCGGAGAATTTGCAGGTTTTGTGGTCTAGGCATATCCATTTCGGGCTGATTTTTAGTGTCTGTGTTGTGATTTAGGGCTCTGACAGATGAGCTCTAGCAAATGATGGTGAGGTGACTGAAGAGGTGACCCCCCCCAGCTGTTTGTGACTGCTCGGCTGGCAAAGATTACTGTCCCTGCAGCAGAGTTGGCAGAAGACAACATATGTCCAGGACAGAGCTGCTCCAAATGGCATTTTAGTTGAAATCTCCAGGGAGGTGGCATTAGACTAGGCAGAAGACTGTGGACTAGAGATATTGAGATGTTGTCCATAATGGTTTATGCCCATCAGGACCAGCACTGCTGCCATGCCTCATGTCCTTATGGCTTCTGCCCCATGTTTCTGTCTCCTCTTTGCACCAGAACTGGTGGCTGTCTGATCCTAACAGGAGATGATTCAGAGACTTTAACCAGCCAAATGATCTCCTCATTCACCTAGAAGGAGTGTGGGGGACTAAAACACGACCAACTCTACCAGCTTAATCGTGATACCTCTCCCCTGGGCGATGGTACAAGTGTCCTCCTTCTAGTGTCTCAGCTCCACTCTAGCCTTTGGTGGTAGAGCGTCATCAAGCAATGGCAGGTGATAACATCTTCATCTGCCCATCTGCTTTCCAACCAAACGGTCTTCTGAGGCCGGAGGCTCCCCGTGATGTTCCTGTATGGCCAGCTAGCAAGGCCTCTGCTGCCAGGGAGGTTACCCCTTACCCTTCGGCTGTAATCTCCACTCTGCTGTAGGAGTAACCCGCTGTAGTAGGTGGCAGCGCTGTCAGAAAGGGAGCTGCCATTACCAGTTGTCTCTTTCCTCTCCCGACTCGGAGGGTGGCTGGTCAGAGACTGCCCTCGCACCCTGGTGCAGGAGCCGCTGCAGGAGCGAGTCAGGACTGACGCTGATCCGAGCAATGTTGCCGGGCTAAAACGCGTGAGAGTTTTCCTCTCCCTGGCCCGTTACTAACACGGAAAAAAATCAGTGGGAAAAAGATTGGGCCTTAAATATACAATGACCCTTTCCCCACCCATTACCACCTAACTGATAAGCTACTCCAGGCTATCTTGTTTATGTTTATGAGTGTTTAACACCTCTTAGCATTTGCGTTTGCCTTCAAGCTACAGGCAGCTATGTGCTGTAGTGTGCTAAATATTTGTGCCATAAGTACAAACAGATGTTTGAAGATCTGCTTTGAAGCAAATCTTTACCCTCTAGATTCTCTCCCAAGACTCCTCAGGAACAGTATGCATCCCTATATTCAGAGCAAAGCCTCGAAGGGCAGGGAAAGAGGAGATACGCAGGAATAGTCAGTAGTGCAGCAGGAGCACATACTCACATCTCTGTCGCATAAATCCTTCACAGCAGCAGTTTGGGTATCAGAGTTTTCACAAACAATTCGTTTGCAGGGCCTCATTCCTATAAAGCAATCTCTGCAGCGTACAGGTCTTTTAGGCTTGTTTTGAGTCGCTAGCCAGCTTCTTGTCACCCTCAAGAACTGTTGCCTGCCACCTAAATAATCTCCCTAATATCAAAAATCTCAGAATGAGCAGAGATGGTAAAACCTGAGTGGTGTGCACGGATGGCTCTTGCTCACACCTATTGCTTCTCGTAGCTGCTCACAGGCGTGGAAAGGCTTCCCAAGGCAGACACAGGTGGCGTTAAATAATTTGGCTCTCAGAGTCAAAAACTCAATTCAGAGGCAGAACCTGCGAGACACCCCACGATACTGCGTGCCACATGCAAAGTAATGGGGAAGGTTAAACAGCCTCTGCCTCAGGCAGCTCCCAATTTATGTCAAGATGCAACAGAAAACCTGAGAGGGGAAAGGTAAGACGGTAGCGGTGAAACCAGCCAGGATTGTGCGGTGATTGCTGTGTGGGAGGTTGCAGCCAGGACTCTCAAATGACTTAAACCACTGTGGTATGGCTTTGGTTTTGTTTCTTCTTTTCTCACGTTTTGGGGGAGAAGAGGGTGTGTCTGGAAGTTCAGGTGTTAGCTTGGGACTTAGATGATCCGTGTCCAGGTTTCTGCCTTGCCAGTGACTCCCTCGGGTAAGCTGCTCCCATCCCCTCTGCCTTTTGCCCCTCATTCTCCAAGGAAGAACAGCACTTCCATAACCCTGAAGCGTATGAGATTAATACTTCAAAGCCTGCGAGACATTCAGGTATGGTGTGAGAGAGAGCCATGTCAGGCCCTGAAGAGATTCGCTCTGCGTTGCCTTTTGAGTGTACGGCTTGGACAGCAAAGGGGATCCTTCAGAGCACTCAGTGTACCTGCCTTTCAAATGCAAAGCAATGTTTGACCCGAGCTGCGCAGGGAACTGATGTTCTGCTGTAAATCTCTCTGCAGAACGCCTACCCTTCACTCTGCTTCGTTTCACCTCTCTCGCATTTCTTGCTTAAAACATGAAAACTATTCATATCTATTTTTATATTATTCATTTTCTTTTCCTATTAACCACTCTTTTGTCTTGCCTAATTCCACTTCATCTGAAACGGTTCTTCCTCCCGCCCTCCTCATCCATGAGCTCAGGCGGGAGCCACCCATCGCTGGGATACCTGCTAGAACCGTGCGGGCAGGCAAATCCTGGGATTTACAGGCCCTTTGCAGCAAGCAGTGGCTGGCCGGCACTGGCCGCAGGGTATATTGCAAGAGTGGGGAGTGCTTTCCAGCTCCCGCATCCCGCTCGGCACCCGGGTAAGGCTGAGGTGAGTGGTGAAACAGGAGCTTGCTGGAGTGGTAGCTGGGGGGAGAAAGGGGGAAAAAAAACCCCCGAGTATGGGATCACTGTGGATTCATCCCTTTAAAAGTGCTGTCTCTGCCCTCTCCTTACCTTTTTTTCTTTTTCTGACTTATAGAATCATAGAATCATAGAATCATTCAGGTTGGAAAAGACCTTCAAGATCATCGAGTCCAACCATCATCTGT
>JANXJC010000026.1:3847840-3883780 GCA_027564655.1 Leptodon cayanensis | reverse complement strand
GAAGAAATTTTTCCTAATATCTAACCTGAATCTCCCTTGCCTCAACTTGAGGCCATTTCCTCTTGTCCTATCTCCAGTCACCCAAAAGAAGAGACCAGCACTCGCCTCACTACAACCCCCCTTCAGGTAGTTTCAGACTTGCAAGAAGAGAGGCTTAGCAGCTAAGATATTAGCACAGGACACTCAGGAGACCGCCTTGGTTTACAGAGTTAGTTTTCTTTGGTTTAGATCCCTGAGACAGTGTCCTCAGGGTAGGAGCCAGCAAAGGCAGGAGTGGGAGCACAGGACGGGAGCTACAGCAAGAAGCTGTTAGATTGACTCAGCTGCGACACGAAACTGCATCTGCCAGCCGGTGGGGCCGCAGTTTTGTCATCCCGTGCTCCTCTGCCCTCTTGTTAAGAGAGAACAGGATTTTTCTTCCCTTGTAGGGATGAGGAAAGAGTCTAGTAAGGACTGTAGTAATGATCACAAAAGTGCCCGGCTAGGAGCCCACCAGCTGCTTGCTGTACCCCTCTTTACTCGACACCCCCCAAAGTGGCCCGAGCGGAAGAAAAGATGCCGTTTTGGGGGACAGCTGACTGCTGCCGGACCCTGCAAGTCGTTTACAGCAGATTTCCTTGAGGCAGCAGTGAAATCCGTCATCTTTTTGTTAGACATCTGCAACCCCAATGGAAAGAAAACTGTGACTCTTGCCTTGCATTTGCAGCTGAAGCCTTATCAAGGGCAGAAAAGAAGAAGCACTTCTATTGTTTTTTTATCTTCTGCAGGTACAAACAGTGTTTTTCTGGCGTAAATTGAGAGGCATAGGGCTCTGTGGGAGTGATTTGCTTCTAGGAATTTATTTCACGTGGCTGTCCGTGGCTCAGCAATGTAGGATGGGAAGAGAGAAACAGGCCCAAACCTCCAAATAACTCTGAAAGAGCCCAACAAATGAGTCCTCACATCTCGTGCTTCCCCAAAAGAATGGAAACCTTTCCAAGGGAGCTGATATATCTACTGCTAGCGTTCAGCATTTTGTGTTTTGTTTTTTAAAGAACAGCCAAGTTACACTAGAAAGTATCACGTGCCCAATTTTAAGTCAAAACAAATAAATAGTCTCGGGTTTTGCCTTTAATTTCCAGTCCACTGCCAGTTTTTCTGGGAACAACATGGGTCTTCCGTGAAATGCTGTGAGAATTTCGGGGCCGGGAAGGCAGGTCCCTGGCCCTGTCACCTCCACGGTGGCTGATGAAACACAGAAAAGCTCCAGCAGCCGACGAGCCTGCGTCCCCACAGGTTGGGTCTCTGTTTCTGCCCTCGCTGGCTGCTCTCAGCACAGGGTTTGCCACTCGGTCTCACCTTTCGAGGAGGGACTGTGTCCAGTTTCCTTTTAGAAAAGGTAATTTTTCAAATTGTCCTTGTTTGAAAGAAAATACTGTGTTTGGCAACAGTGTAAACGGAGGGCTAAGCGCTCTCTGGCGTGTGCTGCTCTGATGTGATGAGACTGGGCCATGAGTCCAGCAAGTTTTGCTCATTTCTATACCACGTAGTGGTAAGCCGGCATGTACGGTATTTTTCCTTTACCCTAGAGCTTCCTCCTAGGACCCTGCCAGTAATTTGATCCTGCTTTGATAAACCATCACGCAGACACGACATGGAACTGTAGTCCTAATGACCTGTGTTAATTAAAAATCAAATGACACTTTCTCAGGAGAAAGTTCTTTAGTTCCAGTGTTTTCCTAAGATAATTAGACCAAGCCAGCCTATTACCCTCCCCTGTAGTTTCATTTATTGCTCACTTTGTCTAAATTCCTGCATGCCGTTGCACTGGATTATTTTGTCATATTCCACCCCATCATTTCAAAATAGGTTGCCTATTTGTTTAAAAGTACTTTGAAGTTTTGAAGAGAGAGATGCCATATATTTACTGTGATGATGTACAGTCTGCCCGTTTGATTTCACTGCCTTGTAGCACCAAATTGAGAACTCTCTGACTCTTCGTCTCCCCTGGCTTCTAAAATAGCAAGAGATAAACAGGAAAAAGGGGAGACACCTTCAGTTTGATGTCGTTTGACTCTCAAGACAGTTCAGGCTCCGATATTAATAGCTTCCTGTTTTGTTGTAAGTCATCTGACAAGTGAAGAGCCTCCATGTGCGTTGACACTTCAGCCTGAACTTAGGCAACCACATGAGTAGTGTGTTCCCAAGCTTTGGGCTACAAATTCCAGTTTTCTGCTTACCTTCAGGCCAAAATTTTAGAACTGGAAGTCAAATCGCTGAAAATCAGGTGCCTAAACCCACCGTTGGTTGCCAAAATAAAAATGACTTGACCGTCACAACAGTTGAACACCTGCAGACCCTACAAGTATCTTGGGACTTGAGAGGGCAGAATCTATACAAATCAGACTAATTTTATGTAGGAGCTCAAATAAGGATCCTAATTTGAAACTCTGGGCTGCTGTTCATTGCTGAGGATGTGCTCAGAAGCTAGAAACAGAAAAGAGGATCTGCAGAAGTGTGGAGGAAGGTGCATTTCTGTAATATCACTTGTGCAAGATGCTTGTGAAATGCGGCGCATGTTGCATTGCATCATTTTTCACATAGGCTTAAATTAGTAAGACTCTTTCTTTTCCAGCTATCTGAATTACTTTCCCTGTGAACTGAACTACTTCCTCTGGATAATATGCCTGTTTGCAACCTGCTGGAGAGGTGGAGTCCCCCCGGAATGCCTCATGCCTGTGTGCTG
Organism: Leptodon cayanensis; assembly: GCA_027564655.1. Taxonomy (NCBI): domain Eukaryota; kingdom Metazoa; phylum Chordata; class Aves; order Accipitriformes; family Accipitridae; genus Leptodon; species Leptodon cayanensis. The sequence continues at coordinate 3,881,055 of JANXJC010000026.1, read as the reverse complement.
CCCATGGCTGCTGCTCTGCATAACCTCCCGGTCACGGTGTGCGACAGGACAACTTGGACTTAGCAGTTCTGTGAGATGTAAAAATCAAACCAGCTAATCAAGATTTAAAACAGCACTGGATTGAAAAGACTAGCAAGTGGTCCAGCTGTGAGTTAATTCATTAGTTGCAGTAAATATCACTGGAAGAGCTTGTCAAAAGGAAATGTGAAGCAGCTGAAAAGAAGTCCTTAAAGTGAATGTCAAAGGCTTTTGCAGCTGTCATCCAGTGGACTGGGAGACTCTGGGCTTTGGAGAGAAAACAAGGGTGAAAGGAATAAAAATTTGAGTACAGAGTATAAAGTACCAGTTCCCACTGAGTGATTATAAAGGAAGCAATCTTACCACTACAGGGACCTAATTAGAGACTGAATCTCACAACTGCCTAATGTCTCCTCCAGGACACCAAGAAAGCCAAACCAGCTAAAGCAGTCCGTTCAGACCAGCAGCAGTAAGAGGCTCTGCTGCTTCAGGGGCACACTGAAATGCCAGGTTTATATAGCCGTGGTCACTTCCAGTGTTCTTGAATCCTGCAGTCCGTTCAGCGCTCGCTTAGGACCAGGTGAGCAACTTCATTTTCTCGCCTGGCCAGCACAGCATCATCCTGGTCCTACAGAAGGCAACGACGGGCTCCCGCTGCTGTGTAGCCAAGACTCCTGGAGGAAAGGCACCGGGACCCGTTTTCCCAGGCAAATTGTCAAGGTTAATAAGAGAGTATTTCACATTTCTGTGACTGATCTGATGAATCACTGCTTTTGTTGGTCTCCAAAACGTGCAGGTCAGGTGTGAGTCCTCAGGCCTCCCAGGAGATGCCAGTGCAGGGCTCAGCTCTCCCACCTTGCTCCAGCTATTGCCTGTCCGAGGCAACAGCTCTATCCGAGGTTGTCTCCCTGCTCTCCCTCCTTTCGGAAATGTGGGAACACTGCCCATAGTTTGAGGCCAACCTTTGGCAGCAACCCCCATTCCTGCTCTAGCTGCTCCCTCCTACCTCTGAGCTGCAGTGCGTCGCCTCTTCATCAGCGTGCTGAGCAGGGAACTCCCCGAGTTGGGTTTTTTTCCTTTGCTTGGTGGTTTTCTTCCAAGCAGCAACAAGTTTTTGCTGGATTTTATTTAAGACCGGTCCATTCTGGGCCCTGGTCCTCAGCGCTCCCCTCCTGGTGCCGGGAAGGGCTGTGCAGCCAGGAGCCATGCGCTGGGGTGAGCGAGCAGCGGGGTCAGCAGGAAGGAATTATTTTAGCTGGTATTGCCATTAAAGGCACTTTTTTACATAACCCTGTCCCCGCAGAGTGATTCCGTGCAGGTGAGGCTTCAGGGCACGTTTTTCTGCAGCAGGATTTTCTAGGCATAGGGAGGGCTGTGCCTTCTGAGACAGCTCGGGGAGCTCAGCACCCCTGGGGAGAGTGGGGATGACCGCTTGGGATGGGTAGATGCATCATGAATTGGGGGGCAGTGGTTTACAGGTCTCTTCTGGAGCTGGGAACTGGGAAGTGACCTGCCTAGAGAGAGCTCAGCACTGCTAACATCTGACAAGGACATTTTCATAACCGAGATAAACAAACAGATGCCTTTTTTGCTCCAGGGAGATAATTTCTTCTGTGCTACTAGCCTGAGACCGTTTGCTTGGCTTAGCCTGTATTTTTACCATATGCAACAAACCTTAACCACTTCATTTGAGGCTGTTATTCATTTGGGGCCAATATGAAACATTTCTGGCATTTCTTTTCCATTTTTCTGGCCCTTACATGTTGCTAATGTCTCCACTTCTGTATATATGTTTTCTTCTCTAATATTTCAGTTCTCCTCTCTTGTAATATTTGAAATCCTTAATTGCCTGATGCTGCAGATGGAGAGTATTAGTTACCTTCCATCACCACTCTGGCCACGATGACTTCCTTTGCTTGACAAGTTGATTACTTTGTCAAGGTGAATGTTAAGTCTGTCTAGAGTATCTCTGTGCGTCTTGTGCCAGATTGCAATTGCAAGCTGGTTTCTTATTGGACATGCTGTTTCTCCAGACACAGAATACCAGGAGTAAAACTGGGATTTTGAGGGGCATTTTTCCCCACTTCCCTACCGAGACTGATGTTGCTCCAGTTTATACCAACAGGATTTAGATGGCTGTATCTCTAAATGTGACAAACTAATGCATGGCAAGCAAACCCAACTGATGAAATTCCATTGATAAAGAAAACGCCCATCCTGGCAACCACTCTGCGAAGTCCACAAGTAGCAATTATGAGTTAATAATAACTGCACCGAGTCTGCCAAAGCTGCCGGAGATGGGACGAACAGACCCCTCCGCGGAGCCAACGGATCGTTGCAGTGCCTGCTCCCCGCTGCCCTGCACCAGCACGTCCAAAAGGGCAGCATCCTGGGTGAGCGGTGGGGCTGACGGGCTCCCCAAAGCGCCACTTACAAGCAGTAGGGACCAGAAAGGAGCCTTTGCGAAAGCGTTGCAAAAACGGCTTAACGCTAGGTAGGCTCATTAAGGTGGGAAAGAAACTTCCTCTCCATTGCATAGTAGGATAGCACTGGGGTCGGTGTCTCAGATCTTGCCATCAAGATCTTGCAGCATGGAAGCTGTAGCATTAACAGTGTTTTCGGAATGTCCAGTGGATATAATTCAGGCAAAACAGCAAAACCCAGGTAAATTAAATACATTTCCTGGTAGTGCCTGAGGGAGAACGTGTTGCATTTTTTGTGAGCTGCAAGCCAGGTCAAGAGGGCTGGACCTCCCACAAAGAAATTCCTGACATTGGCCCCAAAATGTCATTGTTAAGGTAAGAAAAACATCTGAATTTCTCTTAATTTTTTCTGGGTGATATATTATAAGGAAGTGGCATCCAGACCACTACAGGCTAAGAATTTGGGAAACAACACTAAGCAACACATAGAAAAAAAAACAGCGGGTGCTTTCTGAGAAGATAGGGAAACTGAGTCTATGCCACTGGATGCTTCAGGAGAGTAAGTGCTAATAGCTACAGAAGCCAAATGTCACCTGGGACCAGAGTGTGAACAACTCTTTTGTGATATTACTTTGAGAATGTCTCAACTTCTTGAGCTCCTTGCAGAAGATAAAAGAAAAGGTTGGCCAGCGTTATTATCTGATGGTACAGGAACATTCATTTCTCTAACCACATGTGGTAGTATCTGACCGCCTTGGATAGCTGAGCGGGCAGGTCAAAGGAAAGCAGTGTTTTCAAAGTGGGTTTCAAAGGCACCTATTTCCGGTAAGTGTGAACTTCATTTTCTCTTAGGAATTCATTTTTCCTGGCATATTGTAACAGAAATAATAAAACAAACAAAAGCATGGTACACCTGTAAGATGAACCTCAGGACCACACCGTCTGCAGCCAAACCAGCTCTGGGTGCAGTGTGAGCACTGGGAGCAGATGCTGGGCCGCTCTTCTGCCTGGCAGATGTGGTCCTGGGGTTGCTCTCCTCACAGGATGCCATAGGGAGGCCTTAGTGAAGAGCAGAGACAGAGCTTTTCTGGTGTCACACCATACGTGACAAGGCAAGGTTGTGTTGGGGCGCCTATATATTGACCTACCTCAGATCAGCTTCATACAAGAATGGAAAGGCAACATGTACCACCCCCCACCCCCCTCTTTTTTTTTCCTGGTGTTTGTGGGAAGGAGTAAAAGCACCTTTTACTGTCTGAAAGGGTGGAAAGGAAAGGGAACTTTTCTCTCTCTCTGCCTACGAGGGAGGCACTGACTATGGGTGTGAGTGATGGGTGGGAAGCTCTCTCAGGACAGACCTTGTTCTCCCCAGGGACCTACAATCCACCCACTCCCATGCTGGGACCCCCTGACCTGTCCCCTCCTGTAGCAACGAGCCCTCCCACTTTCTGTCCTTGGAAAGGCAGAAGTGGGGCAGCAGGCTCCCAGGGGGTCCAGAGGAGCAGCGGGTCTCCATGGGGACTTGCAGGAGATGAAGAACGCACCTCCACCCCGGGGACTGCAGCCAGCAGCACTCTGCTTTTTCCCCGTCGTTTATGACCTGACGAGTGTTTTCTCGTGTTTCCCTCCAGGCTGGGAGCCAGGAGGGCTGACGCTGGGGACATCTCCTCATGGTGTGCTGCCGAGGACAGCGGCAGCGTCCTCCCACCGAGGGTGGTGGTCCCCAGCCCCGGGGGCACACAGCATCCCTCCCCGCCGCTCGCTCGACCCAACCCTCGAGACCTACTTTTGCTGGGAGAGGCAAGGTAACGTCACCACTGAAAATAGCTGGGACAGCAGCCAGTGGAGATTAATGGCATCATTAACGTCCCCAGTTTATTTATAGGCTTAAAAAAGCCTCGGACCTGCAAACCGAGCAGAGTTGCTCTGTAACGCAGGGACTCCCAGGTCTCCTGCGTCTGCCTTTCCCCTTCCTGCTATTTCATCCTGATCGCTGGGACTGTAAAACCTCTGCAGCGGGGACTGTCTCTCACTGTAAACCTACTTTGTAAACCTTCCTAACTGGAGGGATACACGCGGATTTTTTTTTTTTTTTTTCCCATGAATGCTGTATTTGTCTGGTCTCCTTCCTCCACCCAACTCTTTCTGTGCTCGCTGTGTCCTGTGGCCCCTCTTTGGGAAAAATCCTCTTCTTGATGAATTCCTGAGGCATGGGCTGAGCAGTCGTCACAGGCGTTAGTGATTTTCCACCTTGGGTTTTAAACCGTGAGCTCTGTGGGAGGAGGACGGGGAATCTCATAGCTGTGGACAGCACCTAGGAGATGGGGGGCCCTAGTGAGACATGCAGATGTCATTAATGACCGCGGAGGTCTTCCTGGGGGAGCCAGCAGAGCCAGCCCAGCTCCCAGGTCCTCCAGGAACCTCACCGGACTGGCAAGAAAAGAAAAAAAAACCCACCCCGAGTGTGTTGGCCCCAGAAGAGGAGTTTTCGGCGCGTGACCTGCGGCCGCACCACCTGGCCCGTTTCCCAGCGCTCGGTGAAAGGTAAGTGAGAAAGGAAGCTTGTTGTCGGCAGGCACCAATCCAAGGGATCGGCTGTGTGACTGGGAAATGGCTCCATGGGTGGGAGAAAAAAGTAAAAATGCCAGTAGGGACCCCTCCCACCCAGAAACACGGATAACCAGCGTGGCACCTCACGGAGGCGAGGTTGCTTCAGGGGGCAACCACCCTTCACTTTGCTGTTGTTTTTTTGTTGTATCATTCTGAGATAAACTCCTGCGTCGGTCTCTCCTTGGCCCTCTGGCTTCTAGGGGCTGAAATAAAGAACCAGCAGAGAACCACCGAAACCGCTGTTGTCTTTTTTTCTCTGGGCAACGAGACTACTTCGGGGCAGAGTAAAGGAGCGCAAAATGCGAGAAGGAGGATTTCTCTGCCATGGCCACTACAGGTGAAACTACAACCCTGGGACCCCCTCACCCCCCAGCGTCTGGTGGGTTCGAGGCATCTCAGTGCCTGGCTTTCCCATTCCTCTCTTTCCCACTTGGGTGCTGGGCTCCGGATCCCCTCCATCCCCCCCCGGCCAGGACCCAGCTCTCTGCTGTGACGGGGAGGACGGTGCCTGCTCAGCACCTCACTTTCCATGTCTGTTGAATGAGACCATGACACTTAGCTGGCTTTATAAAGTCCTTTGAAGGACAAAAGCGTAAATGCAATTATTCAGTCATCCAAAGATCATAACTGGGAGAGTATTTATTTCCACGTCTGATAAATGTGAGATCCTTTATAATTTAAAAGACTTCAAGGAAAAGGAAGGTCATATGCAGCATCTGAGAAAAAGGGGGAAAGAGGTAATGTTTTACCTGTACTCAGCCTAGGAAAGAGACACCTCTTATATAGTCGTTCCTCATCTAAATTCCTGAACATCTAAACGCAAAAGTCAGCACAACTTTCTCTCTAGACTGATGTCAGACTAGCGGAGTGAGTCTTGTGACAAAAGAGGCCGTCTACATCTCAAACCGATTACCCGCTTTGAAAAGTGAATATGAATGGTGGAAGACTTTTTTTTGAACAAGACGGCTAAGCTGCATTTTGGCTGCGAGACAGCTATCTCCTGGACCTCAGTGCTGCACAGCTTCTGTGGAATTACTCACCCCTGTTACAGAAAGCAAGAGCAGGGATTTTTTTTTTTCCTGTTTCACTAGGCTACACCCAGTTGTAACCATATTTAACCTTCTTTTTCTAGCTGCCAACACTGGGTGGCACTAAGTAACTCCTTCTGACATTTTACAAAATTGACTCTAAAAATTTGAATCATACTGACTTGGCTCCATTCTGTCCTGACAGCAAATGGTTTTGTTTGAGAAACTTTTGATCATATGGTTGTTGCTGTAGAAACATCTGTCTTGCATGGCATATTTTGTACTTCCTTGGTTTGTTAGGTTGTTAAAGCTCTCCTGAAACTCTAGCCTCACAGGTTTGGTAAAGGTTCAATGTGCCATTGGGCTGGAAGGCCAAATTTCCTGTACTGAGGAGTGAATTGATGGAATACTTGAAAATAACTGCACTTAATGCTGGAGATTGAAAAAAATCTCACAGAATCACAGCACGGTTGAGGTTGGAAGGGACCTCTGGAGTTCTGGGCCAGAGCCTAGAACCTAGGCCAAGCCCCCTGCTCAAGCAGGGTCGGCCACAGCAGGTTGACCGGGACTGTGTCCAGTCAGGTTTTGAGTATCTCCAAGGACGGAGACTTCACAACCAGACTTCTTCTGTTGTTCCATCACCTTTCACAATAAAAAAGTATTTCAGTTCGTGCTCATTGACTCTTGTCATGTCACTGGACACCGCTGAGCAGAGCCTGGCTCCATCTTCTTTAGTCTCTCCCAACATCAGGTATTTAAACACACCGATAAGATCTTCCCTGAGCCTTCTTTTGTCAAGGGTCAACAACCTCAGCTCTCTGAGCCTTTCCTCATATGTCAGTTGCCCCAATCACTTAATCGTCTTCAAGGGACTCACTCAAGTACATCCATGTCTCTCTTGTATGGGGGAGCCCAGAACTGGACACAGCTCTCCAGATGCATCTCCCCGGTGCTGCGCAGACGGGAAGGATCACCTTCCTTGACCTGCTAGTGACACGCTTTCTCATGCAGCTGAGGAGGCTGTTGGCCTGCTTTACCGCAAGGGCATATTGCTGGCTCACAGTCAGTGTCCTCATCCCCCCTTCCCAGCAGTCCTCAATCCTCAAAGGGGGTCCCGCAGTCATAAAAACGAAATCCTTGTTGTCAACAGAAGCTGCACAACCAGTGGTTGCATCGCAGGATCCATCCACTCCTGAAGCCTTTCCCCATCAACAGCAGGATTGAGAGGAAAACCAGCTGGGACCCCACGCGCCTTGGCCCTCACCCCCACAGACATATAGCCATGCTTGATGCGCTCCAGGTCTCCCCTGGCCGCTTCATTGGTGGCCTCACCGAAAAGCAGAACGAGAGCCGCGGCAAGCAGCAAACCTCCTTAGATGCCAGGCTGGGTCAGCAGATGGGGGCCTCTGTCCCCCGCAATCTCCCACTGCTGCCACTCGCCACCTCCTCCCGCTCCTGCTGAGGGGCTGGGGCAGCCAAGCATCTCCCCGACCCTGGCGAGAGGTCCCCAGCGTCCCTCAGCCCCAACCTCGTGGAGCTGGCCAGGCCCCATCGGAGGCTGCAGCATCCTCAACCGCAGCAGCACCCAGGTGGTCCCCAAAGGGCTCTGAGGGTCCCCTACCAGCCCCAGGGGCTTCTTGAAGCTCTCGAAGTGGAGCCTGGACACTGCCACGTCTGCTGGCCGTTGCTGTGAAATTCCTGTTAAAATAAATCAGCTTTAAAAGGAGGACAACCGCAGACGCGTGGCTTTCACCCCTTGCAGGCAGTGCTTGCCCTACAAGTGCCAAGGATGACATTTTAACGGCCTGTAATGGCGCCGGTGGGCTTTGTGGGACCCTGTTGACTGATGCTGGTGCATACGGTGATGGAGGCGGCAAAAAATGAGGGCCAAGTAGCGTGTCCTCAGAGGACGTGTGGCCATTCTCAGCCAAGCCACCCATGGAGACCCGTTGCTATGTCCTGATAATAAAAATCAGCATTGCTGTGTTTGTAACTGACCTAAGAAGGTGTTTAAGATATAACAGACAATAGATGGTATAACCTGATGGGATCGTAAAGATCTGTGTCCTGAAGGCAAGGACATAGAAACACCCATGATAGTAGCTAAAAATCCTCAATATGGAAATTAAGTTCGGTAACCAAATCTTTACACAGCCATTCTGACGGCAGCAGGAGCGGTGCGGCTGAGGAAGAAGCTGCCCACAGCGAGAGATGGAAACTACTGAAGATCCTTGGCCTCTCCAAGCAGAAGAGCTGGCAGAGAGTGAGACTAGATCTTAGAGCCAGAGCAGAGCTGATCCATACGCTCAGCATTACCTACAATGCTCTCTCCTGTGGCAGTGGGAAGGGGGGTCCAGGTAGAGCCAACGATTTCTGAAGAACCGTTTATTCACTGAAAAGTGCAATTTCTGGTTGACCAAACCTGTCTGACAATTGGTGTGCAACCCATTCATCGGATTTAACCCATAGCATTAGAAACATCAGAATGGCTTGCTTTGATGTTTCTGAAGAGAAGCGTTTTGACTTTTTTTGAGGCTGATCTCGCAAGAAAGCCCAGACAAGACACGTTGGGAAGAGAGGTTTGAACGCCCTTTCTGCCTCAGCCAGAGTGAGGATTTAACTGCCATGTGCTATATCTTCAGACTGTGGCCAAACCACTGGCCACGGGACAGCCTGCAACAGGGCTCCCCTAATCCTCCTGCTCAGAGTATAATGTTGTATACACTATTTACACTGTTTATTGGACCTGATAGAGCAGGAATACCTACAAGACTAAACTGCCTGCCCCAGAGAGCTGGCCTGGGAGCCAGGAGGTGGTGGCTGAGAGCGGTTGTGTCCACACTGCTCAGGGCCAGCCCACGTAAAGTAGGTTGGCTTTGGCTGGATGACGTGGCACTTGACTCCAACTCAGCTTGGCCCTATGTGTTGTGCCTATGGACCTAAGAGAGAACTAGTATTTTTGTAGGTTTGTTGTTTTTTTTTTAATCCCAGCTCAAAATGCCGGGGATAATGAAGACGATGCTGTAGCTCATCAGTGTTGGGTTTCCATAGAGTAAAACATTCCGGGTGTGTTGCCTGCCCTGGACTGAGGCATGAGAACATTCAGGAGAGCTGGAGGATGGAAAGGCTGGTGGGACCTGCTGGAGGAGCACCGTGAGGGAAGGGCGACGGAGCTTGCCCATGCCCCTGTTGAAAGCTGTCCCAGGAGTAGCTATGCCCAGAGCAGTGCTGCTTGGGGGTTGGAGGGAGCTTCACGTCCAAGTCCAGAGGGAAGCATAGGCACATGCTAACCAACACGATAGGGACAATCAAGGATGAGGACCCACAAGTCAGTTGGGAAGTTGTTTCTGATGGCGTCGGCCCATCTGATGGGCTTGTCTACATCACCAGCAAAGAGGGAATGGACTCCAGCCCACGATTTCTGCTCATTCTCTGCTGGATTCTCCGCTAACTCCGAGGCTCGGGTTTGGATCTCTCCAAGTAGCTGTTTCCAAGACAAATTTTCTCCTCGGGGAGCAAGCTCTGAGCCCAGCAATGCCACTCCACCCCGGCCTGCTTTTATTGAGCCGCATAGGCACGGCCGGGCTAAGCCGGTCTCCTGGCTCGCTGTGCTCCAGCCCCAGCGCGCCTCGGGTGCTGCCTGGTGCACTGGGTGTGATCCTGCTTCTAGGAAACCTTTTCTTAAACTTTTTTTTTCTGCATGAGAAACAGAAGGCTTTGAATTTGCATCTTACGTGTTTTGAGGCTATGTTGTAGGCAGTGGATTATAGCAGATGATAGCTTTTCTTCATAAGCCTTGCAGCTGAAGACAAGGTCCCCTTGGGAATATGCCCTTCCATTCCTGCGAGGGTTTTGGGGTTGACCTATATCATGTTTGTTGAGCTTTTAGTTTGACTACTGAACAGAAAAATCAACTATTGGCAGATCTGCCTAGTCAAATAGACAAAGACCCAGAAGAGGCAGAAACTCTTTGGAGAGAGGCCCTGGCTTTGCAGAGGATAAAGCCCGCTATCCAAGAGGATAACTTGGGGAAAAGGAGTTGTATGGGATTTTTCCGTTGCTGTAGGAACCTTTACTGTAATTCAGCTCATGTTGATTAACCCTGAATGCTAGATTCTTAAAAAGTGATTAGTGAGATCATACTGGAAGCAGAAACAGATGTACCATCTGTTACGCAGTGTAGGGGGTTTAGAGGAAGGTTTTGCTGAAACACAGTCGTTCCCGACACTGACATGAGACTTCACTGCTGTCACCTTCCCGTTACCTCCCCAGAAGCTGAACACCCTTCTGAACATACAAAGTCAACCGGTGGGATTTGCTGCCAGTGGACTGGTGGTGGAATTCTGGCCAGTGACTCGGTTGAGAGCTGAGCTATGGTGGCATCTCAGCCTCTAGGGTAAGCCATGGTATAGGACTTTGCCGCAGAGATGCTTCCCAAGTGCCTGAAATCCCAGAGTGAGGAAATCTGGGCTTTGGTCTGAACTTGTGCCTGTGCCTCAGAGCATCTTTTCTTTCGGTGAAATGTAACCACCGAAAGGCTAGAGATGTTTTTTTTCAATGCTTCCGCAGAGTTGTTCATGTACTGTATCCCTGCCCCAAAATACTCTCCATTTGTACTGTAGTCACTCCCTGCAGGTCTCAAGGATTATCAGAAGCACTAAGCAGCTCTCAGACAGCAATTGCAATTATGCTTCTACAGCTGTGATTGTCCACAGACGTGCTGTCTGTCTTCATCCAGAGCAACAGAGGATTTTAAGGAACTGTGCAAGGCCGGAGAAGGCAACGCATCCATATGTGCTTCCCTAAATCTAATCTGGCATCCTTCTGGCTTTCACGGCATCTAAAGAGCAAAGTGCACATTTGTGCTGTTCATGGCGTTGCCGCCTGATAACTAATATCTGGTCTAACAGGGGAAGCTTTGCGGCACCTGGGGAGAACAGGAGCGGGTTCCCTTTGATCCGCAGGGCATCAGCACAGCTGCACAGCCAGGTAGAAAGCTGTCAGGATTCTTGTTTTCTTCTTCCTTTTTCGGAGTAAATCTCATGTCTCATACTCAAAGTCTCTGGCAAGCCTCCATTTACAAGTATAACTGCTATTTATTATTTATACAGAAACAGAGAAGGGCCATTGCTTTATGACCGTGTAATAAAACGGGTCACTGCTCCCCGTGTGCTTTGAAGCCCAGGACCTGATCCAGCGGAGGTAGAAAACGGGACTCCAGGCAGGGGAAGGGGATTGCTATAGTGGATCCCTTTGCAAAGATCAGACTTAAATACACCACGGACTTACAAAGCACAGGTAGGGCTTTACAGAGGGAAAAGGAGCCAAGCAGACAGCTGCCCTCCCTTAAACAGCGGTGTCACAGCGGGAGGCTGAGCACTGTGCTCCGGCAGCGCCCTTGGGGATCTTCTGAATGTGGGACCTGCTGGCATTGCACTGGTTTTACCTGGGTAAAGCCAGATGCCCCTTAAAAGAAATTATTTCTCTGCCTCCCTGTTGCTCTTCTTGCCCCACCACTACCCCCTATTAGCTGTCCTTGTCCCCAGGGTCTCCGCTGGGAGCTGGGAGAGGGGCAGAAGGTGATGTGCCACGAAGAGGAGGGTGACCGGATGGATTCAGCACGCGGTTGTGCTTTACATTTCCAGAACGTCATCTCAAGCGCCGCTGCCACCCCCAGCTCCGGCCCTCCACGGCCATCCCCGCGGCTTGTTCCCCAGGGTGCTGGGAGGAGCTCGGTTTGGGACCACAAAGGGGAAGAGGGGACGGCCTGGAGAAGACCACCTGGTAACCCACCTCCTGGAGCCCAGAGCACATCCAGGGGTGGGTAGAGTCTTCAACAGCTGACCCAGCACCTCCTCCCAACACCACCTCTGCGGTGAGGAATCTGAGCGCACCCCACCGCCTCCATCCCCTCCAAAAAGGATTTAGGGACATGCGGTGAGCTCAGTTTTGCTCCTCGGTTCCCTATAGCGGCACGCTGACCCCTCGCAGAGGGACGAGGGGACGTGTGAGCACGGGGCAGGGGAAAGGCGAGGTGCCGGCGAAGCCCGCGGCAGCCCCACCACCCACATCTTGCCCCTCCGGCAGCGGCGGCAGCCCTCTGTCCCCCACCCCAGGCGGAGCTGGGCCCCCCCGCCGCGAGCCCGGCTCTCCCGCAAGGATGACACGGTTTTCCCAGGCTCTTGGTCGTTCACGCAGGGCTGATTTAAAAAAGATGTTGGCAGAAGATGTTACGGACCTTTCATAATCTCTCTTCATACTCCGGCGCTTCCTTCTCTCCGTCCTCGGGCAGGAATCGCACAGGTCTGGACTGCACCCCCCGGCCCCAGAAAACAGGAGCCGGTGCTTAGCAGCAAGTCCTCCCAATTAATTCTTTTAAAAAACACTTTCACCGAATAGCTGATGAATCCTACAAAGTGCTCTCCCCGAGCACTGTGTGCTGTGCACAAGGACCATGCACCTGGGAAGAGGACAGGGTCTGGGCTCCTCACGCAAGCCCTGACGGCTGACGGATGTTCTCAGGAAGGGCATGTGCGATGGTTACCCTGGGGAAAAAAGTCACATAAAAATTTTCTTCCCTCCAGATTCCTCATACACAAGCCACGGAAACAAAAAGACACCCTTACTCTCTCTTTCCAGGGAATTTTCGACAGAAAAATGGAAAGCTTGTTAAAAAAAAAAAAAAAAAAAAAAAAAAAGAGGAAGGATGTGGGAATCTAACTGAAGTTGTCCGAAAACCCTGAGCGTGCCTGCCCGGCCGCGTTAGCGCTGCTGGGCTCTCTGGGCTCAGCCCCCAGGACCCCGCGCCCTGGAGCTCAGCGATGCTCAGGGCCAAGGCGGCTGCGCCCGGGGCGGCTTTTCCTCCGGTCGGTGCTCAGACAGCTCGAGCAAGGACACAAGAGAAAGCCCCGGTGGTCCTAAACGCTTTGCCGGAGCAGCTGAAAGGAGAGATGTTGTCTCCACGGTTTATCGGGAGAAGCGTCAGAGCGGCGCGGCTGCCCAGGTCCCCGCTGGGTGACGAAGGTCTGCACCCGACGGCACGCTGGGGCATGATCTGGCACGGCAGCCCGGCCTCCCCGGGGACAGAAACCACTCGGTGCTGGACCTACAACAACCCACGACAACCTCCACTCTGCCTCTAGGGCCTCCCTGCCCAAATAATTCAGTAACCGTTTACGTCCGCCGTGCACCCAGCTATAACCATGTATTTTTCACAAGTGTTTAGCAAATGTAACCTCTGTGTTTTATACCTTTCAGTCGTTGATCAAGCTGATGTGTTTCTCCTTTGGACAAATAGTCATTACATCTGAAAGTTTACGGCTGGGCTTTGAAGTTAATGTTCTCCGAGATGAAGGAGAAAGTTCACACTTCTTCTATTGCTTCCAGCCCCTCTGGCTGCAGACCAGATAAGACAACGATGCCTTCAATTTACAAGCGATGACTATTTTTGCAGGCAAGAAAAGCCAAAAAACTTCTTACAATAATAATGGCTCGAATCCTGCAGTGCTCAGCAAAATGCTGGGAAAGGAGGGAAACGAATACAGGAAACCTATGGATGTTTCAGAACTGTTTTTTCTCTGTTTACCGTCTCAGCTTCAGCTGAGGCCACGTCTCCCTGCCTCCGCTTTTGCTGCTGTTATGGTCACATTGCCTTAGGTTGCCCACGAGCTGCTATTTTCCACCAGCAACCTGTGGGGAAGAACGGGCACCGCAGACAAAAAGTTTTTCCTTGGATATTAAAAGGTGTCCCCCCCCTCTAATTCTCCTTAATTAGATAAAGGAAATGCTAAACTTAGAGCATACTCCATTAACAGGCAAGACCAAGCGTTTAAGCTGGAGGGAGTGAAGGCATCCAATTCCTTCACGCTGGTTTGGAAATTGCAGCCTCGGCACGACCTTTTCAAGCCTCCTTCCTACCAGTCGGGGCCAGCCGGCTCCTCCAGGCTTTACTGGGAGAAGGCTTTTAGCATCTCTGCCCGAGGGGGTTCCGAGGGGTGCCCTGTGCGGTGGGAGCCGGGATGCTCGGAGCCAGACTGTCACTGCCTGCAAGCTGCAGGTGAAAGCTGAGGCTGAAAGGGCTTTGGAGAGGGATGGGGTTTTCCAGGGCCTCATCCAGCCAACTTTGGGAACTCTCCGAAAATGGCAGATCCAACACCCACCTGGGCAGCGGTGCCTGCGCTCGTCAGCATCCCGCTCCCCTCTAAGCCTCTTCACTCAAAAGGGGCTGTTCCCTTTGACCCCCTGGGCTATGGGACCGGCCAAAAAAAGAGATGCCAGGGAGATCCATGTGTACCCCCCAGCTGGGGTTATCTGAGCCCGTGCTAGAGAGATGTGAAATGTAGTTATGTCAGGAACTCCTGCAGAGTGTGCACAGGTACCATTAGCATTTTGATACAGCTAATGAGTGGGTGCTTTTATAAATGCAATGCCTTCTGAAACGTGATTTACAAAACAGCAAGATTTCCAATATACGCCGTCTAATTTAAAACTGAATTACATTCCTGTTGTTGTACATTAAAGGAAGGATCAGCGTACCGCGGCTCACAGCTGGGCAGCATGTCAGCTAAACCCACTTCTCCCTTCCAGTTAACTGTCTTCAATTTGTTTCTCCTAAATATTCAGCTGAAATCCAGCTGCAAGGCACCAGCCAAGCTCAGACCAGTAAGGCGTCATCAGATGCACGCTGGCGCTCCTTGTAAAGTGGAATTCGGTACCTGACTGGAGGGACCCTAACCCCTCTCCCCAGCAAACCCCAGTTCCCTCCCTATTGCGGGGGCCAAGCACCGCTGGGGACCGACAGCCGAGCAGCATGAGGCTCTCAAGCTGGCACAACCGCAAGGACCGGTCAGAAAATCCTTCCCGAGAGGTGACGGCAAACCCCAGGGTGCCACCAGCATCCCTCGCACCGGCCAAGAGAGTCCCTCCATCGCTACAGACCTGCAGCAGCCTTTGCCAAAAGCGGTGGTTCCCTTTCGCTCACACCTGCGCTGCTAATTTTCCTCTGTTAGGGCAACCAAGTGACTCGACGGGCTCCAGGGGATTTCTGCTGATTCTCCTCCGCGTTTTGGCAATGGAACCTGGCTCACTGAACACTCTGGAAACTCCTCCATCCTTTATATTACTCCATTTAATCCTTTAGCTGCAATGCTAAATTAATTTGCTTATTATTACCCACCCCACCCCCCTGCAACAGTATTGGTTATGTTTGCTGGTGGCTGAGCTTCCAAGTAATTTAAATAAACAACTGAACCATAAGAAGAAACTATTAAACATCCTCCTCCACTGGACATCAAGATGTGCCAGGCCATTAATATTTCTTTATCACTGCAAATTTCGACACTTAAAATCCGCTCCTCAGTTTGTCAAATGGGATAATTCTTAAATGTTTTCAATTATCCAGCTAATTAGCACTAAATCCTGCGGTGAATGCTACGTTACGTGGTGTTTCTCACCCTAATTTCTTTGGAAGGTAGGGCCCATAATTTGACACAGCCCTCGCAGCGAGGAGGTATTTCATCTTCTAGGGCGACATCACCCATTTTTGCCCTGGCTTTAAAAGGCAGGCAATCTCCCTTCCAGCTTTCCCAGGCAATCAGCAGCCAGAAAATCAGCGTCATGCTTGGGAACATCAGTGTCGGGAGGCGTGAAGGTGGTCGTTCTGCTGCTGGTGTCGGGGGGGGGATGACCTTTTGGGAACAAGCCCCACTCTAACACCTTTTTATTTTGGAAAATGCCCGGTCTTGCCTTCAGGAGCACCCAGGAGCACTCGGGGTTGCAGTAGCACGCTGGGGACGCGGAGGATGCATCTTCTGCCCGGGCATTTTGGGGGTTGGAAGCTGTTTTAGGGGCTTTGATGCTTTTTCTTCTGTTCCCCTGGGGAAGGCAGGGCTGGCGTGAGGGGGGTGCCGGGTACCGGCAGCACCGGGGCATCCCCCGGCTTCCCGGTGGCACCGGAGCATCCCTCGCTGCGGCTTCTGCTCTGCTTTTCGCACGCTGCCCGCTCACTCCCGTTTTTTGGAGGATGGCAAAGCAAAGTTCTGTACCCCTCGGAGAAGGCGCTCTGGAAAACACCAGCTTGCTCCCCAGCTCCGCTGCAGAGGAATTTTGGTTTCGCTGTGGAACGATCTTCGGGGCCGATGAGGAGCAGGTCTGGAGCAGCCCCCGAGAAGTGCAGGGCTCTGCATCCCATTAGGGCGGCCTGGAGGAAGCCGGACAGAGTTTTTTATTAAATCAAGCTCAGAGTCAATGCTTAAAGAAGGGCTTTTTTGAACTAGGAGCTGAACCTCATGTTTGGTGCCCTGCCAAGCTCAGGATAGCGCGAGGAGGAAAAGGAGATGTATTTTTGGACTGCATGTCTGTGAACAGGCTGTTAGATAAAATTAAAGAGGCTGTTTATAAAGAATCCTCTGGTGGTGAAGCAGATGTGGAGGCCCGAGTTTATGACAAGATATATTTCTGGTGTTCGCATGAAAAATCATTTTCATTCAGGACTTTCCTCATGCTGTAATAATTTGTTGGTTTGGGGTGGGTGGTTTTTTTTAAGTTATTTTATTATTTGAACTGAAACTGGCACGATGCCCCCTGTCGCTTGTGATAAACTTGTTTGTTTATGTATGTGGTGGTAACTGGAGAGCTGGACTTGGGCTCTGCTTCCTGGGATGCTGGTTGTTTCCTACCCGCAGCGAGCAGGGACGTCTTCAACTAAATCGGGTTGCTCAGAGCCCCGTCCAACCTGACCGTGAATATTTCCAGGGATGGGACATCGACCACCTCGCTGGGCAGATCCCCAGAGCAAACTTCAGGTTTGCTCTGGTGCAAAATGGGAGCTGAGTTTTCTTCTGAACCCGTGTTATTCTTTACTGAGCTATGTTTAGCATCCAAGAAAATATTTTGGTTTATGCTTAATGTTATATAAATACATGGAATGTGTTTAATAGATACTCCTGCAGCTCTAAATGTGTTTTAAAAATACGCTGCTTTCCTGAGCGCTGTAGGCAGCAAAGGCATCACTGTGCTTTTACAAGAAAAATGGAGAGCGCAAGCGCACATTCGTAAGTGAAGACACATTACCATTAATTATACATGGTTTGAGTTTGTGCTGACTCGCCGTTCTTCCTCGGATCCTGCACCGAGTCCCGCCTTTCTTATGGTACAGACAATAACTTAAAAGAAAGAAGCCCAACACAATTGTGGTGATCTGTATCTACAGCAGGGCATCCCATATGGAAGACATAATATTTGATGGCGAATTTTTGCTTTGACATTATAGTAGAAGTGAAGCGAAAAGGTGTCAGCCTTGGCCTAGAGTTTCACGAGTGCCACAGGCAGAACACGCTTCTTCGGGCTCTTTTAAACCTTCTCCTCCTCTTCCAAAAGGAGAAACTCGCAATCTGGACTCAATTGAATCTTAAAGCCATAAAATTCCAGGTTCCAATAAATCTTCGTTTTATAAAAACACATCCAGCATATATCAAAACAGAGACTGTAAAAGAAATTAAACATGTGTGGGTCACATACTCTGCTGGATGCTCCTTAACAGCATCGCAAAATGAGCGGAATAACGAGGTGCAGTTTCGCCACGAAGTTTTGGTACCTCCTCGTAGCTGCCCACCCGCAACATGAGCAAACGCATGGGGAAGGGGCTGGCGGCTCTGCTCCCGTGGCCCCCCCGTCTTTTCCCGGTCCCGGGCAAGCCGGGTTCCAGCCGGCATCCCCCAGCGAGCGCCGAGGCCAGGGTGAGCGACAGCGCCGTAAATCAAAGAAAGAGGAAAGCAAGCAATATTTGGCGGGGGGGGAGGATTTGCCTGCCCGTTCCCGTAAAGTCGAAAAGCGGAGGAAAAACGAAAGCAGCTGGGATCACGCTGCAGAGAAACGGACTTTAACAAGGTCTTTTTCAGGGCTTTAAAAAAAAAAATATTCGGCCTGTGATGTCATCTTGACATTTCCTGGCTCACTTGGCGATTTCCTCGGATCAAACACGCGGAATGCCGGGGAGCCGTCACCGCCGCACGCGGTTCGTGTTACCCACAACGCGGGAGGAGAGAGGTGCGGGGTGCCAGGTATGGGGTGGGGGGGCAGCAACCTGCACCCCTCCTTGGCCCGGCTGGGCCAGGTGCTGGGCACACACCTTCCCTTCTAGAAATTCCCCTGAATTTTGAGGGGTGAGGTTTAAGGCTCCTGTGTCCAGCAGCCTTGGCAGAGACTAAAGCCTGCCAGGACCCTGGCAGGGACAGAACCTCAGATTTTATAACAAGATGCAATCTATTTTTTAAAAATTTATTGTATTACGGCAATTATATGAACTTCCAGGTGACTTGCTGAAGCAGTCACGACCGACTCCAAAAGCAGGCAAAGCCCTATAGATTTGGGGCATCTTCTTCTCGTGAAGATTCATCAAGTTTCTGCTAGCAACGTGCTGAAACTAGAAAGTTGGAGGGGGGAAGAGGGGAAAAAAATCCAGCACACTTCCTGTATTAACATTTTATGGAAGTATTTCAGTTCATATTCAAGAGCCGGAGCATCCTGGGTTTCCGAAACTGCCCCGTGGATGCCGAGAGCCCCCGTCCCCACCTGCCACCCATGGGGACGTGGAGGTGATGGGGCCGTGGGGAGGGCAGGGACCGTCTCGCACGGTCGCGTCTTTGCAATTCCCTTGGCATCCAGCACCACAAACATCCCCGCAGTTTCCATCAACCCCCAGAGATGGAATACTTTAAATCTGGCAGCTGGGTTACAGCAATGAAATAGGAAAACTGAGGGACTTTCATCACGCTTTTAGTGCAAAAACTCCATGCAATCTCACTCACGCCCCGCTGATCTCCCCGGCGGTGCCGCTGGTTTAGTTAATGTTTTGCAGCTCCCGGTCCCAGAGCAGCCGCTTCCAGGCGGCTCCGTCGCAATCACGGCTCCTCCCGAACGCAGCGATTCACCGGCACGTGAGGAAAATCATTTTTGTGGGATGTAAGTCTTCTTGAAGGAGCTGAGGTTTTTGATTTTTACAGGGACGAACTACTCAAGTCAACCTAGGTATTTCACCGTCTCGAGGGACTGCACCTTTTGAGAAAAACATCTTTTTAACCGCGTTGGCAGTTGGCTGTGCTGGCAGCAGCTCCCGTGACCTCCTGAGGCCATCGGCGTGCGCATCCTTGTGGGATAAATTGGGACAGGACCAGTCTCCCCAGCTTGGGGGATGCCACAGCAGCGCGGCCGGAGGGGGGACCCAGCAGGACATGGCCGCAAACCCTTGTCCTGACTTGAGATCCTCCAACGTCTGCTGGGGCGGGTGGAAGGAGGAAAAACACCCTACTCTTCCCCAATTTTGTTATCTGGATCTCCAAAGACTGTCCGAATGTGGGTTGCTCAGGAGCTCTCCGTTACTAATTACCCTAAAACAAATAAAATCAAAGGCAAGCAATGAAGGACCCATCTGCTGTACCGCGACCGCAGACCCCAGGCAGCTCTTCCCCACCTCTTCTTCCTCACCGGGCAATCGCTGGCAAATCCAGCTTTTGGGGATGAGGGACCTGGGGGCTCGGGGAGGTGGGACCCAGGGGGGTCACCTTCCGCTCCTGGCCGGGGGGCACCCGGCTGCTCGGGCTGCCATCGCCTTTGCCGTGTTTAAAGACGGGAGCTGCAGCTGAGAGGTTAATGCACGCACCTCAAAAAATATTTGGAAAGGGCCTTTAAAAAGGTATCATCGAGTAATTTAACGCAGCACCAACACGGGGTTAGAAGTAGTATTAAAAAAAATAATAATCTTCTAATATTAAAAAGAATATGGGGGGAGTGGTTATTATTTCTATGCAAACAGTGCGAATAATCGACGGCGGTAGCTGCAACTGTCTTGCACAGCAGAAAGAGAAAGCGAAACAAATCCAGCGGTGCAAGCAGGGAGAAGGTAAGGGCAGCAGGAACCTTCAGCAGGGCTCCTGCCTGCTGCCTGCCTGCTGCCAGGCCCAGGCAAAGGCTGGGTAGCGGGGTTATAGCAGGGATTAGATAAGCAGCACCGCAGCTTTGGCTCTCCAGACTTTTATTCACATAATCCTCCAAGTCTTGTATTAACACACATCGGTTGGGTTTTGGGTTTAGCTTAATTGTATCACATGCTCCAGCTTTTTATATTCACTTACAGGCGTGCCGTGGTTATTTTCAGACTTAGGTCGCTTCAATTTTATTACTGCAGGTGGCCCAAATAAATTTTCATTTACCTTTTCATGTATGTTTTCTAAAGAGGACTGTAAAAGGAACAGTTCAGACTTTCGTTGGAGTTTTTGAAGGAGGATCAGGGGCAACGTCCCTATCAGTTTTACAATTATGTTCTCTGTTTCGCCTCAGCCCTCACGTTAAATGCAGCACCCAAAGGCTAGAAAAATCAACAGTACTTACCTGACAGGCACAGATATTCAGATAGACAAACCCCCTTTTTATTAAAGACATTTCAGGCAATTTGAATTGTGTTACGCATCCCGTTTTTGCATTTCTTTCCTACATTTTGCTTCACTAAAGATCTTCACAGAGCTGTATGCAAGTAATCTGCCTCACCCAAACAGTCTGCTTGAAGCCGCAGCTTCTCCCAAGGTTAATTTATTACCAATTAACTTGAGGCGCTCAACATCTTTGCAAAGGCGGATGTGACTACTCTAAATCTACAGCTGGAAATCAAATGCAGGTAAATGTCTGATTAAAAAAAAATAAAAATAAATAAGGAACATGATTAGTAATCTATCGGTGCTTGGATACCAACCCAAAATCAAGAGAAAAAGGGAGCGAGCCCAACATCCCCAACCCCTTTTAAGAGCAAAGGTACACACTGTGCAGCACAGTAGTTTCTCTCTGAAGGATTTTTAAAAGTCTTCTGTGGGACGGTGGAGTTGTCCTGGACTTTTATTGTTTTAAAATTAATGCAGAAAAATGGGAAAAAGGGGAGTGTCTCCTGCAAAAGTCACAGGCCAGTGATTAAGGACTGGGGGTATCAACTTGAACTCAAGTTTCGAGAGCGCTGAAGAGACAGAGAAAAGTCCACGTAAAATTCACATTTCGCATGTTTGCCTTTGAAAAAAAAAGCCTATCGAGTCTCCTCTGCCTTTTGCCCACTCTCATTAAACCCAGGCCGTCTGGGTGCTGTGAGGTTTCTGCATGCCGCGGGTACGAGCCATTGCTCGGAGCGGTGCGCTGGGACTTGCAGTCTCCATGTTTATATTTCAGCGCTATGCATGATTAATCCTCCATTTCATTCATTGTCTTTTTACTTCTCTGCTACTGGGAACAGTAAATAAGAGGGAAGTTGTAACAAGAGCCTCCCTTTTATTCAGCGACCTTCTGTTTCCTGCAGGCTGGCGGCTTCAAAAAAAATCACAGCTCCATTGTGCTCCAAAGTCATATTAAATGATTCAGATGGAAAGAAAAACCCACGTCAGTAGGAACAGGGGACAAAAAGAGGAGCGTTGAAGCCGGCGGACCAGGGACACCGATCCTGGGCACATCCTGAGGATGCTGCACCCTGCGCCAGCACCGACATTATGTTTTTTCCCCCCATTTTGTGGGTCTGTGGAAGGCGGGAGCATTAGGGATGCTTTGGTGGGGGTCCCCGAGCGCTCCTGGCACCACAGGAATGGCATCGATTGCCTGGGGCAGCAGGACAACCCCTGTCCCATCTGGGGAGCACGGATCGGAGCCCCCAGCAGCTGGAGGGGAGCCATTACCGTCGCTGAACATCTGGTACAATTGCTCCCCCAGAAATAGATTATTTCCTTCTTCCACCTCAAAGGAAACGGCGTCGGAAGGAGGCTCAGGCTCAGCCAGGCTGGGTGGGTGCGAGGAGGGGTCCCCATGGCAGGCGGGCTCACCGGCAGCCTCTGGCTGGGAGCCAGCGACACATCCCGGAGCGAGACTCTGGGACAAGGCATCAGTCCCAGGCAGGACCCAAGGGGTCGGTCCCGCAAAACACCCAAACACCCACACGGGTGCTGCGCTTGCCAGCCCCCCCCCCCCCCGCGAGCAGAAACCCACCGGCGCTCTGCCATGGGGGCTAGTATACCAAAACTGAACCCTCCCGCCCCCAAAACCTGCCCTTAAAGCTGCTCCCACACACCAAGGGGCTCAGGCTGTGATCGATCCTCACCTGCATTTTCCAGTTATCGGTTTTACAAATACAATGCTTGTTCAGGACATCTTCCTTATTGGAAGGCGTCAGTAGAAACGCATGTCAACAGAACTAAAACGAGCGTAAGTGCCGCTACGGTCAAGTCTGATAATAAAACATGAGTCACTGTTATTCAATCATTTACTAAGGCAAGTTTTGCAAGAAAGTTATCTCTTCTAGGAATCATCACCACACAAATTTGAGAGGGTTGTTTTTTTTTTTTTTTTAATAAAAAGAACGCCGTGATTTTGCTTTTTACTGCGTAGCTGAGCCTTTACAGGGCTCGTGCCCGTGATCCCCCCCTGCAGCCCGCTGCCCCGCTCCCTTTCCATCTCCATTCAAAACCCCAGGCGCGAGCCCCTCGCCCCAGAGCGACCCACCACTTACGTTCCGCACGGCGCGGCTGCAGGCAGGAGCCTGCCAGCCTTTCAACGCCGTCCTTCTGACCAGCCATTTTCATGCCCAATGCCTCCCTGGTACCAGGAACGAGCTGGCAGCAAGGAGGGTGCTGCAGGGGCCCCCTTGGCTGCCATCGGTACCCCCATACGGCTGCAAGCCGGCATCATCTGTAGTGCCGCTGGCTGGCGTTAGTTTAGGGGACGGGCATTTTCCCCCTGGGCTGGGCTGAGGAAGAGCGTGGTGAACCCCAATGCTTTGGCAAGGGAGAGTTTTTCCCATAAAGGTATTATTTGCATTGCTCTCTTGTGCAGTTTGGGAAGGAGCAGGAGGTGTCAGGGATGTTGCAGCTCAGCTGGAACTTCTTCCCAGACATTTCTTCGAAAATGTTATTTTTATTCTCTACAACAAATGCACTCACCGAACATCGCAGCACGTCTTCAGTTTCCCCTCGCTAAGTCTGATTTTTTGAATGGTATCTTGCAAAGAGCATTTAAATGGTGACCTCTTACTGCTGTAAGGTGTGCGGGGAGCTGGGTCCTTTCCAGACATTCAGGCTGTAGCATTTGGTCTTTCCTGTTTTTATTGAAGAACTTTTGGGAGGTCAGAAGTGTGTAATTTGAGGTTTTGCTGCTTTAACAGACGAAAGGCTGCTGGAAGCATTAGGATGAACTTCCTTTGTGTCAAAAGCCGGTCATTTAAGTCAAACACGTTTTAACAACATAAGCAAGATTTTAAAAGGTGTAGCTAAAAAACCCACACTTGCCCGTGCTGCTTGCTCCTCGCTGCTCCGCTGTCTCACTGCTGAGCTTGATCTCAAACACTCCTGCTGCAGGGAAGGTGTGAGCTTCTGATGTAGCAAACAGGTAGACTAAGCTAATTTATAGCTTGTCTTTTGTTCCATCATAAAGTGGCAAAAGGGAAGGCTTGTCTCTCTTGTGGGTCACCTCTAATAGCAAATGCTTCAGCAAGATGGATTTCAAAATTAGGTGCTCTCGAAGCAGAAGCCACGCTGTATTTTCCAACAACACAAAGCAGCCGTAAGAGCAATCTGACCTTCGTTCTTAATAATAAATTCACTGGGGAAAAAAAATCCATCTTTGTTTTTCTGCTTGAAGCACTGTCGAAAGAAAAGCCGGGGCACAACACACACAAAGTAAAAATATAAGACAACTTCTGCAAAATGCTACAACACTCTTGGAGATTTACTTTTCCTATTTTTTTACTCAAACATTTAGAGAAAAGTCTGACAGCTTGTCTACAAGTACATTATTTCGGAATAAAGGCTGGTGTTAAAGTGAACCTATTCCAGCCTAAATGAATACCATCTCAAAAGTGTTTTTCAGATGTAGGGTGCAATCCAATAGCAAAGTCTGGGGAAAAGTTTATCAATAAACACCCACATTTAGGCACTGCATTGGACTAGTTCATTTGTAAAACGCCCCTTAAGGTATGTCAGGGGCTAAAATAACATCTATCGCAGCCTGCCAAAGGAAAATGTCGCACACTTATTTTCTTCTAAAGCAGCCCCCAAAAGACGTGATCTGTTGTCTGTAGTCAAGTACAGCATGACGGTAAGCTAAAGAATAGAATGAAGGAACGTTGTTTGAAAATACTTGGCATTTTACCATTATTAATAAAACGATCAGTACATTTGTGTCCTAAAAGCTTGTAGCTGGTCCGCTACTACTAGCAGAGCCTGGCAACAGTGAAAATTAACCATCTCTTGTATTAAATACTATCTTTGTATTTTGCCATGTCTCAACCCTGGTACTGAAAAATGTATTATAACCCAATGAAGTACACCGGCTTTATTCCTTTAATTTTCTGTCAGGCATAGCTGGGAAGGCAGAATGGGAATTCTAGTTTATTCTAACTAGCAGGTTTAACCCTTAGGCTAGCAAGAATTAGGAAAGGTTTTTTTCAAGCTCGGCTTGTCACACATCTAGAGAACCTAATGCTGTGGCTGCAGTCCAGCCGGCTCCTCTTCTGGTGGAGTTACTCAAACCCATCTTCCTGCTTTCTAGCAAGCCTAAACCCAGCTATTACTCAGCCTTTTCTCCTTCGCGATGGGCTTGTTACACTGATAAAAGGAGCTGTAAAGGGGCTCCGTGTCAGCAGTGCCAGCATCACCCTAATTAAGCTGCAGAAATCTTTTCAGCCACTTGATAGCCGTTACTTCAGGTTTCCAGGGGCCTGTCTGCCTGGACAGAAACACTTTGTTAAATAAGCTCAACTTTTTGCTAGAGCTGGTGTGATCACTGAAAGCACGAAAGAAGGGGTGAACACTGTGCGTGCATTTAGTTAAACCAGTACAGAATTACAGAGCGTACCTAGAATACAGGTGGCTTCAACTGCAACTCCTTTCAGGACCAACTCGAAATAAAACAACTGTAAAATCAGTATGGCTTCATTTGGTGTTCAAGATACCATAACTACCACTCATTAACATTCAACTTCTCTCCAAACCAACCCGTGTTTTTTGTTTACAACAGGAAAAAAAACCCACCTTTTTGTTCCTCTACATCAAGCATTTATGTGAAGGTTAAAGCCCTAGGGAATGCTTTTTGTTTTGACAGCAACGCCAATGCTGTCCGGTTCCCGTGTAGGGAACCACTGCCTAAACAGCTGCAATTTCACTGCTCGTTATCCCTCAGCAAGCACCAACTTTTAACGATCACAGGGAGGCAGGTTCAAGCAGAAGTGTCAGCAATAACTGACCTCAGATCAAGTAATCCTGTAGTAGTCAAGTCTGACCTATCGGTGCTGAGAATCAGGCGGAATTTCGACTAAGAGGATTATTTAACTGCTGGAGCTCACGGGGGACCACAGCCAGGGAACGGGGGGGGTCCTTTCCAGGAACAACTCTCAGAAGCTCTTATTTGAAAAGAATTAATCTACCCAACTATGATATTCCACTCTGGAAATAGCAGTTTCACTGTTTCAGAACACTTTTCTAGAAGACACAAGCGAAGACGCCAGTCCGATATAGGTGTGCGACCTCAGCTGATTCACAGGCAGGTACCAACCGCTCATCAGAAAACCGTGACCATTCTGGAGAGCTCTGGAACACCTCCCAACCATCACCAGCCTCTACAGCGTAGTACCGGCCGTTCTTTCCCTCAGAAAGTAGCATTTGTAATTGTTATATTACCTACCCTCTTGAGCCTCGAGCACGCTCTGTTTGTCATCAAAGTGCTAACCCCAAAGATAAAGGCAAACGCCATGCCTGGCCGCTGGGTAAGCGCTTGCTACTCATCTTTTAAGATCAGCTGAATCCTCTAGGTTACTTCTGTCAACATCAAGCACCGAGAACAAAGGCACAAGATTATAGGGATCTCATTAAGTATGTTTGTTCCAAGAACAAGAAATGTGTCTACTTTCCTCTGATGACCTGGGGAAACAAAAAAACCCTTCAGCACAAAAAATTTATTTGTAATCAGTTACGAGCATTTGAACGGATAATATCCAGTTTAAGAAATTTAAAAAAAAAAACAAAAAAAAACCCTATCTGTCCTAAGCTTTCTATATCAAGACCTTGTGAACAGCATCATTATTCTGTTTGAAACAGAAAGCAGGGATGAATATATATCCGAAAACACCAATACACAAAAAAACCCCCCAATCCCTTAGGATATTAAGTGAGCCATTTAACTAAGTATTTAAAACCTCTGCAATTATTAGTTTATTAGTATCATCCAGGATTCAGATGTTCAATATTTCTCCTGAAGTTATACATAAATGCAAATTGAAATAAGAATCTGAAAGTCAAAATTGTATAACAAAACAATACTCCATCACAAAAGCGTGTAAAATTACAAGAATGCTCTTTTTTTTTTTTTTTTTAAACACTGGCACTTAAGAGAACCATAATTTTGTAACCACAAAATTGCCAAATTGTCCCCCAAACTGGTAAGCAGGTATATGTGAAAATAGTTACAGTTGCCAGCACTTGAAGTTTTACTAAATATGCAAAAAAACCCTTAGCTTTGGTTTTGGAAGAGAACTGTATTTGACCAAATTAGACATTGTTGGTATACCATAAACATTTAACTTTTTAATGCAAAATTTAATAAAATGTACTTTTCCATACAGCTATATTTAACTTAAAAATGGGCAAACATCAAGAGTGCGGTATAAAACCTAACAGGAAAAATACATCTTATCTCATTTTCAATTTGAGACAATATACAACTTTGTTTAAAGGGCTAAAACTAGAATTTCAAGAATACAAATATGAATTTACATAGATTTAACAAATAATAATGGTACCATTTATAGAAATCTTAGAAAGAAAAATCATTTCTCATGGGCCATTTGCTACCAGGAGAGTTTCATGGTATAAAGCCCGTGGCCATCACCAGACCTGTCACTAAAAAATAATATGGTAATTTCATGCTTTTAACTTTACACATTTTAGGTATGCTCATCGCTCGGAAGTGTTCAGAGATTTACAAATACAACTTCCATTACATGGTAACGGAGTCACACATGTAAATTTCTCTACACCGGATGGACATACACTCTTCCTATGGGTCCTTCTAGTACAAAATTTAACATTCCCTCCCTCCCCGCCCCCCCAAAGTATTTAATTTCTGTAAAACTGAACTCTATACTTCTCAACTCTCCAAGACTGGTAAACTCATGCAACTCAATAGAATATTACATTTCACAAAAATCCGAGCAAGTATCAGTTTGTTGAGATTGAATTTTTTGT
This sequence comes from Leptodon cayanensis, assembly GCA_027564655.1. Lineage (NCBI taxonomy): Eukaryota > Metazoa > Chordata > Aves > Accipitriformes > Accipitridae > Leptodon > Leptodon cayanensis. Next base: position 3,853,722 of record JANXJC010000026.1, on the reverse strand, counting down.
TTTGTTTCCAGTTACGGAAGAATATTCTTTCATCATATGCCTATATATTTCTTTTCTTACCCTATCATGATTATGCAGGGTATGCAGATCAAAGCTTTGTTTATCAGCTGGTTATATGAAAGATGAAAACTGTAATATTCCCGTGATCCCATACGGGCATTCAATAAAGCAAAAGATGAGTTCCCCTCAAAAAAAAAAAAAAAAAAAAAAAAAAAGAGAGAGAGAGAGAGAAAAGAAAAAGTATGATTTTTCAAGGGCACCTATTAAAAGGACAACAATACTAATAAAAAAAAATTGTATTTACTTAGAAGCATTCAGAATGTCAACAAAACAGCTGCAACTTTTTTTTTTCTCCTTTTTGCAATTACAGAGTGGTATTCAGTTAACAGAACAACAATTATTTTTATGATGCATCCGAGACAACTGAAGATGAAAAATGAACTACATCCCCAAATATAACTAATTTGTGCTGTGCACCAACAAGAACCTGCTTTAAAACTCCCATGCCAATTTACAACCCCCACACTGTACCAGGCAAGGTTAGTGGCCATTGAAATACCACTAAGGACAGGGCTATCTAAAGACACATTCGGTAGTGTGTTAACTATACAAAAAAAGAGACACTGTACAGTTTAAAAACAAATCTTACACAGCCTTACATTTCAATTTTTTTTTTTCTTTAAAAGGAGTGAGTTGTGTACAGGGGGGTTAAATGCTTTATAGACAAGAAAGAAATTGCTCTAAAAGAGACTTATTCATCATCATCATCATCTTCATCCTCCTCCTCTTCCTCCTCTTCATCATCTTCATCCTCTTCATCTTCATCCTCATCTTCCTCCTCCTCCTTCTTCTTCTTGCTCTTCTCAGCCTTGGCAACTACTTTTTTGCCTGCATCAACCTTCCCTTTGGCCCGGTACGCAGCAATATCCTTGGAGGAGAAAAGCAGGAAGAATCTCTCAAAGATATAACCAGCCAAGAGCTCTGAGCAACTTCCAAATGGTACTTGTGAAACCAGAGCCACCCAGGTTATCTGCCCCTTCTCCACATCCACTGGGGTAGGACCGGGAGCTGTAGCTTCCGTTACCAGGTGAACTGTGGCCCAATGCCAAAGAAAGGGGAACCCTCTAACACAGAAACGATACTGGAACACGCTGCTTACGGCTGTCGAGGCATCTCCGCTGTTAGGCTTCTGGGAACAGGTTGGAAAAGCTGCTGCCTCGCGTGGTGAAGGCACAGCTGAGCCCACTATCCCATAAGGAAATGAAGGAGGGAGACCTCTTAAGGTCCCCTTCTAGCCCTACCTTCTACGATGCCTAAAGAAACGCACGGGAAAATCCTTGTTTGAGGCACAAAACTGTAATTAGCCATCCGAAACACATTAGAATGACATGGCCTGATATTTGCAATGTTACACCTCAACGAAGAGCAATTATACAGAATTCTGCCTTACTGAAGTTTACAAAATAAAAGGTATAAGAACTTGATTAAAGGGTAGACAGTGCCACCTTCTGCATGCAATAAATTTATTCTAGTGGTTTAGAACACACAAAATTCAGTTCCTGTTATAGGGAAGTCAAAACTGTACCTGGAAGACCTAGCCAGAAAAACGGTTAGACTCCCCGACTTTGTGCCAAAATAATAAAAACAATTACATAACAGAATTGATCTACAGGATTTAATCATACCAGCTAGAGAAACATCAACACCTTTACGCAGATGGTCCAAGTTTTCAAATATTCCCCACCCAGTAAACATTACACCACTGATCTTACAGTTCCCTCAGACTCCCTTAAAGCTTAGCATGAAATTTTCAGAAGATACGATATCCACTGAGTCGAAGGCTCAACAGTGAAATACTGAGGTTACTGCACCTTAAAAACCCATTTGTAAGCTAAGAAACGAAGACAATACTAGCGAAGATTAAAATATCTGGGAATAAAGATTAATAATTCTACCATTTAAAAAGTCTCTTATAGTTGCCTTGGCTGTATTTACAAACAATTACCATGCTCAAGAATTTAAGTTGCACAGGAATGACAATATGGGAAAGCTTCTAGACCTGCAGTTCCTCTCCAGCACATAATTAGCACTCAAAGGGGCCACCTTGCTCACTACAACGCTACAATTTTAAAGTGGTTTTGTTTGCCAGCAGGAGAAAACACCCAAAGGAAGGTCACAGCACACAAATGGATAAACGTGGTATACGTTAGCTATAGGTGGTTGCTGACCCATTCATTGTAAAGCATCATCAGGGGAGGCTAACATGCATTCGTCCCCCTCCTCCCCTCCTTTCCTTGTACTGGGATGGGAATCTGCCCCTGGAAAACAAAAACACGTGTAGCACTACCCTGTGCGTGCAACACGTTTCTAGAGCTCCAATTATGACAACAGGATTTAGCTTTAATAATTCAAGAAACTTTATGACATGCTGCTTCATATGTATTATTAACTACGTTAATTACTAGAAAGGAGATGGACACAAAATAGGTACAGGAAAAACATGTGTCTAAAACTAGCAGCTCATTAGTGTTCTGACATTATTCCAAGAATAAATTTTAAAAAAAAGCATCTATGCCGATCAATTATCCTCATGTTGAGGGATGCTCATCAATACCTCCAAAATTAGGGAGAACCAATTTATTCTTTACTGGCAGTACTTAATACTACCAACTTAACTCAGATACTGCTGTGACCTATTGTTTTAATAACAATACAGACACCGTGGTATCTATTAAACCATCATTGATGGCCCTCCATTACAGACAAATGCAAATAGTTCAACACAAAGGACTGCAATTTAGTGTTAGAGTAATAAGCCGTATGCTCCCTTACGTGATATTTTCCAACAAATATCATGACATTTGTCATTGGCATATTATAATTTGCAACATCAGGTATCAAGAGTACACGAGAAGGAAAAAAACATCTAAATTGAGGCTTGACCTCCCCAAACCATCTCCATAAATGTCAACATTACCTTTTCATACTTCTCCTTCAGTTTAGCAGCCTTTTTTTCATAAGGCTGTTTATCATCTGCAGCGGTGTTGTTCCACATCTCGCCCAGTTTCTTTGCAACGTCCCCAATGGACAGACCAGGATGTTCTCCTTTGATTTTTGGACGAAACTCAGAGCAAAACAAGAAAAAAGCCGAACTACAGTGGAAGAAAAAAAGGAGAAGATTATTTTAATTTTAACTAATGTTTTGTGACCTTTGTTACCGTTTCTTTAGAGCATTTTGGAAAAGCACTGAAAAGTGAGACAAACATTAATTACAACAGAAGGTATTAGAACCAAATAAACTACTTTGAAAACTTAACGCACCCTTGTCTCTTAAGTAACGCCACATATCCAGTCCCATTTTTGGCAGGACCCCCAGAGGGGCAAATTTTATGTACCATACACAGAGAAAATCTTAAAAAAGGAGAATGAGTGGATGATACCAGGGGAGCAAATGTTATGTCAGAACTGTTAAAGGCAGAGAAGCTGCAATACTTGTTAAGAAAATCAGGATTTCCAGATGATAGCATCAGCCCAAATATGAACATTCACTGGCACAGGAACTTCCCTGTTCCTTTCAGCATTAGCTCCATTTAAAACACACACAAAAACGTTTTGCTACAAAGTACTAGTGTCTAGTACCCGGTGAACCTGAAGTCAGTAGTCTTCACATAGCGGCTGAAGTTTGAATTCTCCAAGCTGTTTTTTGTACAAGATCACCCCTCTAACTTGTTCTGTGCAAACGCCTCTTAATTTTAAATGGACTGCCAATCAAAAATTCTGCTCAAGCCAACAGGTGGGGGAGAGCAGGGCCTGAAATATTTTACTGCCATTTTACATGAGAATTGCCCTCTCAACAGAAATTGGAAACATGAGTCAGAACCGCACATTGCCGATTTTTGCATCCACTTTTAAAGGCTGACGTTATTCCAACTTAGATGAAGAGGGCCAACCTGAAACCACAAACCTGTAATTTGTAACTAAAATTTCAACCTATCTTTACGCCACTGGTCAGAAAAATCATGTAGTCTTGTATTTCTGAAGTTCCTAGACCTGGATAAAACCATCATTTCATAGATACGCTCCAGCGTGATGGTCCCAAACACGATTAACTAGAAATCTACTTACGGAGGCCTCTTAGGTGCATTTGGATCCTTGAACTTCTTTTTTGTTTCCCCCTTAGGTGGTACATAGTTTTTCATTTCTTTTTCGTAACGAAGCTTGTCAGCCTTTGCCATATCTTCAAACTTCCCTTTCTCCTTAGAAGACATAGTCTGGAAGGCAATTAAAATCACAGAGTATCTCAGGTTGGAAGGGACTCACGAGGATCAAAATGGTATTTTAAGATTCAAAAGCATATCCAAGTCCATTCCACAGTTTCAGTTGGGGGAGCTAAAGGTAAGGCTAGACCAACGGAGTTACCACTAATCTTACAACTGCACTTCTTACTTATTTAAACTCTGAACTTCTAAAGAAATAAACTGCAGTCTCGAACACAAAGCAATCCTTTAGGGTTCTGTGGGGTTTTTTTAGTGGTTATTCCTACCTTCCATCGTTCTGAGCATTTTTTTGAGAACTCTGAAAAGTTCACTGAAGCATCTGGATGTTTCTTCTTGTGCTCCTCCCGGCAGGTTTGCACAAAGAAGGCGTACGAAGACATTTTACCTCTCGGCTTCTTAGGATCGCCTTTGCCCATTTTTGATGATTTTCTGTGACAAAGCAAAAAAGGACATCCTTAAAAGTTTTATTTTTTATAAACCAATGTGGGAAGCAAAGCCACGACCAAGAATCATGCCAAACAAGACCCGTTGGAGCAGTATTCTGAAATCACACAACAGGAAGAAGTTTCTCTTCTGGAAAATTTACTGAAGATTTGTGCCATCACTGTTTGAGGTGACCTGGACGGAAGCAACCTGAAATCTCAAAGGGCCTTCAAAATGTGCAGTTCTCGTCTCCTGCGAACAAAAATGCCCCTTCCAAGCAATCTGAGAGCAAGTACTAGCATCAGTGCAGTGGAGACTACACTCCTTGATTTCTGCTAGTGTATCAATCCTATGCTTGGAAGGAATAAAATATACTGAAAGAAGGAGCAAAAAAAGTACCCGAGTATCCTGTCTCAGCTGGCTTTATGGGTCACTGATTTTTTTCTTCCTAAAGCCTGTATTTCTATCCCCCTTCCCTGTAGCCCTTGGGTGCTCACTTGCAAAAGATATCTATTTTTTTATTGTTATTGGTTTTGTATGCCATTATGTTAATGCTCTCCTTTACGTGTACTGCAATAACCTACCCTCTCTTCGTATGTGTACCTAGAAATACAGGAATGAAACACCGCACTCGGTCAAACATGTTATAACCAAGCCAGGGACGCTAAAAGTATGACATTTACATATGACTAGCAAAGCTGCACTCAGCGCGAGGACTATCTGACTCTTTCAGGGACTGAGAGGGAATGAAAAAATACCTTCCTGGAACTTTCACACCCAAGTCAGACATTCAGAGTATTTCTTCATGGCTCCCTGGAAAAAAAGTCACTTGCACCCTGACAAACTCTGCTCTTCAGCAGGAATTAAAAAAAAAAAAAAAAAAAAAAGTAAAAAAGAAAATAAAGTGCACGCACCGCCTGCCCGTATTGCCACAGCAGCAGTATTTCCTATCGGTTTGGCGGATAGACAGAAACAGATTTCTGCTCTGTGACTAAACACGTCCGGTTTGAAGTTTCTATCGAGTAAACAAGAGGGCTGAAGAACCAGGAGCCGCTCCTGCCTGCCATGGAGACGTTTCCAGAGCCAGCCAGCACCCGGGGCCCGGCTAGCGGCTGGGGCACTTCCCGCTGGCTGTGGGGGGGGGAAAGGCGGCGAGGGCCGTGGGGGGACACGACGGGGCAG
>JANXJC010000026.1:3822795-3836200 GCA_027564655.1 Leptodon cayanensis | reverse complement strand
CCCCAAAACCCCAAACCAGAGAAGAAAATAAACACAATCCCTGCCAAAAGGTTACAAACCACGCATAGGATGAAGTAACACAATAAATCAATGACAATATTATCTGATATGACAGGCAGCAGTTTCGGGCCCTGGTTTCACGATACAAAGGGCTGAGTTGAGATACTGGCTTAAGGTGATTCTGCCCTATCAAGACTGATTCTTCCCGCTCCCACAATTTCTCTAAAGCTGTGAAACTTTCAAAACTGATCTTTATTAAAAAAAAAAAAAAAGAAATAGTTAAAAGCAGGGTTTTAATTTTTTCTTTACAACAAAATGCCAGTGGAACTGATGTACTTTTGCAAGCGTTTGGATCTTTATGAATTTCAGTGAATGGCTTGACGAAAATTTTCCTAACTACCTGTAGATCTCAGTATCATCTCTGGCGCCATTTACAGGACAACTAAATTTGCTGCATTACTTGTGGGAAAAGACTGCATAACCCAGAGATAAATATGGAAAAAGCAAAGCATGAGGTTGCTTTGTTTTCTTCATAGCAAATCACTAGCCCAGTCACCAAATCTCAAGTGTCATCCGTGAATAAGGTACAACATTAACAAAAACTGAAACCTAACCCATGGTCTGGCGAGATTTGTCTGAAAAAAATCTATCATCCTAATCAAGTCTAATGTACAAGAGAAAGAGATGAGCTTGTGATTCCCAACAGCACTGCTCTGGCACCGGAATCTACCTTGGTAGCTTACAAACACAACAGGCCACTACAGTTTGACTGGGAAGAAGATTAAAGGGGCAAGCCCAGAGCAGTATTTTCTATTATAAAAGTTTTTGCTACCTATTTTTGAGACCAAGGATCATATGCATCACCCCTGAAATTCATCTGGGAGAAAATGGGGAGACTTGAGGAGTGCCTCCTCTTGTTTTCTGACAGAAAAACATAGGTAGGAGAAAAAAACACCTTTGATTTCTATTTCTTTATTTACACTATTAGCAGACTATAGCAACACACCGCACACCCCCAACACCTATTGCACTGGGAAGCTCCAGAGGAACTAATTTCTTGGGCTGGGAATGCTGAAGAGAAAACAAAAGCTAGGGTAAACTCTCCCAAAACAGTCCCCGAGACTCAAAGGCAAACCGGGTACACCCATGGCGTTTACCACCCAGGCTTCTTCCTTCCCTTCCTCCCTAGAGGTGGCCAGCCTTCTCCTACCGGCTGATGTTCTGTATTTGACTGAGCTGAATACTCACGTTCACATGCTACTCAGGGAAACACTTACAACCAGTTCTAAAAGCACTCATTTTTTTCTCATTCCTTGTTAAAAATACTTCAAGCTATAGCTATAATAAGCTACATGAAAAGAATGCTATTTCATTGCAAAGTTTAAATACTTAATAGCCTTAATATTTGGTTTCACCCACTTTGCTGAAATTTTCCACAGGACCGTGGCTGTCCTGTGTGTGCAGGACACACGCTGCTCAGGAAATGAATCAGGGTTGTGTATCGAATTAGATTATTTATAGGTTGGCATATGTGTTTGCTCTAGAAGTTGTGCAGAGAACCAGACAGACAACTACAGGAAGAGAGTGATGGGCATGTGGTTAAGGCAGTTGAACGCCACACAGGAACACTCAGTTCTGCCTTCGCCATGGGCTTCTGCGAAGGAGGAGCGAGGCAGACCAAGCACCTTGGCAGGTGGCCACCAACCTTGTCTTCCTCTTTTTCTGGAAGTCCAAACCGAAACACCTTGGGCCTTTTACATTGAAATGCAAAGCAGCTGATTATAATGGAGGCTTTGGCTTTTGAGGGAGAAATGGAGCTGGAGGCAGAAGGTTAAAAGGCAGGAGAACCCAATTAATAACATCGACTTAGCTACTGACTGAACGAGTGGCTCGTTTTTCTCCTTGGTCAAACAGGACAGCGGTGCTTTTCTGTTGTTCTGGGAATACGCAAAAATTCATCAAATACTGCGAAGCTCTTAGATATCATCATAATAAGCCTACAAAGAAAAAAAAATTAAGCTATTTCCAATTCTCCATATGCAGAGAAAGTTTTGGATCTTTTAATCCATTAATTATCCTATATTGCTACACACATGCGTTAAAAAGGCTATACAATATAAATACTAACAGGCGTAGAGATGGAGCATAACCATTTTCCCCCTCAAACTCTATTTTTAATGTGATTTTGCAAAGTCCTTTCCAGCGTTTACCAGGGTTATTTAGTACTCAGTGAAACTGCAACACAGTCATATGGAATAGGACAGGGAAGAGCACTCAGTGTAAACAAAAGATATTCTCTGGTTCATGAAAATAAAAAAATCCTCACTCTCAGCTGTACAGTATGTCATGTAACCACAGCCACAGAAATAGAAAAGCAACAGGAGAGCTAGTAAAAGTTAATGCCTTTTCCTACTTATTTCATTGGTCTGCATCACAAGAGTATCATCATATTGAAAGCTTTCAGTAATAGTAGGCTACTAAGAAAATAGCACATTGCAAAATAAAATTAAATAGATGTACTTTGTGTCCAAAAAATAAAACCCAAATCTATTAACTTTTTAAAAATGACCTGAATAGAGTTCCAACAGTTACTCTAACTCAAAATCTAAGTTAAGAGAAATACCACAACGATTGAAAGCACAGGTGATGATCCCCTCCATTTTAGGTAGGAAGCCATTGAATGTAAAAATACAGCACAATAATCATGGCAATCATGAGTTTTTGGCACATGACACAACAGAAATATTTTAATGATGTCTGACAACATCCCAAGCACACGGTATCTGAATGCACTAAAGTAGATGTGCGTGAGGCTCAAAGACAATACCATTATGTACGATAATTTTCATGAAATAGAAGCAAATAGACAGGGGAATAAAATAGAAATTTAGGTTCAGGCCTACAATCAGATCTTCAGAGTGGAAACTTGCAGTCATCCAGAGTCCCATCAACTCAGCCAGGCCCCATGGCTATTGAGGTCCATTTGAACAAATCCAGTGGCAGGATTAGGGCCTAAATATGTAAACAGAAAAAGGATGAAATCAGGTAACACAGCGCACAGCTCTAATTAAAGAGACACCAAACTAGTCCCAGAAAAATAATCTGAGTGTCTAGACCATGACAAGGTTTACATTTTTACCACAAAACACTGCAGCTACGGGAAAGGCTATGGTGATATTTTACATCAAGAGGTTTATACAGCATTAATTGATCACAGCATATTCCCCTTCAGGCAAACACGAGTACCTGCAGTGCATTTGCTCACCTCCTGCGTGCTGCTGCTTTTTCATATTTATATATAATTTGTTTTATTATTCTAAATAAAAGAAAGCGGTCTAAAATCAATAAAGGTGATATTTTTATCTTCATCAGCTCTTCGTTTCTAGACATGTAGATTTTTAGCCTCTTAGTAACATGGTGGAAAAAACTAAAATAAGATAATCTTACCATATTTTAAAAAACTGTAAAACCGACAGAAAGTAATGTCATTTCTATAAAAACATTCACTGTTATGCCTATCTGAAGGCTGTGAGAAGTTCTAGCTTGGCAGTGTGTTAGATGAAGCTACTTTTCATGCCGATGTTTCTCCCTAACATACTAATAAAAGCTCACAGTAGCATACACCTAGTATCATACACAATTGCCAATGAGAAAATGTACTGTCTCAAAAAAATGTCTACTTTGTACGGAGGTTTGCCCACTGAAATACAGGCTTTAATACAACAGGAATGTGCGACAGCAGCAGCGAAGACGCTACAGGAATATCAGGTTTATGGTGGAACAAGCACACAGAGCCACGGGCTACACCATGGAGCGTCGTGTCAGCCAAAGTTGAGCAGCAGCACTCCACCCCAGGAAGGGGTCCGTGCCTTCTGCTGCACCTTGCACCTTCCTTTTCCGTCAGTGCCCCTCACAACTTCACCACTACTACCACTTGGAGATAGCCAGACCAAAGACAGCATGAGGTTGTCTGGGAGTATGATACAGTTCTTCCCTTTACTGTAGTAGAGTTATGCCTTCAGAGATCAGCATGTAACCAGACAAGCTAATATAAACACACTGTCAAATAAAGTAATTAAAAAATTAAATTGTTCAGGAGAACCAACTCTCTCTGATTACTTTTACTTCTCTTACTTGATGCGTTAATATGCAGCAAGATCCTTTATAAGAAATAATAAGTTTAAAAATTATTCCAAGATAAGTGAAGACACGAACATCTGAAATTCACTGAAAGAGATGTTGATTTGTCTATGACACTGATGGAGAGGTAAGGACTTAAATTATTATTTCTAGGTGGAAAAAAAATACCGTATACAAAGTTTTCTATTCACTATGCACATGGACATTTAGATGCCCTTTTTGCCAAGATACGACATGGACTTTAATTAGACTACTTATATACGAGGAGACTCATAGATATGCAAGACAGATGTGACTTCCCAAATCTGTGGGTGAAGGTAACGGTTTTGTCTTCTTAGTGTTGGTGTCAGCTCGGGATGGATATAAAAATCTTTATTTCCATTTCAGTGTTGGAATTCCCACTTGCATACCACACGCATGTCAGAAACTGGTACATCTTAAAGAACCCGTAACACCGCACTTAGTATCCTATTTTGGTTATTTTATCTCAAGAGAGTTACAGACCAAAGCCCGGCTGTCGCTCAGTAAGCGCACGGGGCCGGGGGCAGAAATCGCACCCCAGCAGTGCCCTGCCGCGCTGGGTGCAGGCGGAGGTCCCAGCCGGGAGCAGAGCGATGCCCGACCTCCCGCCTCGTCTCTCCCCACCGGCCGTGAGCATCCAGCCGCCGCGATCCCGCAGACGTACTGCGCTTCTTGCCCGCAGATGCCACGAAGCGCGTTTGCTGACGAGTTCACAAATTTTTAGCAAGCAAAAGGTCATTTACTGCCTCACCTGGCCATCACTGCTCTTTCTCTGAATAACCTTAAACTACTGAAGGGCTACAAATATAAAATTCCTTTCCAAAGTGTTACATTTCTGAAGAAAGGCAATTTTAAAATTTCTCTTCCCTGAGCATAGTACGTACTTGAATATTTTAATCCAGACACCTAACTGCTAGACACCCAAAACAATCTTTCTTCTTCCTCTTGCAAAAATGCATTAACGGTTTATATTTCCACACCTGGTAGAAATGTATCTATTGTAAAAATGACAAGAAAGAAAATAAAAAGCTGTTTGTTTTTTTTCTTTGGGTTACGCCTCCCTGATACTAAAGTTGCCTCATCTCTGGTTTAAGTGAGAAAAGCCTAGAAACAATTCTAATTCACATCTGTTTGCTACCATACCCATACAACCATACGCCAGTGGAAAATTCGCCAAGAGCAGATGTTATCTCCTCTGCCCTTTCTCCGGTCCCCCTTCTCAACCTGTGAGTTCTGGGACATGCTGAAGGTGGAAGGAAAGGATGACTGCAGCTGGTATGGGACCTGGCTATAAAAGCCTCAAGCAAACTGAAAGCTTCCTCCTCCTGGGGAGAATTCTTACATCATCAGGCAGGATCAGAATAAGGAATTGAGCCAATTAATTATACTACTGAAGTATTATAGAGTATAGTTATTAGAAGACTTGGCTCCATAATTTAATTGTAAAAAATTGTAAAAAAAATTACTGTACCCGGTGTTCATTATTATTATAAACCAAATAAAAAGATCAGTGCCTTCCCAGCAAACACAAAACACACCTTTTCATGTGAGTCACCCCACTGTGACATTACAAATCAAACTCAACAATTAATGTCCAGTCCTTGGTGGCAGGTGGGGAAATATTCTAAGCAACGCTACACGGCAGGCAATCATAGGAGTGAGGAACTCCAAATAATAAACAATACAATTATATTTGAGGACAGATCTTTAAGGTTTTCATAGGAATTACTTAATTGCTGGTGACACACACAAAGCCACACAGCTACACCATCACCATGCCTATTGCTCAGACACACAACTCTAACATCACCTTAGATCCGAATTTACTCCAAATTCCAAGACTGATATTCATAATTTGCAGATACTTCCAGTGCAACGTTTCCAAGATGGTATTTTTCTTAATTCTTCCAATCAGCTGAAGCATTCAATCAGGTTATCATCACCATCGCCGCGTTTTGATTCAGCAACATTTTTCTCTCTGCTTTTGAGAAACGCAACCTAATCTCACTCGCATTCATTCAGAAAACTGCTGCAGAGACCCTTTTCCTAGTCGATCTCTTGCAGAACACATCACTGTCTCCACAGCTCTCCCTGACTTCTCCTGCAATATCTGATACTTGTCTTCACTTTCAAGGCCCTTCCGCGCTTATCACCACCGCACCTATTGTTCCTTAATCATCCCAGGAAGACAGCTGTGGTTTGCTCACATTTGAAGCTAGGCCAATTTTCATGAAACATAAAGCTGAAAAGACAGTTAGATCATACTGTCAGATTTGTTTATTATTTTGTGTTTGGCTAAAACATTTTCAAAACCTCCCACATCTTACTGAAAAACAAAAATTAAAAAAATTTGGAGATGCTTCTTGAATTTCTTCCCTTCCTATCTCCCACCTGTTATTCAGTGTCAGGAGTCCAGCTTCCAGCTCCTCTCTCACCCACATGTTCTATTTTCAAACAAACCTCTTCCACCTTTTCCTGTTTTACACCTTACACTTTAGGGAAACTCCCTTAAATATCTGAAAACATAATTCATTGCTGTTTTTCAAAGCTTTCTCTGAAATTCTGTTTACTAAGATGCCCCTATAAGCAAAATGTGCAATAAGAAGGTATATACACACCACCTATTTTTAAGTTTCTAAAGTAGGCAACTGTAGGATGTAGAAGAGAGATCCTCCTATACAGTAGATGGAGAGAGGCTCCTGTTGAGAGCGGTTTTGATGACAGAACTCCTAAAATATTCCAAACTGTCGTCTGAAGGAGTCTCTGGATAAGCTGTGGAAATGGCCTAGGGAGATAAGTCTTTTGATTTAGGTACACAAGTTGGATGCTTGAAGTATGAATGTTCCCCCTCAACTCCTAGTATTTCCCTTCTCATCTGTGTATAATTTCTCTTTTCAACTGTATTATATTTACACTGCAAACATTTAGGATTGCAGATAATCTTTTCAGTCCATGTTTGTGTGGTGCCTGGCACCACAGGAACTTCAATGCCCAAATAACACTATTTTACAATAATACAAAAACAGTCTTACAATGCTATATGGTATTTTATTAAACAGTACCTGATCGTGTAATTATCATAGAATTATGCATGCATGCCAGGTAGAAGGTGCACAGCTATGTATCAAGTTTACCTTTGTTATTTTCCAAATTCCTTAATCCTATAACAAAGAGCGGGAATGTGTTCATGGCTGGGACCAGTTGGTTTTCTCCCCGGTGTGAATGATGGGCAAATCCTCAAGACAATTCAACACAGTGAAAGAGAAGGGAATAAGAGCGACGGGAAGGTATATGTGGATCTAGGATGCACACAGAATTTTTGGCAGGGGAAGCAGGATGGGGGAAACAAACCATGGAAACCCTTGTCATGTGTGTGACAGATGTCATAAGCCATTTTCTGAACCAATCAATGAGAAAATGGTAAAATGTAGGACTGGTAAGATAAAAGGAAGAAATATGAGAAGCCCCTTCGTATAGGTGAAGAGTTCATGCCCCACAATGCACGCTCCTCCCTCTTAAACTTACCCTATTAAAAAGGAGATTTCAGTAACATGAAGAAGGTCCCTAATGCCCAAAATAAGGAAGCAAAACCCCCAGATATATCTTACATGCTAAGAAAATCTCTGCGTCTCCAAAAAGATGCTTATTGCTGGGGAAAAAGGTAATAAAACATTATGAAGAAACAATGAGCTTCAAGCATTTACTTGAATCAAATAGGAGTCTTACACAAATTTGGAAATCTAATCCTACTACTACAAATGATAAGCAAAAGTCATGTCAGGCATCATGTACAAAACAGAACAGAGCAACCACTACCGATGATGATCTAGTTCTTGCTCCAGATCTATTCATCCAGATAACAGAAAAGAAGTTCTTTCAAAGCCTGAAGTAAGGGAAGAATTCCTCCTGAAGCAAACAAACAAAAAAACCCCTAAGACACAGACAGTCATAGATAAAACCTGATGAGAATAAACAATGCAAAATAGTGGATTAAATGATCGATTTCATTATAATAAATTTCAATAATGGCAAAGAGTTAACTGGAAAGTGTCTCAAAAGAATGGATTTGGTCCTATGTTATGGTATAGCTGTTAATCATCCAGAAACTGGGGTGAGTACCATGGCATAAAATCTGCAGTTACTTAGGTTACTCGGAATCATGCAGAGCTGTTAATCTAACCAAAATGAGTAAGCAGACCCCAAAAATGCCACATCAAGTTTAAATGACGATAGATAACAAACACATACTAAAATAAACGCAAGAGAATACAGTCTGTGTTTTATGAGGTTTCAGATTAGAGGTGCAACTGTAGGGAACTTAGTGTGATAAAACTCAATGTGTTAGGCAAGGGGAAGGTAACAGTTACCTACAAAATCTCCAGATAAATTGATGTTACCCACTGACATTTATTCTCCCACGGATTTAACTCACTCACGCTCTAATGCTCACTTAATCACAAGCACCAAGACTTATCTGTCCAAATGGTCTGGCCAGGATAACTTATGTGCAAAATAGAGGACAAGGGCCATCAGCTATCAAGTCCTCGCTCCATTTCAGGAATTGTTCTTAATTAGCAGTAAAAAACTATTTTTATGAGCAGATCCTTTAGGATATTCTTCAGGAATCATTAGCTATGACGAGACAGTCCTTTGCCTCAGGATCTTGCTTACCTCACCTTCCATAAATCTTGGGCCACATTGCTGCCCATTGTCTGTTTTTCCTTGTTTGGAATATAGGTCTGAAATGTCTACCTGCAGTCTCTTCTCGTGTTTGGCTAACAGGAAAAAGAACAGTGTATGTGATATACTACAACCTTGTTGCCATCCTCCTGCTGTTAGGATGCAAGGTCTTCCGCTGGCAAGTCATCTGTGCTGTGGCACACAGATACTGCTGGGAATGGTGTCCTGGAAACGGTGTTCTTCGTTATCAGTACAGGCCTTTTCTTTAACCCTTTGTTTCGCTCTTTCACTTTATGCTTACATATACATTTCCATCCATCCTGCATTTATACCAATCTTAATACTTCTGTTATAACTCTGCATAGTTTTACGCTAGTTAAGCTGATCTGATGCAGATCCCTGCAGAAAGGACACATTCCATACTTCTACCTCCTCCTTCCTTTGCCATGTGCTCCTCTATTCTCCTTGCAACAACAGCAGCAGCCATCACTGCTCAGGGAGCAAACCAAGAGGAAAAATCAACCCTTTATTGGTAAAACTAGGATTGTTTTTTTAAACGGTGTAGTTCCATGCACTGGATCACTGGGGCATATGAATGCCAGTGTCAGGTGCAAGGGAGGTGGTAGGACTGCCTCTCTTTAATGGAAGTCATCCAGTAGATCTGTTATGTCGTAATAGGAAAGAACACCAGATACTTTGGCCTCAGGAAGGAACCAGGGCACCACTTCAGCAGTTTAGTGAAAATCTCTGCTCAATACACCACTACAATCAAAATAAAAATAATAAAACAGGCTGCTGAAACAATGGAAGAGAATTAGAAGAAAGCCAGTGTAATAGGATTATAAAAATCACTGATGTGACCTTACCAGAAAAAAAAAAACATGAGGTACAGGTGACCCACTCTCCAAAAGGATACCAAAGAACTGGAAAGGGTTCAAATGTGAACAACAAAAAACACTGAAAACATCCTATGAAGAGAAACTAGGAAGTTTAAAACCAAGAGTATTATGCATGGACATACAAAATAATGATTGCTCTAGAGAGGCCAGATCAGACATTTCTATTCTTGCTATCTTAAAACACAACAAAAAAATATGGGGAAACATCCAAAGTGTAGAAAATTCAAAACTTATCAAATGAAATGTTTTTCACATCATATGTAATTTATTCATATTGATTATCAAGGAAATTCAGTTATTAACATAAATACAGTGTCCCTATCAACAACAGTATAGATCAAACCGGTTACTACATAAAGAAATCAGGAAGAAACTTATTTGGAGTTAACATCAGCTGAAGCACTGGGATATATTTACTAGTGAAACAGGAAACTGTATTATAGTTTAAGCCAGTATGATAACTCCTATGTAAACATATCAATTAAAAAAAAGGAGTAGCAATTTGATTTCATTATTGAACTTCTATTCACAATCTCACAGTAACTTTTCCCATGGTTTGCATTAAATGCTATTAATAGTTCATTAACAACAGTATAGTCATAGAAGACTTTGAAACAACTAAAGCTTGGACACATTAAGCTCTTATGTAAGCAATAAAGGCAAATACATGAAAAATGAAAATCAGCATGATCATAAACTCATTTTCTCCATCATTGCAGGTTCTACGTAAAATGTATTTTTCCTGATTTCCAATCACAGACAGTTTCTTAGAAGTTTGTCTATTTTTCCAAGACCTGAAATTGAACATTTTTCCCCTTAGCAATTTTTTTAAGTGGTTTTAACAAGGATTCTCATCATAGATCTTGCTAAAAAGCACCCTCAAAGTGACTACTTACTGATCACCCACAAATAAGGGAGCTAGAAATAGCTTAAGCACTGATTTCTTAGTATGCCACCACTATACTGCTTGGTTAGATCATCCTGCTTTAGTTTGAAATGCATATTGTCACAGCACATACTAGAAAACACATTACACCATTGTATTAGTCATTACAAAGACATACAGAAAATTATAATTCTTTCTCAAAGAGCAAAGAGTCTTAATTTTATGAAGATAGACAAAGGAAAAAAAAAAGTTAGCATAAGGTTGGGGCTTCATGTATTTCTTCTGAGTTCCTTCCACTGTGTCTGGGAAGGTAAAGAGAATATAATATTGTCTGGGGGTGGGGGATAGTGGGGGAACGGGAAGGAGAGGCTGCCAGTATTGCCAATGCAAGGATGGGGCTTCATGGTTTAGTCAGCAGTTGGGTCAGGTAAACGGGGCAGAAATAAATGGCTGAAGCCTCACGCAGTACAATAGAGGGTACAAATGAAGACTCAAAAGGTCAATAATACAGACAGCACAAAGAACCAGAAAGATCGCCTGGGAACTCTTTCTTGGATAGCGAGAATGCAGCTGGTACCAGAACGAGAGAAACTGAGAATATTTAAAGAGCTACATAAATTTTGTGCGGTGACACTTGAATGTAAGCACAGGTACTGGTTCTGTTAGAGAGGGGAATTTCAGTTGATGTACAGCTGTGGGTCTGAGAAGACCTTACTGTCTCCAATGACAGAAAAGCTGTCTGGCATAAAAGCAAGTCAACAGGTTGCAGAAAGGCAGTATACAATTTCTGAACCCAAAAGGCAACATACCTTTCATCTATGTTCTGAAAGCAGCAGACCATTCACCACCAGGAAATCAGAACATAAAATTTATTCCCCTTGTTTAACTTACTGTGCTTTGCAGATGACACAGGCTGTGAATTTGACAGTAAAAGAATTGTCGCTTGCCAGATTTACCTTTTAGTCGTATAGCTTTTACCTGTGATCATTTTTATAACACACCCCATCGACAAATATTGATCACTTTATAAAAGGGACATTTTGCTTTTCTAAAGCTACTATATGCTTGACAATATGTACTGAATATACATAACTTGAAATATACTCTGTGGTACGTTTCCCTGCAAAGTTGCCCCACGTGCTTTTTTCCTTTTAAGCAGAGGGTGGGTGATGGCAATAAACTAAACTCATGGGGTAGAAGGTGTAAACTAACTTTATTTAGATGTGATGGACTTTCTTGTTAAAGACATTTCTTTGCTCATTCCAACAGTATGAAAGCTATTTATTTGGTAATAAAAGTTCTTGGACTGAAACAGACATTTCTGAACTTCTTGTTGATGATTAATGTACAGTTTAAGAGAGCCATTACTTTGTGGCAAGCGCTATAGAAGCCAAGTGTCAGATAATATATCAGCTTCTGCTCTACTTTAATTCTCATTTAATGATCAGAACCCTTTTATTCTTAACGTTGTTTTAAACTGCAAAAAGTTCAGCAGGATACGCAGCAGTTGCTGTAAGAGTAGAACACCTGTCTTGCAGCGTATCACGAAGGCGTTAAACGGAAGGTATTTTAGTACTAGCCAAAGCGTATTTTTGAACACGACCACTTTCCACAATCTGCTGTATATCCATTAAAGGGAGATCTAAGTTTATGCTATATATGCACAAAAGAAAACTGACATGAAGCAATAAAATTACTTCAACTTTTGTGGTAAACCTTCAGATTGTACTTATCACGTGGTCTCGTGTGTCGCGCAAATCATTTTCCTGAAACGAACAAAACATTTCTTGCTGTCGTTAAATGCTTTCGCCTGTAATTATTCACGCACCTTTTCCCAAGGTACGCGAAAGCTCCAGGCAGGAGCACGTCCCCACTCGAGTACGCGGCCCAGAATTACCCACGAAGGCACGCTGCCAGCGCCAGAAAACCACACCGCCGCACTGCATGGCTACAAACAGCACAGTCGCCCAAGGACACCCCGACACGAGCCTGCGCCCGAGCGGCCAGCAGGGACGCGGGGGAGGGAAGCCAGGAGCCGAGCAGAGGGGGCTTGATCGCGGCGACGCGGCCCGGCGAGGGAAGTCGTGAGGGAGCGGGCGGCCATCAGCCGGGCCCTCACCTCAGGGCGGGCAGGGCGCGGCGCGCGCCGCCGCCGGCAGCCAATGGGGAGCGGGGCGCGCCGCCCGCCCCCCGCAGGCAGCAGCTGGCGCGGCGGGCAAAGGTCCGCGCGCTGCCGCCGCCCCACCAGCTGCGCGCCCCGGCCGGCTGCCGGCGGCTGCGGCCTCCCCCGAGGCCGGGCGGGAAAGGGAAGGAGCCGCCCGGGGTCCTAATGCCGCCCAGATCAGCCCCGCAGGCGGCCGGGGGCGGGCGGGGGGCACGCTGGCCGTGCCCCGATCACCCTCGCGGAGAGAGGTTTTTTACGGATGGCGCTGCCAGCTGGCCCGCGGCAACGTTTGGCCGGGCTGTCGATCCCGGGGAGAAGAACCTAAGGCCGCTCGAACGTCCTCGACGTGCAACAACCGCCCCCCCCCCCCCCCCCCCCCCCCCGCGGCGGGGGGTTTGGATGGGTGCAAACGAAGAGCATTTTTGTGGGCTTATCATTTTTTTTTCCCTACCGTTGTCAAATAAAATCAGAAGACACCATCAAAGGGGTTTTCATTCAACAGGGTTGTATTTAAAAGCAAGTATGAGAATTTTACAAGAACACGCTCAATGGATGGGAATATAATGTGCTGTTTCTTGGCTGCTGGGGGTTTTATTCCCCCCTCTTTGTCCCCCC
>JANXJC010000026.1:3777381-3822695 GCA_027564655.1 Leptodon cayanensis | reverse complement strand
CCCCCCCCCCCCCCGCCCGCGCCGAGGGGTGGGTGACCGGCGGAGCTGTGCGCAGCCAGGGCTGACCCCCCCGCCAGCCGGGGAGAAGAGGACTAAAGGGTGCACCTTCAGGGAAAGGGACGAGGTCAGTACTTTCAGCACCTGACATCCAACCTGTCTGTGCTCGTACGAAACCCCCACTCGAGCCTCAAAACTCGGCCCCTACGCTTAGCCGTCAAGCTGCGCATCTCCATCGTACAGCGAAGGACAGGGAAAAGGACAGGGAAAAGGACAGGGAAAAGGACAGGGAAAAGGACAGGGAAGGAAAAACCACCCCGGGACAGGCAGGAAAGCGAGAGCAGGACTAAAACTGTACGTGCTGTAGCGTACACCAGTGAGATTCCAGGATCTCTCCTGGCAAACGAAGGAAGGATCTTGACAAGCCAAAGCCTCAGAACAGAGAAAACGGCAGGAAGAACGGTCCGGTGAGGCAGCTCTTACACCTGTAGATGTGGAATTACACCAGCATGCCCTGTTTCTGGCTTGCTGGTGCTACTTGGGTTCATTAAAAGCGAACGCAGCTGTACAGAAGGCAGAGATACAGCCCTCTGCATCTACGCCCCGTTCTCCCAAACACATCAGCCTGGCCACAGCGGTGATTTCGGGCGTATTTTCGGTTTGCTACCTCCTGCCTCTCCTTGCCTGTACTTCAACACCACTTGAAGATGAGACAGTAGTATTGTTATATCTTTATACCTTTTACACTCGTTTAGTGAGGGTCACAATCCTTAAGTGGCCCGAGATGACTTGGTCTGGGGTGCGAGAATTAAAAACGGGATTGAAATGACTACTTTTATTGCCTTCCAGTGTTGCCTATGGAAACTGTGATCAATTTTGTTAATAGATGCACATAGTTTTCATTAATGTGTCTACAGTCTTGCAGCCCAAACCGGACAAGGGATGGACAGACAAGATCTACATCAGTGGAAGTAGAGTTAGGTGAGCATCGACAACCTCCTCCTGCAAATGAAGAGGAACACAGACAGAACAACTCACGCACACAATGTACAGCCATGCGTGGTGCTAAGTGAAAAATCTATGGGAAGACCACTCTTTAATATAAATGCATCTGTTCACTCTGGCATAAACTCCTCCACTACATGTCATGGATGGTAGAACAGGACCATTATTTAAAAGCCAAAACTACCTGACTTGTGATATGTTGTATCTATTCTATCACAGCAATCCATCTTACTCCTGTCAAAACTACAGGTCTGTCATCCAGGGAACAAAAATTCTGGAGCCATATACGTATTTTCAATATACAAATCAGTGCAGGCTTAGAGTTAATACTACTATATAGCACGTGAAAAAAACCCAAACATCCTAAAGATTCAAAGCCGTACCTGAAAAATTTCACTTCACATACTTTTCAAAACCCTTCCTCTCATCTTGCTGCTGTGAGTGCACATCTGTCTCCATATTACAGATACTAAGGAAATGTAGGACTGGAACCCTGGGCCAGTTTTAGACCTGCTTCTTGCAGTGTTCCAGTATGAAGCTTCTGTAATATAAGTGATAATTTACGTGACATGTTGTCAATAGGTAAATCTGTTTTGTCTTTCACAGTTTTATTAAACAAGGAAAAAATAAATTGGTAAGAAAGCCAAAATTCAAGGAGAGCTAAGATAACCAGAGGCCAACTGGTTCACTCTAGTGTTTTCACAATAGGGAGAGCATTAGATCTGTGCTGTCAACTTCCCAAATAAAAGCATTTCTGAATATGTTTAAGTCATTAAAAAAAAAAATACACAGGTGGCAATGCAAAGCAGATACTTCTATAGTCTCTCATCAAATAGTCCAGAAATGAATATACTGAAACTGTGCCACTTTATAAAAAAATAAAAAAATAAAAAATCACTGTTTCTCAGTTCCAGCTTATGCTCACAAGACAGATATAGCCTACAAACTCAGCAAATCAACATTGTGAAAAAACAATCAGACATGGTAAAACACAGCTTTTGAAAGAGAGTACAGTTGAGTAACTAATTGATAGCACACATGTCCAATGTGCACAAAACTTCTCAAGGATTCAAACAGGCATGAACATCTTCCACATTTTTATATGTAATGGCATCAAGTTTCATTGTGGGCTGCAATATTGAGGGCATGCCTTTAGGCTGGCATGTTCATTTAACGTATGAGTCAGTCAGTGTGGAAACAACATAACAGAAACATCCACAAACTAATGAATTGTGAAAGAACTATAACATTTCCCCCCTCAGGCTTCCACCTACTAAAGTGTCACAAATAAAGTTAATATCACAAAAATTATTTAGCAAAAGAGGAATTAAACACTAAATGACAGTCAATTCTTTTACAAGTCAATCACTTGTTTTAACTGTTTTTATTTGAAACAATACCAGTCAGTACAGTCACCTTAGAAAAGATCAACAGAAAAAGACACTCCAGCCACAATTTTTATAACTACTGCAACTACAGACAAGATACCTCTATGACATGGAAATTGCAAACTGGGTTTTTCTTGATTGATATTGTCCTTCAGAATTTGAGGGGTTTTAAAACTAAGAGGAGCTCACCCCTCCCCCCCCCCAAAAAAAGCTGGTTTAAAATAGAAACAGATCAAATAAATAACCAAACACTTGCCATGCAATGAACCAGAGTCAAAGATTAGCCTGGGAAAAATAATGTTATGAGCAGCCTAACTTCCTCCTCCCAAGTTACTGTGATAGCCTACAGAGTTACAGCAGTGTAAAAAACTACTTATAAATATATCTAAGCAGATATCTAAGCTTATATTCATATATCTAGCAAACATACTTGTCCAGTGCAGCTAAAGGAACCTAGTATGTCCTTACATTACAGTTCCTGATTTGTGTTTTGTATTTTGGCACTGGAATGAGTGCATAGCACTTCGAGGGCCAGATTTTATCTCCCACCCACCTAGAAAGTAAAAAATGAAAAGCCGAGTGTTGCAGAAAGGGATATTAAATAGAAGTCACTATTAGTCACTTCCATACCAATCTAATTTCAAATGAGGAGACTGCTTACATTAATCTCTTCAGGTCTAACTTGTGCAGTTACATCAGGCCTCTGGCCACAGATTTCTCAGAAATTCATCTACCAGGCATTCTCCATACTTCCTCTCCCAGTATGTTAGTGAGGATACTCTGTTTTAGGTAGTGCTGCCTTAGGTACCTGTTAAGTTATGGTGCCCGTCTATACTGTGCAACTGAGTACCGTGCAACTGGATTCTGTCAGCTGGGCTGGTACTCCTCCTCCTCCCAAGATACACTACAGTTTTGCCGCTCTCATCAGGTGCCCATAGGAGGTATCTGTGTTAGCACAACGATGCGCCTGAGCTCCTTATCCTTGCCTCTCAACGTGGCTAAGGCCTCTCACGGGCGCAAAGTGGACCGAACGCTGTTACCAGACACGAACCACCACCCCTCTGACCAACATTGTCCATCTGATTAATGCCTAATCTGCTTGTGAATCAGCTCCTGAGCCACCATGGCTCTCAGCATGGCATGAAAAAATTAAGAAGTCTTGAGGTGTGTCAAAACCCTAATTTCAGTGGAAGCAGCATGCTGCTGGACCAGCTACCTCAGCTATGAAACTAGCTTATCAGAATAACACTAGTCTCTGTCTCTCTTCTCTTTACTACATAGTGTATACATACCCAGGACCTCAAAATACACTTAAGAAGCAGCTTTAATAACTGCCAGCTGTTACCAGAACAGTTCCATTGCAATACCAACCACCAGTGGCATTCAAAGAGTAAGAAGAAAAACAGAGGCACCAATTCTTTGTGAATTTCAAGAAGTCAGTATATACATGGATTAAACCATAACTGGGTTTGGTGAAAACAAAAATTTTTGCTTAAGGAATTGTTGGCCTAAGCTATTTCAAAGACTAAATTGAAAGGAACCACTTCTACTATACTGTAGTTACAGTAAAACTTCCACTGGTGTTTCTACTTGCATTTTCTAACTGTGTACATTATTTAAACAGTGTGAAACTTAGCATGCTGCTGTTATACTTCTTTTTTTTAACCTATACAAGGATTAAAAGCTTCCAGTTATGATTAATTTGTCAATACTTACATAAGTGTTCCATATCTCCTGCAAAGTTGGATGAGTACACTTCTGTACTGTTAGAACAGTTCAGAGTGTACAGAGTACACTTCTGTACTGTTAGACCAGTTACATGTGTAGTGGTGAAATATGCCACCAGAGGTTAGTTATAACATACTCTTGAGTATACGCTGAGTGCAAAAAAAGCTGTTTTTTAAAATGACTGTTCAAAAATATTCAGTTCTAAATATTCAGAGAAACAGGGTCACAAACAGTGAGCCACAAATGGCTGCTAACTACTTCTCTAAAGTAACTTACTTTTCTAAAAAGATACTTTAACTGGTTTTATATGCAAGAAGTCACTGCTAAGTAAACTAAAGTTGTACACTGTTGCAGAATTTTAAATACTGTATAATATAGAGCAATCCTCCTACTTTTCACATTTTAGAAGAAATTTTCATTAAACAATCAGACAAGTCTTCAGAGAGAGATGCAAACACATTTTACTGAGAACTATCATGTACTGTTTAATAAATTACATGCAAATTCTTACCGGAATGCCACTGCTTTTGAACACGCTATATCCATTGTTATCCTTAAGATATCCATTCACATCTGTCATTAGTAACCTGCTCGCTTTGTACTCAAGCTTTGGAACGGATTTCTGACAAGCAACTTGCACCTACCAAAATGGTTTCTAGAAAGCAAATTTAAAAGCTGTAAAACATTGAAAACAAACCAACAATTTGCAAACCACTGCAAGTGCAATGCAAACAAAAGTCAATGTAAAATTAGTTCTGAAATGTTCATCATATTATGCTGGACTGTAATATAACCACAGTTACAACATTATACTTTTAAATCACTAGTTCATCTATGGAAAAACTGCAAGAGCAAAGTTCCTCTTATCATCTTAAGTCTCATATACCTCATCTCATTAAGGGTAGTCATTTGCCTAGAAGTGATTTCTTATAAAAAAGCAGGATAAAGGAATATTATTTGTAATCATATTTAAGGTCTTCTAAGGACTAATGAAGATTGAAGTGCCATTATGCTGGACAGCGCATAAACACAGAACAGTAAAAGGTCCCCAATCATATAAAAAAACCCCACTCTAAACAGATAAGACATCGTGGGGGAAAAGTTCACACACAGCACAAACAGCGTGATTGTAGTAAATGTAACAGTAGTTCTATTTTGGGGTGGCTTTTGCTTGCAAAGAAAAAGGAAGGAGATAACAGTAAGGAGAGCAGATTGGGGGGAAGCATGTGAATTAAGCAGGATTGAAGCAGAAGTAAAGAGGTAGAATAGACAGAAAGAGGGTGGAACAAACAGTCAATGCACATAGGACAGAGAACAGCTAATTAAAGCTAGTGAATGTTCTCTGAATGTTCAAAGGTCCTGGGCTTTTGGCTCTTTCTGTTCCTGCTAGTTAAGGCTCCGACTAGGTCCTTTTTTTTACTGCTGCCAGGCTTAGAGCAGAAGGGTTGTACTGATTTTTCAGTCTTTTGCCCATCACAATCCCCTCCCCACCTTTTAAAGTGGGATAGGAGCTCTCCCTCACCTGTAGCTTTAAAACAGAAACTATTTGAATCTGCTCAACATTATCTTTATAGAACAAGCACATGCAGATCATCCTTATTTGCAAGTGATTCAAGTTCTGATATTCTGACTTCAACTTTCTTAATTCTTTCTTAGGTAACAGATCATGTACACAGCAGAAAAGCGAGGCAAGACACTGATCTATAAAACAGCAGTTGGAAGTTTGATCAGAGTACATAAAACATTGCGTTCCATACTGAACAACAGAGAGTTAAGCTAGGATTTGGGGTGGGGACAGCTGCTCTATAGGCTCTGGTGCACGCAGCCAGATGGAAATATTCTAACCGTTCACAGTAAACTGCAGTATTAACTGAAAATATTAGGTTTATATCAGAAGGGAAGATGCATTTTTGTTGTCAAACCAGTCACCATTTATATCCTCTAGCATAGATGGAGATAAGTCTGTGTAAAGGGCAAGTTTGCCCACAAAGGCAAATCGAATCTATGAAACCGAAGCATTGTAACTTTTTATGGGGCTCTATGGATATGACCAAATAAACTAGAATGAAGTCACCTTCTTCTGGTATAAGGTCTCCAATACAAATAGTTTATACAGGCATAGCAACCGCAATATAATTAAAAACAACTTCTGGAATTGGGCCAGCCCTCCTAGGTTGTTTCCTTCTATGCGGAAATAAGCTACCAATATATACAGTTTTATACTGATACAGCTCTGTTCACACTATGGGAAAAGACGGCTGATACTTTAATTATGCCAGTACAGATAAAATCACAAAACGTCCGATAGAGAACTTAGGGTCTCAGATATAGTCCGTTTACCTATTGCAAGATAGCTGCAATATTCCTAGCGCAGGCAAGGCTTTAGAGTACTAATTCTTAACTTAAAAAAATAATTCCTCCCGTGTAATTCCCAGAACATCGTCAACCTTTGAAATGTTAATGGAATTACTAGAGACAAACCAGACTTTGAATTTCTGCCAGATTCTGTCAGGAGTTCAGCTGACAAGAGTTTTCTGTGTGCCACTCAGGTGTCACTATTCATAATACTTTTTCTTTTAAAAATAACTTTTTTTTCAGCAACAATGCTGTGATAATTTTGAATCTTAGTAAAAACACCGGTAAAAACAAAGTGTGTGTTTTGGCTTGAAAAATACACATAAAAGCAATTACTCCTCCTCAGCCAGACTACAGCTTTGGAAATTATCTCTGACTTGCCAATGACAATAACAGGCAAGTACTTATCCAGCAAAATCCCTTTAGTTCAGCTGCACAATAGTATTTCCACCACTATCTATACTTTATTTCATTGTTTGAAACAGCATCTGCAAATTCAGGCTGCGCTGGTAAAAAAAACAACCTTTTTACTTCTAAAGGAACAAATTTTATTTACTTCCCCAAGTATTCCTTAAAGGAGAAAAGAGCTAAAAAAAAAATAACATGTTTTAACCAGTGTGTTCCCCTTAGGACACTATGAATGGTATCTCCCAGACAACTGTTGAGACACCAGAATCACCTGATAAAACAAGAATGCATTTTCCTCCTTACTTATGACATGGTTTACAATAGCTTCCAAACGAGACTCAAGATAAATGCATATATGCATGTTTTTGTCTCCCTATCTCCCTCTCCCTGAAAGTAAGACCCCTGCTCCCAGACATCTTTGGATAAAGTGAAATATCTACAATGGTAGCTTGCTTATCAAAGGTTAACTGTATGTGCTTCATTAATAATAAGAACTGTATTGACCATAACCTAGTTAGCACATAGAAAGTACTGATAGGTATATAAGTTATTTTATATTAAAAAAAAAAGGTAAAATATTTATTTTTTATAACTTAAACTTGTTCTAATCTTAGGGATGGATCTGTGTTGCAAACTGAGGTACTTAAAAGTTGAGGGTTTTGTTTGCTAGTTGGTCAACCTCAGTAAGAACAAAAAAATTGAAACTAAAAATCAATGAATCAATCCTTGTAATAGTATCACCCTGTCATAAATAAATGGGAAGGGCATATTATACAGAAAATCTTGTTAAACAAACATGACATCTCTATATAGAAAGATTATCTCATTACAAATAGTTAACAGAGCACTTTAAGGATCTGCCAGTAAATGTAGTCTATTATATATAGGAATTGTAATTTCTCAATGCTATGAAATTCTGTAACAAAGTAACTTCATCTAAAATATTTGTTACTTACAGAAAGCATCTTGAAGGATGCAATGCTGTAACTTATTACTTTTAAATCAACTTCTCTGCTTATTTTGACACATGCAGATTTTTTTAACAATAGGATATTTTTTTCAATAGACTCGGGGGGGGGAGGGAATTGAAGAAAACAGTTCTTTTTCCTGAAGATTCCAAAGCTTTTTTCCCCAAATCCCTCAGACAAGATTTTCTTTATTACTAAGGTAAGATTAATCTTGGCTATATATATTCTGCTAAATAACACATGGCTAGGAAATTTACTCCACATAGCACTTGCCTCTGGCCCCATGTTGTGCCCCTAAGAGGTATAAGATTCTATTCATTACCCTTTGTTGTGTGAAGAATAGTCAGATAAACAAGGTTGGAGGGCAGGAACGTATACAACTGATGTCTCCAGGATTAAATGATCCAGTAGGAAGTTAGTCCACAGCAAGTTGCAATGAAAGACACTTCAAAAAGCGGAGGATAGAAAAACCAATAGCAGAAATAGGTCAGACTCTAAACACCCTCACTTGGTGTTTAGAAGCAGAAGGCTGTGCCAAGTCAGACATTGCTTAAAAAATCATGATCATCTTCATCGATAAGCTAGATAGTAAATCAATTCCGGAAGCAGTCATGAAAACAACTGGTAGAACTTAGCAAAAAGATAAGTCTCCAACCATGGTCTTTAATTAAACCAAAGCAGAAGGCGCTTCATCCATCTACAAACTGAAATACTTTGCCCTTAATTTAAGAGTGTCTTCAACTGAACCACTGTCCTTTCAAAGTATCTGGAGTCCCAAAGCCAGGTCTCTAAATGACTGCTGTATTCACAGTACAGCAGAAAATGAAATTCAAGTCACTGACTATCCCTCGCTGATGTACTGATTGGAGTCCTCGTTTGATAGCAAGTACAGTATTTGTACCCTGTAAGATGGTATTCCATAACATACACAATTACCCATTCCACAGTAGGATAATGAAGTTAATCTTCAAGGCACTACACAGGCTTCATCACCTCTTCTTGGTGAGTATGTCAGGAATGAGACATTTTCTCCTGGAAAACCCTGAAACTCCCATAGCCGTATTGCGTATAAGGCAGAAGAGTCTTCTCCTTCAAAAACATAACCAACCAGCTCAATATGACAACATTAAACTGGTGGGATCCAAGAAAAGAGTATTTAAGCTGGATGTTGATGATCAGGACAACAAATTTCTGGGCCTGGTCTCAAAAGAATGTCATGATGCTGGGAACCAAAACCAGCAAAGAGTTTGTGGGTGGTATCCAGTCCTGCCATCATTGTTAAGCCCTAAGGTAAGGAATACATCAGCTCCCCCAGACGTTCTTGGATCACAAGCCCCAAGAGCAAGGTAAGATATGTCCCTCTGAGACAGGGGAGAGGAAGCTAATTGTGTTCCAAAGAGGAATGGAACAAAGATACTCCATAATATTAAACTACCAATGTGTTATGCACAAAAAGAGGTATGTGCACAGCTTACATATTGCTCAGATACCATGCTTCTAATCTACAGTGCTAATGGCACATACTTACCTACAGCTATATGAACTTTCTCTTAAAATACATCACTTCTCTAAGATTGAATATTCTGTCTGCTATGTGATTTTTTTAAATCATTGAGAACTCTTAGTAACTGTTGCTCAGATTTTATATAACTTTAGAAATTCAAGAGGTGCAGAAATTTACCCCCAATAGTTTAGTATACCTGTGACAAGAATTACAGGGATTACTGAACTGTCTAGGGCAAAAAACCCCCCAGACCTGTATTTTTCATCAGGCCTGAAGAAACATGCAACTTGCTACAAGCATGTGATATTTCTTCCACTTAAATCAGAGAGCTACTATGAGAACACTTGCATTTTAATAGTTTTGTTTAACCAATTGCTCGGCAGGAACAGTTGCTTACATTCTTAAACCAGATGATCTACTTTAGATGCACCTGTTTCTCGCACAGTCTATATTGCCTATAGAACTGAACATAGAAAACCCTAAATATCTCATTGATGTTAATGGTTCACTGAAGTTAAGTATTTTTAAAAGGTAGTACATAAATTTTTTTGATTTGTTGTAATATTTTCCTCTTAAAACACTCTCCATTTTTATTCTTGATCTTCATCTCAAAATACTGATCTTTTATAGTATCTCTTTTTGAAGAAGGCAAGGAAGTAAGTATGATTGAAATTGGGTAAGTCTTAAAAAGAAAAAAAATCCCCAAAGCTTTAATGTTTTCCCTTTGAAACACTATAATGCAGAAGAAAAACTTTTTGTTTTTTAAACAGGAAAATTTCTTGCTCTTTTTCTACAAATTACAGAACTATTTTCCACCTTTTCCTCCTCCTCTCCCCCCAAAAACAGAAAGTGAAAGAGGACCCTGGGTGATAAACTAGGGAAGATTACTGGAGATGGCCATAACAGTTCCTGTTCCCATTGCACACCCTGTTCCTTTCCAAGTTTCCTGCCTCCACTACTGAGGCAGCGGTACCTGCTGCACCACTGTACTTTCCAAGCGCAGAAATAAAGTAAAGCAGCACCAGTTCCAGGTGACTTTAAGGCGCTAGGTTACAAACTGCATTGAGCTGTCGCAACGCAAACAACTGAGCTACCCTTTCCCTGGAGAAAGTGGGGCCCAGCTGGAGCAGGAAACAAACCATGATCTGAACAGAGCCCCTAACACTTATTCCAGTATAGAAGCTGTTACTTCTAAATTATGCATGCCTTACCAAGACATCTCTGTCTTTGCAAAATGGAAATTGCAGTAGCTGAACTAGCTATATGCTCATAGCTACACGTTGGAAAACAAGATAAAAATGTGGCTGGGAATAGAACTAGACATTCATGTTCTGTGCCGGTTAAGAAGTCCTCTTTAGAAACTGTACTGCTGAAATGTTAGATAACTATATAATGCTCAAAAATGTAACTAACAAATCCTCTCACAAATATAGGCATATCTATTTAAAATGTAAATGTTAAGTGGAAAATATTTATAGTTTAAGTTGCACCCTTTGCTACTTAATTATCATAATTTAAAAAAGAAGAAACCTTTAAGTTCCTCCTCCAAAGAAGTTATTTACCTGAACTGTAGCTTGGGAGTCCCCAGTAGTCAGTCTGTTCTGAGATTCTCATCCCACTGAATGTCAAAGACCTAGTATTTCAAGGATGGGATTTCAAAATCACTTAGTGATGACTTAACTTTGTCTCACTAAAGATAAACCAACCTTTATTCCCACTCAGGTCAGCTCATTGATTTCAGGGAAAACACATTTAGAAAGCAGAGCTGAATACTTTCAGAAATTCCACCCATGAGATAAAAAGGAAAAAAACAACAAACAGAAACTGATATAAACCACTTGAGACTTCTTGATGCATGATAAATCAAGTATTTTTGTGCATTTGTGTGCGTTACAAGTCACTGAAATTACTTTTAACTGCTCACTGAAATAATATAATCTCAAGTACCTTACCTTCTTATTCTTCAGACACGGGACTCTGTTTTTTGAGGAAAACCCAATTTTGTCCATGTACAGGAGGTTGTGCTAGGAACAATAACAGTTCTGCTGAAAGATTCAGAAGCAAAAAATACACTTGCAGCTCTCAATATCCATATTATAGACATCATAAGCACTATTATTGAATAATACTGAACTTGTTTTACGTTTTACTCTTGTCCTACTTTGGCTTCTATGGAACTATGTTCAATAAAAGTTTGACTTCATGTACAGCCAGATCCATTCTCACCAACAGGAAAACCTAATAAGCTTAAGAATATGGTTCTTTAAATATATTAAAAATAAAGTCAGATGCATCAAAGCCCTCAGTTTTTATAATTCTGTAGCATTTATAAAAAAGCATTTTTAAATTGGTATCTGGTGGATAGTATTCACACTGCAAAACAAAACCAGAAAATTTAAGAAGTATCTCCAGAATAAATTCTCTTTTGTGATGATTTCATGGAAATGCATTTCAACATTTAGAACTTCACTGAAGCAACAGCCTCCTTTTCACTAGTGCTGTCCCTGTTTGGAGTACCCTAACAGTTCAATAGCTTTTCTTAACTAGTTTCTGACTTTTAATTATCCATTACATTTACAAAGCATTTATTTAAAACAATATCTTCATGTTTTCTCTAAGTATAGGGACTAAAGTACAGGCTTACACTAAAAAAGTACTGTTCTTTCTATGTCACTGAAGTTCTTAGGCATCAGTACTGTACCAGGATGGCACTGATAAGAAGTTAAGCATGCGCACAAAAACATGCAGAACAGGAGCCTCTGTTTCTGGACCTGAAAGATACAGTAGTATTAAATTTGAAAAATCTAGTACTTTTCATTCTGTAGGATTTTTAGCAAGACAAACGGTATTGTTAAGGCTTCTCAGCTCATATATGCATCTATAAAGATATATTTTTATATATGCAAGTGATCCAGTAATTTAGCAACAAAGTAGACAGCTATCATAAAAAGGTTCTAGGTTTGTGTGCACCACTGAAAAGGCTGACAAACTGTACTCTGCCTTTCTGATAAGAAGCAATTTGTTTGGTGGGGATTTTTGGTTTTGTTTTTTTCCAAATTATCACTTGTTTGACTGCTGGTTGGAACACCAAACCCATAACCAGTGAGAGAACCCCCACAGTCTGCAATGAGAACACAGGAAAAGAAATTCAAGTACCTGTTTAAATATTCATAATTATTTTATTATTCTACTGCTAACACTTCTTATTGAATGTACATTGCATACAGCTCCCATGCAGAATATGACTATAAACCAGTTTCTACTGTGAAGTCATTATTATGTTATAAAAATAATTGGATGTCTAGAAAAAAATAAACACGATGTACAGTAACCATTTGTCTAAAATTAAATCCTGACCCAGTGTTACCATGCCAAGACTTAAGGATCCATTTTAGAAAAAAATTCTGACTGGCAGAAAATTCAAAAGCAGATTTTTTTAAATAGAAAATTTGAAGATATTCCAATTTGTGAAAACCTGACCGTGACTTCCTTTTTATTTCCCCTGAATGATTTGAAAATTAATTATTAACACTTACAACCAAAACAACAGCTATGGCTTAACAAAATAGTGAATTCAGAAAATAAAGAAACACATAAGAAAACTCTGAAAAAGAACTTGTAGCAAAAGAGAATTGTGTCATTGTGATCACCATAATCTCCATCCTCAACAGCTACTCCAGGGATAAAAAATGGTGCTAACATAATTTTCCAGACAACAATTTCCCTCCATGCATCTCATAAGTATGCATGCTATTGCATGTGCCTTTTCATTTCAAGATACTTTATGTGTCAAATGACCAATACAAAGGCTGCCAGGCTCTGACATGACACTGCATGTATGTTAATTTAAATGAAAAGCCAGCCTACCAAAACCAAATAAGTATAATTTAAATTAACGAAGAAAAAGTACTTACCTGAACTTGACAATGCACCTCTGAGCTACATCGGTACTATTTCCCAAATGAAGACTCTTCCTTGCAAATAAGTGAGCTTTCATCAGATCATTATTCTGTGGCACAGGCTCCTCCAAATGGCAGAATGAATGTATTGCCATTATTGAAAATTCACAGATAATCTGAAGAAATTGAACTGAAAGCAAGGAATACAGCGGCTTTATTTTGTGTAAACTTACTGAAAAGACTTTACTTAGTTTTCAAGAACTTGTTATTTATCAAGAGCATTTAAAAACACACAGAGGATATGTATATGCACTGACTGATAAAGCAAGTATAAATGACTTAATTAAACCAGAGAGATGGTTCATTTAAGCAGAAATGCCCAGGTAAAGAACTTCCATTTGATGCTACTGTGGAGCACCATTTCAATAAATTTTAGGGCTGTTTCTTTTACAGTGGGCACACTGCAAAGAAGTTTTCACCAGGGCATCTATAATGATACATGTATTTTTGCACAACACTTACTTGTAATTTAGAATTATCTCCATGTAGTTCAAGTTATTCCTTCCAGTGTGAATTATCTTCTAACTGCAAATACGAAATGACATTTATCATTGTTATGCTAATATATCCAGCCTTAGAAGATTGCCCTCAAGTTCCTCACAAGTTTATCTGATTTTACAGAATGTATATAGTATTTTACTTTGGATACTTATTTGAGGACAAGATTAATCACTTCAAAGACAGATTCTAGAGGCGTAATTTGATGAACATCTATTTTGGTAAAAGTGCCAATTCAAACAGAGATGACTCTTCTGCTGCTTATTCTCATCCTTCTGCCACAACCTCATTTGTGCAGATGTATCTGCTGGTGTAGCCGCTCCCTATACCATATTGAGGAACTAACCTGGGTTAAAAATTGCTGCTTGCCATAGACTCCTCTTGAAGTCAAGATCAATTTTCTGATCCAAGTCACTGCATGATGACACAAATGACTGTGCTAATACAACAGGAGGGAAAATGAGGAAACAAGAGCACATAGTTAATTGCAGCTGCAAATATCAGCACCTCAGAAACTACTGTTGTCACCTAAATGTAAATTACAAGGTAGATCACAACTTTGCCACCGAAAGCAGGACAGGGTATTCTTGGACTGCTTTAACTTTCACCTCCATCTCTGCATCACAGTACACCATCCCCACAATTGCACCAAAAATGAGTGCTGGTGGGGCCACACCAGAATTGCTTGGGTTACAGAGACAGTTTCCTGCCAGAGGCCATATGTTATAAACTTAAAAAGGTGGGATGAACTACACACAGCATACAAGTATATGAATATATGTGTGGGTGCGTCTCTCTCTTTTCCAGTAACAACAGAAGCATCTCAGATAATTGTTTAGACTGCTGAAGACAGAAAAGATTAATGCTGTTTAATGTGTCTGCCTAGGTATGCCTGACCCCTTCTAACTTTTGAATCCGCTACCTGATTTCAAAGAGTTTTGTCAAAGAGGAAGATTCAAAAGTCATTTACAGTTTAGTAAGAATTCAGATTTCAGAATTCCAAGTACTGGGCAGGTGGATAGAGAAGACCGACCTGCAAACTGCCCAAACTGAAATAAAGGCTGCAGCATATGCCCGTGTGGTGAGAGAACAAACGCGTACCTAAGAGACAAACCTTATAAGTACCCCAGCTACAGCTGGTACTTTTCATTACTTCTAAGATACAGCTACCTAGGAGACTAGGCACTGTTAGATCTTGTGCGCACAGAACTACTTG
The DNA here is from genome assembly GCA_027564655.1 of Leptodon cayanensis. NCBI lineage: Eukaryota > Metazoa > Chordata > Aves > Accipitriformes > Accipitridae > Leptodon > Leptodon cayanensis. The sequence continues at coordinate 3,807,669 of JANXJC010000026.1, read as the reverse complement.
ACTATCCATTTAGTATTCAAATCTACTTACGTGGCATTAAAATACAAGTTCTTGGTCTGCAAGTTCCAGATCTGCTCCTTGTGTTCAGTTTAAAAGTACGGTACGTACAACACTTGAAAGCTTCCAGTCTTCTGGCACAGCATCTCATCCTAACAAGATGCATTCTTCTTAGCAGATCAGCCACTTCATCCTTTAGAACCACTGAATGAATGAATCACATCGAATCCTCATGACTTAGGGGTCTTTAGCACTTTATTCTAGCATTCAATCTTTTGATTCTCTAATCCGATAATCAGATAATGTCCCATCAACATTATTTGAAAAGAACAAAACGTCCACAACATCTTTGTGGTGAAGAGTAGCATAAAGAAATCACTCCACTCCTTAGTGCCTCTTACTCCTTTTAATTGCTTTCTATACTCCCTAACAGTCCACAAGACCTGTCAAGTCCTTAACAGATTACTTACTATGTTACCATCCTCCTTTTATTTTTAAATAAAAGCATACAAGCAACGAAGTATTTCCCTGAAATATGCTGCTACCAATAAGACATGACAACAACTATATCCTGTTATTGTGGTTAATTCACATATTTGGAAGGGTTAAAATGTTACATAAAAACATTTCTGGTCACATGCACGTGAAAGTGATTGGCCTTTTACAGCCAGTAATTTTAAGATTTCCTCCCTCGTCACCAACTTCTTGCTTAAAAGTAAATAATTAACAATACTAAATGAGAACAGTCAAACAGGTATCAATAGGTACAAATGTTATCCAAACACAGGAAGGAAATCCATATGAATTCCCCGTACATCTTAATGAGAAGGATCATACTACTGTTAATCAAAATACAATTTCTTAAATAACGATAAAGACTGTTCATCTTAATATTCACTTAACATGTATTAACATGTAAACTCAACCAGTTGTGTCTCGACATTTACATGTATTCAGAATCTACATAGCATAGTCTAACAGCAGGGGGGTTTGTTAGGGTTTTTTGGGGGTGGTGGTAGTTTGTATTTTTTTTTTAAATATAAGAATGCCATCTCACATTCTGAATCCTTGCTCTGTAAAGTTTTTAAGGCCTCAAGCCTTTCTTAGACCGCTAACCTGCACTGATGGCTTCGTTACTGTAGCCTCAGTGCTAGTGGTACTTGAATTAGGCAGAGTAAGCTTAAGTGCATTCACACAGCTCAGCTGCACATAAAGCATCAAATATTCAGGCACTCTACTCTGGACTAGTTCCAGAACTTGAACAGAGTCAACTGTATGCTAGGAAGGAATTCCTATACAAGGAATTCAATCTGATATAAAACTGTATACAACGAATTCAATGCAAGAGACAAAAAGGCATGCATTTCTTACTGTTTCAAATCTTAAATTTGGGTCAAATTTGCAACTCCATGCTACAACATGATGCAATAGGTAAAATAATTCCAATGATTTGCTAGAGGTTCGCTTATTCAATTAATATGTTTTTTATAGACGAATTATCTATTTGCATAATACAAGTGTGATAATCATAAAATCATTCTAGTTGGAACAGACCTCAGAGGTCATCTAGCTCAACCTCCTGCTCAAAGCAGCATTAATATGTGAATATTCATTAATGATACAGGTCGTACTCTTAACCTTGTGGACTGCTAAATCGCATGTAATCCTTAATCAAATGCACTCAACTGCCTTTGATAGGATTACTTATCTGCAGAAGGGTTTGTGGGACCAGTTACTTGCCATACATTATTCCTAAGCATGGCATGTTATAGTACTTCCCAGCTACACCTGTAACCAGTATCACATTTTCGTTTCACTTTAAACATCTTTTAAGCAGGTACTGTTTTGAGAGCAATTTTCGAGGTGGCCCTGCTGTATATAAGTAGATTTTGATATATGAGAATAGGATGGAGTGAAGTGAGGGGTGATAAACTAGTAAGCGAGGCAGGAAGCAAAGAGTTGGATCCTGGTTTCAGGTGTGTTTCACAGGTTGATGAATGTAGGATAGAGGTCCTGCTCTGAGATACACCTGTAAAACCAAAGAAATTAACACCATTGGCACCAACAGTCCTTTAAACATCAATACCAGTGACCAAACTTCAGTAGAGTAAGTCTGGGAATCTCTGCTTTAATACTGTGGTTTTATTTTGTTCCTCCAATTTTGCTCTGATAAGGATCTCCATTTTGGATTTGTATTCAAGTTTACACCTTTCTTTCATGCACGAAGAAATGATTTAATATGGTACAGCATTGCTAATAAAAAGCAAAAAAAAAATTAATAAAATAATAATAATTTAAAAAAATCACTGAAACAACCCAAACTCAAAAGAAAAAAAAAAAGTTGAAGTGTTTTATAAAACCATGATTACCCAACAACACAAGCTGAATTATGAAAGAAATTTGCCTTATATTAGTTCAGTAATGTCCCTCTGTTCCAAAGCATGAACTACAGTAACAGTTTATCTATGCTGTGTGGCGACACACGAACTCTGCCACACTAACTAAATAGAGAAGAAAAACTCATCTTCAAAATAAGGATTTTCTTTAAATATTTATTACCTGCTACTGGAAATAACTTCAGATATTAATAAACTTAATTTTAATTAAATTGTATTTAATACAACTGAAAGAGAACATAACATTTTTATTTACTTTGTTCATTTATTAGGATTTCATGGTCATTTTTGTTTACTGTAGACACTTTACTGTAAACCATAAAAATGCTATTTAAGAGGTAACAACAGCAACAAGAAATAAACAGCAGTAGGATATACAGAAAGAAATTGACTATAGCAGCTTTGATAACCTTGGTCTTAGGCCTATCTGAAATGCATTTTTAAACAGCAGTATTTTAAAAAATATACTGAAAGCCTTTTAAATTCTACAGTTCAAGACATTATTTACATGCCTTCCCCAAACATTCATTAATAGCCACTGCTGTCCACTAGGTTGCACAGAGGGCCTGTCCCTATTTGACCTGATATACTAGCTCTTAAAGTACAGGGTACTCCAAGAATTTTAATTATCCACAAAAAGAGCTAAACTTAGACCTCTCAGCAAACTTTCCCACCAGTGTATAAGTGGCAGAAGTTAGGTCACATGATGGTGCACATGCATGAACCGCACAATCACGAAAGGGACGTGGTTGAAAGATGCACATGGGAAGCAGCAAGAGACGGGAATCAAGCAACCGATTCCAAAGCCAAATATGAGAGATCAGACAGATCCCCAAACTGACAGAATACTTTCACCAGCAGAATTTCCACCTTAGATATCTTTATTTTATAGTTTTGTCATGAAACTTCAATACTTTTCTGATTAATAAAGCTGAATAATTGATTCTACTAAATATTTAAGTTCCCTTTAACACCAAACTATATTGCTTTTGTGTTTTAGAAAGTAAAATTTTACTAAAGAATACTTGTTTGCAACAAAACTAACTGCACTTCCATATTTGTGGTAACCTTGTATGGTAGTATAGTATTTGACATTATAGCTGAGACAGGAAGCTCAATACCTGACTGCCAAGTAACAAGCCACTGTCCTGGCACCTTGTCTGAAGGAAGAGTGAACAAATTGCAGGGAGATGCTCTTGTGATTTCTTACAAAGACAGATATGCCCAAACCTTGCTAGGTGCTGGGGAGAAAGGGGAGAAAGGGGAGAAAGGGGAGAAAGGGGAGAAAGGGGAGAAAGGGGAGAAAGGGGAGAAAGGGGAGTTGTGACTGTCAATTATACTGTATTGTATACAAAGAATGACATCAGTATACAGACAACATGAAATCAGCACACCTGAAAAACTTCTGCATTAACACAGCACAGGTTATATGAACGTGACCAGTGTAGCTAGTTAATAACATTTCTGATATAAGGAAAAAGCACTATCGGACTAAAAAGGACAGTTACAGCCATTCCCTTCTGTTCTAAAGGCAAAGGTAGTAATTATGCTTTATGTAGAACAACTACTGAACATCATCACAGCTTTGGAACATATTACCTCTAATTTTAAAGTATAAAGAAAGGTTGAGAGATTGACAGGGAAGAGGATATACACTTAGATGCATTTAACATGCCAGTAAGTGGCAACACATGAGAATGAGAGGGGTGATAAATTTACATCAGCAAACAAGAAAGTAGTAATATTTGGTTTCAGCTAGAAGTTGAACTATTGATGTTTCAGGCTCCAGGGAAAAAAAAAAGTAATAGCTTTTTGTCACCACCATCATCCCCCCCACCCACTCCCCACATCCCTTGCCAACACAGGACCTAAGAATTATAGAAAAAATGCTTTACAAACAGTTTGGGGATTTTTTAAAAAATATTTATTTATTTATTTAGAGACGGATACTGGTCACCAGGCCCAAAATGTTTGCTTTTTGAGGGTGAAGAACTGTATGTATTCTTACAGTAACCAGCATAACAAAACTCAATCATAATGTGGCCTTTCAGCACCACCACAAAATAAAAACTGACATATGAAAATATCTATGTCCTACACTTCATAACAACAAATTATTTTCTTTGATTAACCCTACCCAAGGCATGAATTCATGCCATCATATTTACGAGCTGTTTCACAAATACACATTAACACCAAGCCTGATATGTTTTCAGACGTTAAAAAAAAAAACACCAAAGAATAATTCAAAAACAGGAAATATTTTGTGAAGGCTTTAAGTTCACACAGAATTTTAACAAACTATCTAAACTCATGCAACTCTGTGAAAAATCAGGGAAGTATGCAATGTTGGCAATTCAAGAAAGAGAATTTAAAAACTCTTAAAATACTCTCTAAAATACTCTTTAAAGAGTATTTTAAACTCTTCATAACAAGCATTAGTCTTTCTTTGCATTTATACAGTACTTCTTAGAAGGAGATGCTAGCAACTGGGGCCTCTGCTCATGCACAGTGTCAGTGGCTATAACAGTACTAGCATACCTACACAGGATGTTTTCCTAAATGAGATTGTAGAAAGCAAAAAAATCCAAGACTAAGCAAAAAAAGGACCACAAGATAATGGTGATAAATTTTATCTCAAGTGTCTATAAGCACCAGAGGGAAAAGTCTCTAATGGATAGGTAACAGTATGTCAGTATAAGTTTAACTAGATAAGTAAGAATGGATAATCTGTCACTTTTAAACTTTTCACAAAATATATCATTGCTCCTTCTTCTTTCTCAGTGTAGATTGCCATCTTACCAACACAGAATCAGTTTACTTGAAAAGACTCCTTTCTTTTGAAAGTAGCAGAAACTGGAATACATGAAAAATGTCTGGAGGGACGTTATAGAGCGTAACAAGGACTGGTTCACTTCTTGGACAGCACGTGTGTTACTTAATAGTCTTCATTCTGCTAGCATCTGAACCAAGTTCTGCAAGCAAGATATTTAGAAACTTTGTCCAATTGTCACAAAGGTTTGACTTTAATTAATATGTTTGACTAGTGCCTATTTTCAAGAAAATAAAACAGCCAGCCTTCAAAGTTACTTCAGAAACAGAATGAAACAATTAGATCCTTTTTTAAAGAGTCATGTGTTACATCAAATACTGTATACTTGCATAGGTATAATTTGGAGTTGATTTCCCTTTTATAAATACACACAAAAGAGAAACAGCACTTTTTACATCATCCCAATTTTCCTAAGTCCTGTAAACCACTGGTGATTTTCAGCAATAGCAGCTGAAGGCATTCTCAAAACTAATGAATCACCTTGCTGATAAAATGTCTTTGAATTCTGCCATAAGTCAACCACTTAAAACTATAATCACAACTAAGAAAACAAAAAGCCACCTTAGAAATCTCAGACTTTCATGCAGAAGAACAGAAAGCCAGTAAAGGCCAAACAAAAACAAAAAGGAGAGTCAAATATAACCTACCTTTAAAGAGCAACACCAATTAAAGAAAAAACATTATGAGACTAGAAACCAACATATCATATTTGGGCATCAAATACTATCTATGATTTGTTCACTTACTTTCAAAACACTTTGCTTGCCCCAATGCTTTTTATTTCGTATGTCTTTTAACCAATGCATCTCCAAACTTTCACATCAGTTTTTAAAGTCCTTACCATCATAATCAAGATAGCCGAGATCTCTGCCCTTACAGAGACATGAATTTTGTTTGACTGTTGTTATATTACCTCATGCTGGGTCCCATTCAATCTCTTCCATCAACATTAACATGTATTTTCTATTTATGCTGACTTGCACTAAGAGTAGCAATGCAACAGCATGATGCCACAGGAATATAACCTAACTATTGGAAGAATCCTAAGGACACAAGTGCACAACACAGTGACCATGATCGTATCAAACATCATCCAACTTTACACAGGTTTCTGAAGCAACATTTCATCATTGATACTTTCCCACTGGAAATATTCCTGAAAATAATTCATTTCTGAAAACACATACGCTACTAAGTTTTGGCTATTGTTCCCTACTGGAATGGAGTCAGAAGCCTACAGGCTGTAGGACAGGGAGGAAAAATAACTGAAAGAATATAATGAAAATTAAGAAAAGTATTTTGAAGGCCAGCTGCAATTCCCAAATGGAAATCTTTGCAATGATTTCTGAGAACACTGTGTCAGGCCTAAAGTGTTCAGTTTCTCTCTTTGATACAGAGCATAGAGTATGCTCCTGTTAAGGATGACAAAATAAGAGCCACTCTTAAGAACCAAGGAAAAAAAAAAGTCTACCTTTAACTCAGAGCAGTGACTAGATTTCTCCTGCTCTGGCAAGGTTACAGACACCATAGTAGGGAACCAATGTAGCATGTATTTTCAAAAGTATAGGGGGGGAAAAAAAGTCATAAAAATATCTTATAAGAGGTTTTTACTCCAGAAAAAGGGTTTAAACAGGTAGCAGTCAACAAAAAAGAACCTGGCCTCATGTTTTAGCTACTTATTTTATACCCTCTGTCTCAAAAAAGATCTCCCTCTCCTTGGTTAAAATACTGTGATGCAATAGCCAAAGGATACTACATGTACACATCAAAATCAGTACTGTTAGTAGTTTGTGGGCTTAAAAACTGTTATGAAATGCAAGGAAGTTTACAATCACAGTAATCTTGACTTTATATACACAAAAATTATCAAAGTTGATTATTGTGATTAAGCTTTCTTGTGGTATATATTTAACAATAGAACATTAATAAAGTATTTAAGCATTAAACAGAGAAAAACAGGTATACATATAATAAATTAGTTTATTCTTCTTACATTTATTTCCAAAATGGCACTTTGCAAGTTTAAAATTTAATGTTCTTTTGTTAGTTTTTGGAAAAAGAAGAAGGAAAGCCAAGCACACATAAAACCTGAGAAACAAAACCTTCAGAGCAAGTTTTCAGTTGGTACTTCCCACTTCATATTCAGTTTCTCAGGGACCATCATGCAGCGACAATCTGGTTAGAAGCAAGCAGCCAACGGGTGTGTAATTTGCATGTGAAAATATTTTTAGAAGACACACATGAATAGCATATGTTCTCAGCCTGAGTACAATCTTCTAAATATATGCCCTGAATATTATTTCCCCAACATTCATAATTATTTTCCAGATAATGATTCCTGTTACAGATATGTTACTCTGTGAATACAACACACATATCAAGCCTTAAACAACACTGATTTTAGAGTTCACCTTGGGGGCTGGGGGGAGCCTCTATATGATTAATTTTTCTCCTCCATATCTGGACATACTAACAGAAAAAGAAAAGAGGTTTTTTTTCCTGTTACGTTACATGCTTGATGTATACGCCAAGAGGCTTCAGTCATGAAAGGTGCCCATTCCAGATACGCCTTTTAGAAATATTATAATAAATTAAAATGAATTAATACTTAAACTGATTTAAAATCTTTACTGCTGATGTAATAACAAAGTTGGCAAATTATGCTTGAAAACAGAGTGCAACAAGAGGATACATTGGTTCAGAATGTTAAATCAGATATGTATGTTCACTTGCCTGAACCAAAGCAGCTTCAAAAATTGTGTCAGAAAACCCTTCTACTCTTCCTATGCTTAGAAAAAAGTTAAAAAAGCCAAAGATGTAAGTCAATAAAACCAGAAACAAGCCATGTGCTCGTACATTTTTAGCTAAATCTAAACCAAATCTAGTCAAACTGACACAACATGCCAGAGAAAACAATATCTGAGCAAACAGCAGTCTAACTAGATCCCAAAGTCATTACCAGTCCATATCTGGAACACCCAAACCAATTTCTGGTGACTCTGGAGTTTGCATCATGTAGCAAGTATTACTTTAAGACCGTTTTGTTCAGGCCACATGAAGTTCTATTGTATTGTGAGATAAAAACCTCAGTTTCTCTTCTTTGCCAACATGTAAACACTCTTCCTCAAGCACATGGAAAAAACTCAGGTCTGGATTCTTTCTTTGGCCCAAGCTGTCCTTTATTCAACTTCAATGTCAGGGAGAAAAAAGGAAGGATACCAGTAAATTATAATGTGGTACTAAATAGCAAATAAAAAACAGCCAAAAATCACAGAATGGTTTGGGTTGGAAGGGACTTTTAAAGGCCATCTAGTCCAACCCTCCTGCAGTGAGCAGGGACATCTTTGACTAGATCAGGTTGCTCAGAGCCCCGTCCAACCTGACCTTCAATGTTTCCAGGGATGGGGCGTCTACCGCCTCTCTGGGCAACCTTGCCAGTGTTTCACCACCCTCATTGTAAAAAATTTCTTCCTTATATCTAGCCTGAATCTACCCTCTTTCAGTTTAAAACCATTACCCCTCGTCCTATTGCTACAGGCCCTACTAAAAAGTCTGCCCCCAAATATAAGTTAACTTACCAAAAAAGATGGGGGCAGTGAGGGGAGACAAAAACAGAAAATGGAGGCATTAGTTAGCTTTAAAAATCTTAACAGCATCAAGTAATGAATTCTAACTGATCAGAGAACTAGAATCTATACTGGAGCTTTTTCAAAGTCAGTCCATGCTAACAAGCAGGAAAAACATCTACTTAATCATTCTAAAGCACAAACACACACACACAAGCAAACACCTTTTACCAGATCATCTGTTAGGCACTATACACTTGGAACAAAAGCTGATGCTTGGTAGAAGCCCCAAACAAAACAACAGACCCTAGTCACCCCTGGGAAAAGTAAAGACTTAAACTACAATGAAAACAGGCTAAAAAATTTATTATTGAAATTAATAAACAGAGCATATGTTAATTTTCATAGATCCAAGCACTGTATTTTAACCAAGTATTAGTAGGGCTAAAACCACAATACTTGGAGTCATAAAATGCCATGAGAAAAATCATTCCATACATACAACTACCTAATGAAACTACTTAACGACATTATTCAGTGGCCTGCATTATTCGACCAGTTTTAACAGTGAAATAGAGCAACTGAAAAAAAGAGATGAAATACACACACTGCCTTTGATGTATAGGTAGAAATGCCAATCTCAGTGGCTGTAGAGCCAATCGGTTCCTTCTGCTCAACATATCCAAAAGTGCTTTACGCTCCTGAGGAACGTACACAGAAAAAATACGTTCGCTACAATGAAAGCACTAATGAATCAAAACCCAGGATCAATCTGAAAAAAGTACTCCTCACAAAATTATTAGCAAGTTTCATTACAATCTTTCTCCAGTCAGGCCGTTTCCTCCAATACAACCAAATACACTCAAATATTAATTCAAACTTCAAAACATTGCTGTACAAATTAAAAAACAGATTATGGATGTTACAATGGAGCCATCATACTAACAGATTATTTCATGATTTAAGTCATACGAGGCCAAACGCTTTTCAAAATGCAACCAAGAGTAAGGTGTTAGCAAAGCAGAGGCAGGCAAGAAGAGAGAAGGCATTTTTTGTGGTATCACTAGAACAATTTCCTGACTCATTCCATCCCCCAGCCTCGGGGACCGGGCTGGCTTGGTCCACACCGACAGCCTTCTTGACGTAAACGATAGTCGAGCACTGACCTAAATGCCGTTGCTGTCGGGCTCCTTGCAGCTCACGCTGGAGGAGAAGGGGCCAGTTCGGGTTCAAAATCTAGCGCCCAACACTCCAGCTATTTCAGCCTGAGACCGCTAGCGCAGAAACGCTCGCCGAGACCGAGAGCCCCGCATCGCCTCAACCTCTTGAGGCCGAAACCTCCAAAAAATCCGACCGCAAGACAAACTCTAGGCTGCTTAAGAGCAGAGATTTTTTTTGATTTTTTTTTTTTTTTTCTGGGAAAGGGAGCCCGCACATCACCGCAGCGCTTCGGTGGAAGCCGAACTGCCCGAACCGGCCTGCCGCTGCTAGGTGAGAGAAAGGCGAGACCCCAAGTACCGAACCTCGGGCAAGGTTAAACCACAGCCCGGGCGTGATTTTTAAGCAAGTGTTCCACGAACTGCACCTTAAATCCTCAACTCCCTGCCCCGAGCAACGCGCAAAGGCATCGCCGGCAGCCACTCGCCTACGAGGCGCCAGCGCCATCCCTCCCGTTCCCGGAGGCCGTCGGCCTACGGCAGGCAGGGCCGCCGCTTTCCCCTCAGTCAGCTGCAAGGAGCCCGGCTACCGCCCTTCGCCCCCCCGGCGGGCGGGAGGCAGGTGCGGGCCCCCCCTCCTTGCTCGCCCGGGGAAGGGGCGGCGGAGGGCAGCGCCGCGCTCCTCGCAACGCCGGCCCTCACGGTAGGCGGGCGGCCCGGATCGTCCCCTCCCACCGCTCTGCCGAGAGGGAACAGGGAGGAAGGGCAAAGGGGGGGGGGGGAGGAGGGGGAAAAAATACCTCAGGCGCTGCTCGCAACCGCCGCACCGCGCAGCGCAGCCCCGCTCCCGCCCGCCGGCGGCTCCGCCTTCTGCCTGACGGGAGCGGGGCGGGGAGGGCCGGCATGGCGGCGGGGACGCGCCGGAAACGGCGCAGCGGAGGCGCCGAGCAGGCGTGAGGCCGGCGGCCGCCCTGAGGTAAGGGCCGGCGAGTTAACGGCGGGGAGGGTGAGGCAAGGGCGGGAAAGATCGCTGAGGGGAAGGCGGGCGGGAAAGAGCGCTGAGGGGAAGGACGGGCGGGCGGCCCCGCCGCCGCTGCTGCTGAGGGGAGCTGGGGTTTAGGGCTGCGTGTGCTTTCGCAGGGCGCCCGGGAGCGCCGATCAGCCGAGGGCCGGGAGCCGGCGGCGCGGGGAGCTGAGGCACGGCGGCAGGTGAGGAGCGGGGCCCGGGAGTGAGTCGATGTCGCCGGGAGGGGTTGGTGCCGGCGTGAGCGGCGCCGGGCCCGGTGGTAGGCTTGCGGGGGGAGGGTTGTGGGGTGGGCCGTGGTGGAGCGGTTGTCTCGGGGGGGGTTTCTGAATGCCGACTGAGTATTTCACGTCAGGGGTTAAGGTGTGCGCTGCCTTTGAGGCGGGTGAGGCTGGCTGAGAGCGCTCCTCATCAGAGAATGCGCTTGGTGAGGTACCGGTGCGTGTATGTAGGTATATCCCCCTTGCAAGGTTTTCTTATGCTCGAACAATTAACTCTATAAAGGCTTTTTTCTTCTGCAGCCTTTCCGTTGCATATGGATCGCTCTGGGTGTGGATTAGGAACTGAGGAGGCTGTTTAGCCATAGGTTCATCTGGAAGCGTTGAGCAGCTTGCGGTGTGGAAGGAAGGGCAGCAACCGGCACGCTGGGCCAGCATGGCCCCGGCAGCTGGCTAGCTGGCATCCCACCCCTGTGCCCCTCGTTTCCACTGCCTTGGGTCAGAGACCGAGGCTCTGCCGACGCCAAGTCGCTTCCCAAAATCTCACACCTCTTAGCTGAAGCTATAATAAACTGCACTAGTTTAGGCTGTTTTCTTCCCACGGTAACGCATGTTTCTTTTCAGAAGGACTGAATGATTTGTCAGCAAAACGTGTAGTCCCTGTCCCCTGTGATACACCTATATAAGCGTTTAACATGAGGAGGTTGACTGTATCGGAAACTTTTAGAACAGCGGAGTAGTAACGTTGCATGCTGGTTTATTTTGCAACTTGATCAGTTTTATCTGTATGTGCTTTAGTCTGTGTTAGGCTTCTTGCAGGAAAGAAATTTCTGTTTGCTTCCACATAAGGGAGATTTGCAATTCTGCCCAGCACTTACAGGCTTTGCTGTAGAGAGAGTTACATTGTGACAGCAATGATGTCTTGTTACTATTGCACTTAATGGAATACATTTTGTGGCCAAAATTGTTTGGTTTTGTTGGTTTGGGTTGGTTTTTTTTGATGGGCTGTGATTTGAATATTTATAGTTATTAGCTCAGGTAAAGAAAAAACTTAATACTCTGATTTCTTCTTGTATAAGGAGAGGATAGGTAACTAATAACACAATGGAAATGTTTCTTTTTTTTCTCAGACTTTTGTTTGTTTCTTTTAATCTTTTCAATGTCCCCTTGATCAAGGAAAGATGACTTGTAAGGTGATTTACAAGAAGGTCATTTTTAAGTGTGCCTTTAGCCTTTAAACAAAGAGGAGGTGTTCTTTTCACTGTAATGTAGTCAGTGTTCTGTCACCTGCTTACTGCAGTTTGTAACTGATTTTTATTTATAAGGTACTGTTTCACAAGGTACAGCTCATTATTATCAAAAGGTCCATGTCCCTTTTACCATAGAATCATGCAATGGTTTGGGTTGGAAGGGACCTTTAAAGATCATCTAGTCCAACCCCCCTGCCATGGTCAGGGACATCTTCAACTAGATCAGGTTGCTCAGAGCCCCGTCCAACCTGACCTTGAATGTTTCCAGTGATGGGGCATCCACAACTTCTCTGGGCAACCTGTTCCGGTGTCTCACCACCCTCATTGTAAAGAATTTCTTCCTTACGTCCAATCTAAATCTATCCTCTTTAAATTTAAAACCATTGCACCTTGTCCTGTCACTACAGGCCCTGGTAAAATGTCTCTCCATCTTTCTTATAAGCCTCCTTTTAAGTACTGAAAGTACCATTTCTACTTGGGACATTGAGCTGTTGACTGCAACTCTTTGGATGCAGCCATCCAACCAATTCCTTAGCCATCTAACAGTCTATCCATCAAACCCATATCTTTCCAGTCCCTTACCTTTTTCTTATTTTCTGTCTTCTGCCCTGTCAGCTCTGTAGCTCATCAGATCTTTTCATAGGCCAATTTAACTCACTAGAATAGCAGAAAAAAATTGTGCTTTATCGAGTTTTCTACTGGTTTGTGCATTCAGTTAGCTTGTGGAAAGTCTGATGAGGATGGGAGCTGTCAGGGAAGGTGGCGGGAGAAAGAAGAAGAAGAAAAAAAAAGAGGTTTCCCTATTCTGCAGCAGCAAGCCTTTAGATCAACTCACCTACTCAAGGAAACATAACCATAGCCTTAATAATTACACCAGGTCCATAGCATATTTTGCATTATATTTTTTCGAGTATCCAGGATAAAAGAAGGAAAGTAGCATAAATAGTTTAAAACATGACCCAGTAAGCTTGAAAGCGCATTTCTGTGTACTTTCCCATCTGTAATGCTACAATGGGTTGTTTAGTACTTGATACAGCAATCTTTTATTAATTGGCTGTTTTTCTTGGCAACTGTTGATCTGATGCCTGAATTTTGTACATTGTGCAAAGATCACTAGTAACTTGCTGTAATATTACAAATACTGAAATGTACAGGCAGGCCACTTAGTACCACTCTGCATATCTAGTACTGGCAGACCTGTTTTATTTGCTTGTTGAGTGTATGTCTATGAAATAAAAGGACAATTAATATTTTTTTAATGTTTATTATATTCATAACTGCAATAAAAGTCTTGGACTCCAGTACTACAGTACTATTGCTGGGTCATCATAGTTGTGGGAGGTATTGCACATCTCAGAACAGTATTTAAGCTTTAAAAAGAAGAGCAGAAGTAACAGAGAACATGACTGAAAAAAATACTTGCTTTCCTCTTGAGAGGGATGACAGGGAAAACAGGAACTTGCAAAGAAATAAATATGTTTTGTAAAACCAAGGCATGCTTAAAAAGGAATAACCTGTGGCTTGTTAGCATTGCTAACATTTTTGAGTGTGTGTTGTATTTATGTGGTGAGAAATTGCCTCCAGTTCCAGTCATGTGATCTATGTATTTTATTTACTCTGAAGAGCTGAGACAGCTCCAGGCCAAGGAATTGACTAAAAGTCCCCTGAACAAGTTAGAGACATTTTCTTACTAGCTATAGCATTGAGAGTAAAGTTATGTGTTTTACTGTTGTTGATCTCTGTACAACTTGTAATTATATATAAAAAAAAAAATCAAGTTCCTGGCTAGACCAAATATATGATAATAGAATTGAGTCACAGTGTGATAGTGCTATTGCCACTGTGTGAAAAATTGGAGAGCTTGCCTTTCCTGTATAGTCCAGAAAGCTTGTATACTTTAAGCTAATTCATTAATTTTTACCTTGAGTGAGCCCGGGACCATGCTGTTTATTGTACACCTTCCAACTGTACATTGAAAACGAAAACTAAGCACGCACTCTAAGGCATGTGGGTTGATATTTGTATGTTCTTACCTCCTTCCCTTACAACCATTAGTTTTATAAGTCAAGGTATACTGTCTTTACGTGCTGCAGCCTGGTAGTTCTGAAAAGTGTTGCTGAGCACATTGGAAGTGTCAATAAGGCACACCATCATCTCATTCGGACCCTCTCTTAAGTAGCCATTGGGAACTGATTTGAAATGAGTTGTTACATTTTCCTACTGTGCTTTCCTACTGTGCTGTTGGTTTTTAGTGTTCTGTCCAGTTCTGTAGGGTCTCTCCTTGCCCGGTATTATAAATGGTTCTGGGTTGAACTGGTATTTACACAGGTCTCCCAAGAATGCCTTGGGAATTTTTTTTTTTTTTTTTTTTTCCGAAAGGAACTATAATCTGAGTTAGTGCTGTAGTGTAAGAAAGGGTTGAAAGGACATCATGGTGTGGCAGAGGATGTCATTCAGTGGAAGTAATGAAAGGGGAACAGTCATGGCTGAAGGAAAGCTATTACGTTCATGACTTTGCAATTCAACTTACCTTAACTTCCTCCTGCTTTTTAAGAGAGGTATGTATTTATTCTAGTTAGTTCCATTTGAAGTCAGCAGAAGCAGAATCAGGTCCCTGTAGTTCTAACCTTCTGTGTTTTTCTGGCTGAGTCAGGGTGTAGTTAGCCTCAGTGCCTAGTGAACGAATGGACTTAAGGAGCTGCCTTCTGATGTGCAGCTGGTTCATACTGAAGCTGTCCTCCACAAATGTGTCTGTGTGTGGTATGTGAGAAAGGCAAAATTTGGGCCTGAATTTGAGAAATCATTTGAAACGGAATAGTCAATGTCATTTGTAAAACATGCAGTAGAGTTACATAGCAATGATACCTGTGGAAGAGCTTTAGTTTGCTAGGAAGTCTGTAACGTTGTTAAAATAACGTTAGGAGAAGTTTCCAGAAAGTGGCAGTAACGGCAGGATGCCCTTCTGTAGTTAAAAATTGTTATGTTTGCAGGATAAACTTTTAATAGTTTATTATACAATAAACTCACTGTTTTGAAAGATACAACAGTGGGGTTTTTTTTGGTTGGTTGTTTTTTTTTAATGTTCCTCAGCAGCCATATATAACTGTATGGGATCTTACTGTAGCCATTTTTAAAGAAGTTCATTCTTTCTGAGGGTTAGATGCAGCAAGCTGAGATGCCCAGGCAAGACATCTGCATTTCTGCCAAGTATTGTGCGCTTGGAAAATATGTGAGACTGTGTAGAGTGCAAAGAATAGATAAGCTTGCAAATTCAGGGCCTAAAGCTGTTAAATCTATTATGTGACTTAAATTTAAGTTTTGAGTTAATAATCTGCATCAGAAAATAGGTATTTTCAGTTAAGAAAATACTCTTCTGAATTAATTTCCACAGAATATACAGGCTGCATTATTGTTGGTATATTTTTTTTTTCCCCCAAATTTAATCTAATTTTTCTTTAATTGTTTTATTCACTTCTTATTTTTCAGGAGTCTTTGAAAAATCCTTAGTGGTCATGACATTGTAACAAGTGACATAAATTAGCCAGTGGCTCAGAATGATGGATACCCAGAAGACTACAAATGGTTTGCAAGTGATTGGAGAAGGGACTGGTATAGGGAAATCGACACTCCACATGGTGGGGTATTTGGGAAAAGTCAGTTGAAACTTGTTTTACATGTGTGCAAAGTTCATATTTTTCTCTGCTTTGAGAGATTTTTAATTGGTCTTAATTTTACAAAAAAAATTCTCAAAATTATTTTCCACGGAAATCTATAACAATGGCGAAAGATTATTCTAAGTAAATCTGTGCCTATGACTTTTTTACTGGCACTATTTTTACAACTGTTTGCATTCCTATGAAAATTGATTTGTCTTTCAAAGATCTGAGCTTATGTTCCCTGGCAATAAGTGTCCTGTGGTTTAGTTCAAGTATAATGAAATGTTCCGTAATTGCGTTGTTAAAGATAGCTTATTAAATATTTGAATATTTAAATCAAAGATAAATTTATTTAGAACACTACCATATAAATATATATCTTATAAATATTTTTAAAAAAAACTAGTTTACTTTTTTATATTGTATTAGGTATTATATTTAGAAGTTGCACGTTGGTTTTCTATCTTGGTATGTATGTATGTCTTACCTTGGGATAATATATGAAATACATAAATTTATGCTATTGTGGTTTTCTTTTTTTGTTTGTTTGTTTGTGTTTTAGAACTGTAATCCTGTGGAAACAACTGCACAGGAATATTGCCCAGTCTGCAAAGCGAAGGGCCAGATCCAAGTTTTACGGACTTACCGCATTAATTTTCAAGAGTCCATTTTTCTTTGTGAAAATCCTCAGGTATTACACTAATTAACAGTTTTATTTGGTTGTGCAGGAGCCTTTATCTTCAGCAGTTACACCTCTTTAAGTTCAAGGGTTTTTTTGGTGGTAAGCAGACTGTTGAAATCAAGACCCGTTTTGAGTCCATACACAGGATGATGTTTGCCTGTATGTAGACAAAACCACAACTAACCTGTGTATGTGTGGTGTTTAGGCATAGCTAGCTACCCTAAAGAATTAAAAAAAATAGATTAAAATGAATAAAGGAGAGTTTTGCTTATGGAACAAGGGAACTGTGGTGGGTTGACCCTGGCTGAACACCAGGTCCCCACCAAAGCCATTTCTATCACTCCCCCCTCCTCAGCTGGATAGGGGAGAGAAAATATAACAAAGGGCTCGTGGGTCGAGATAAGGGCAGGAATCACTCACCAATTACCGTCATGGTCAGAACAGACTCAACTTGGGGAAAATTAACTCAATTTATTACCAATCAACCAGAGTAGGGTAATGAGAAATAAAAGCAAATCTCAGAACACCTTCCCTCCCTTCTTAAATCTGTTATCTCAGAGGCACTACCACTATCGCTGATAGGCTCAGCCTTGGCCGGCGGCAGGTCCATCTTAGAGCCGGCTGGTATTGGCTCTGTCGGGCACAGGGGAAGCTTCTAGCAGCTTCTCACAGAAGCCACCCCTGTAGCCCCCCCCCAAAAAAAAAAACCCTTGCCACACAAAGCTAATACAGGAGCACAAGTGGTACTAAATAAATCTTTGTACTAATCAGAATACAAGGCAAAAATTTGATGATTCATGTAACTAACACATGACTCTTGCAAATGTGAGTCTCCCATTTTCCCTTCTTTAAGTCTGGGTAATGCAAATAGGTTTGTAATTGTAATTACAATGTTTTTCTTTTCTTTTTTTTTCCACCGTTTAAGTTTAACCTTAGCTGGATTTCTTTGCTGCTTAGTATTTGAGTCATGATTTTGCTGCCTTTCCTTTCTCGGCCACTCTTTGTATAGGGGGAGGGTATAGCAATCCCATATGGACTGGTGCCCTTAAATTAGTAGAGACTAGACTAGATATGGGTCTCTTGAGTTGTTTTTCCCATCCCTCCCTGCTTTTAAATGATCATAGTATCATTCTGGAGATTGGTATTAGTGATTTGACTATATTCTGGTTGCAGAACAGCTATATATGTAAGGCCCTACAAACACCTGGTCTAATGCATCGCGCTAGCCTGAAAGATATCCTGGCAGTTTTGGCACCAGTAGTCTCAGGCACGAGATGATAATGCCAAATCTTTGCCCTAAAGGAATGGATTTAGGAGAATAAGAGAAGAGGACTTTCCTTAGCAAAATTAGGTAGTTTTCAGGGGTTGGAAGCATTTACTGGAAAAGTAGTGTTGATTTATCACTACTGACACGTTTACTTCACAATTGCTTATAAGACAGTGGTTGGATAAAATACCCTTTCTGTCATACATATGTTGAATTTATGTATTGGTTTCATTAAAATATCACTTTACTGAAATCCTATATTCCATTTCAAGAGTATGGTATGTGATTTTTTTTAGCTCTTGTTTGCCTGAAGTTGATTTCACTGTAACTTTCTTTCATTCCTTTAGTGTATCTACCCACTTGGTTATAAACCATTAGACAGCATAATTACTTCTGCTGATTCAGAAAGTCATCAAGTTTCATCTACTCATAAGAAAAGGAAATTGTGTAACATCAGTGAGTTTTCTCCTGTTGAATCACATCCAAAAAAAGCAAGAACTAATAATGTGGTAGACGTCGAGCACACTATTAATACAGACCCTGTTGTTAAATGCTATCAGAATAGCTTATGTATTCCCAAGTCAAGCCTACATGATGTGTTACAAAATGACCAGCAAAAACCTAGTAACAATGTGGAGTCCTGCATGCAGAAGGTGGATTTCGAAACAACCACCAACTCCAACAACTATCAAGAAAGTCCGCCTAAGACCTCTAGTCGCAGAACACAACTCTTGCCAAATTCTGAACTTTGCTCAACAACATCAGAAATTTTGCTCGAAGATGGTAAAGGTTCCACTAATAACACAGATTTATGTCTTCAGTGGAGAAACATGCATAATCTTTGTTGGTTAGATTGTATTTTGTCAGCGCTGGTACACTTAGAAACATTAAAATTTGCTCTAGCAGAAGACTATAATGATGGAAAATGTTTACTCCAGAAACTCTTAACAAAATATAATCAAGCAACTGTGCTTCTGAATACCTGTAAAAGGAGTAAGGTAAAAGGTGAGTAAATTTAGCTGCTGTTTCTTCGTGTTCAGACTGATCTGATCTGCTACAAATATGTGGAATTTAGCAAATATGCCTCCGTTCTATTTCAAGATCACAAAAGAATGAATTACAACTCATTACCATGAATTTGCAGAGTAGTGTGCTTTATCTAGCAGAATCTTGGTAACCTCGGATATTGTTTTTCTTGGGGCAAACATATACATTTTGAAAGCATCAAACACTAAGCATCTCTTGAATTTTTTTGTCATATCTGACATAGAGAATTTGTGAATTGTTTATGTAATTGAGCCTTACTTTGTTTCCTTCCCCTCTGTTGGTTAACATATGAGGATGCTGTTCTAATCTTAATCTTCAAAATAATTTCTGTTGTACAAGTGGGCACTTGCTTTGTCACACAAAAAATAGTAAAGCTGGGTACATATGTTCTCTTCTGGCTCCAGCTGTGCTCATTGAAGGAATGCTTCCCCTGAGGTCTGCAAGCTGTGCTGTGGATGATAGTGCTTCCTAACCTGTTTCAGTCAAAATTAGTCAAACACGTTAACCTGGTTCATGTTTTCTGGAAAGGGTTAGTGACTACTCACATGTGCAGCTTAACAGGTTTGAGGACTTTAACCTCCCAACACAGGGGCAGTGATGGGCAGCTGGGGGCGACCTTCTAGACAGCAGAGCTGGAGTCAGAGGAGGATGTGTCACTGTAATCTACTAGTATGGCCTTTGATCATTTTCTGTACTGCAGATTCAGTTTAAGACTTTTAAACTAAGATCTGTTTTTGCTGAGGAGAAGGGCTTGGGAGTTTTGGTTGATGAGAAGCTCAACATGAGCTGGCAATGTGCGTTTGCAGCCCAGAAAGCCAACTGTATCCTGGGCTGCATCAAAAGAAGCCTGGCCAGCTGGTTGAATGAGGTGGTTCTCCCCCTCTACTCCATTCTCGTGACACCTCACCTGGAGTACTGCATCCAGCTCTGGGGCCTCCAACATAGGAAGGACATGGACCTGTTGAAACGGGTCCAGAGGTGGGCCACAGAGATGATCAGGGGGCTGGAGCACCTATCTGATGAAGACAGGCTGAGAGAGTTGGGGTTGTTCAGCCAGAGAAGAGGAGGCTTCGGGGAGACCTTACAGCAGCCTTCCAGTACCTAATGGGGGCCTACAAGGAAGCCGGAGAGGGACTTTTTACAAGGGCATGTAGTGATGGGACAAGGGGTAGTGGCTTTAAACTGGAAGAGGGCAGATTTAGATTAGATGTAAGGAAGAAGTTCTTCCCTGTGGGGGTGGTGAGGCACTGGAATAGGTTGCCCAGAGAGGTTGTGGGTGCCCCATCCCTGGAAGTGTTCACGGCCAGGTTGGATGGGGCTTGGAGCAACCTGCTCTAGTGGAAGGTGTCCCTGCCCATGGCAGCGGGGTTGGAACTAGGTGATCTTTGAGGTCCCTTCCAACCCAAACCATTCTATGATTCTATGATTAGTCCTCTTGAACTGACACATTGGTGTCATAAGTCTGAACTTCTAAGAGATCATCTGTTAGAGAATTAATACAGATCTCTGGTGAGCCAGTACCTTTAATGAATTTTTTTTCAAAGACATTCCAAGAAAAGTGTGTGTTTGAAGATATAGACTATAGTCCCAGAACAGCATTCGATAACTTAAAAAATGTTCTGTCTTTGCTGGGAAAAATAATAAGTGTAT
Source organism: Leptodon cayanensis (assembly GCA_027564655.1). Lineage (NCBI taxonomy): Eukaryota > Metazoa > Chordata > Aves > Accipitriformes > Accipitridae > Leptodon > Leptodon cayanensis. The sequence goes on along the minus strand of JANXJC010000026.1, from coordinate 3,786,926 downwards.
CAAAAATTGTTTAATCCACCTTGTGGCAGAGAAAGCATACTATTTTACAGAGGGGGGGGCAAAAGAAATTCAAAAAGATTCTGAAGTCGTTCATATACTCTGCTTGCCAGAAAGTCAGGCTGCTTGATTTTAGGTTTTCAGCTATTACCTGGAAGCCCTCTACCATTGCAGAACCTGTCTGAGATGTTTTTCTTTCACCTCGGTTGTGCTCTGTTTGCAAAGGAGCTCTGGTGTGCAAGAACCCTTAAATGGAGATGTTACGTGTTGGAATATAGTGTCGTTTGAGATTAACTTAAACCTTTTCATTTCCAGGAATTGCTGCAAAACAAATCAGTTTATTTGGGCTACAGTGGAGAGGGGATTGGATGAAGAGTACTGTTGTGGAGAATAAGTGTAGTATTTATTCTGCCCTTCTGTGTAATTTTGCAGCATCTTTTGCACACAGTTGTTTTTAAAAATAATCAAAAGCAATAAAGCTGCAAGAAACTTCTGTTTACCTTTTTTATATCATAGATTTTATAAGTAATAGTTTCAACAGCTACTCTAAATCCTTCCTTTAATTTGTAGAGCTTATCATCATGATTGTGTAGTAGAAGTTATGTTCTTGCTTGTGCTTAAAGAATGTGTTTGTGTAGAAACAATGTAACTTGCAAATTTAAAAGACATACTAAGATATATAAAGTACATCTTTAAAAAATTATTTTTACTGTTTTAAAGGCTGATTTAGGAAACTAGCATTTAATCTGGAACAACACATTTAAATATTTTCTTGTGAATTGTATGACATAATTAGAAAACATGTAAGCAAATTTTTGGTCTTTTGATCTTAATGTTTAGGTTTTAAAATCTACTCTTAATCTCCAAATCTCCAGAGTTTGTAGTGTCTGGTTACACTATCCTTAAATGTTGTTACTATCTAGCTGTTGGTACAGACTGTTAGCCATAATTTAAGTCAAGTCAAGTAATTTCTGGTTAGCAGACTGCAGTAAAATGTGTATAACTTGTCTAAATTCTTCTCTAATTTTCAAATCAATTAATACCAAGCATTGGCTATTTTACCAACAGTTATAGGCAAGTATAGGTCAATATGGAAAGTATCAGATTGCAGAGAATGAGTGTGTGTTGGGGGTACATATGTGTGTGAAAGGGTGGGGGTGTTACACATAAATATATGAAGACATATGTACTTTTTTCTTTAGATGTTCTTCCAAAAGCAGAATCTCATCTCAATGAAATCAGAAACAGAATGTTTACACAGCTTCAGCCTCAGCTTAAGTGTGAACTAGGTAAGTAATTAGTGCGGCATCTCAGTATTTACTTTCAGGAAACTCTACATGTAAAGCCTTGTATGTCAGTACATAAAAATATGTATGTACATATGCATACAGGACAGTTTGCAGATATGTTTGGTTTTATTGGTGACATACACGTACTTTACAGTGTGATCAGCTGGTTTGTCCCTTGACTGGTTTTGACTTTTTAGAGAGTGTATTCTCATCTTTGTAACTATGCTTCAGCCATGAAATTGTCATTGATAACAACCTAATAACATGGATCAATCCCTTTGCTCTGAGGATTAGAAATACAGCCTTGAAGGGATAACTGGTATTAAAATCATAGCAATAAGCTTATTTTCTTCCTTTTTGAAGTACTGAAAGCTGATTTCAAATATTCAGTGCCTGTTTTTTCTGCCCCATCTTTGAAGGTCAGCAGGAGAGTCCAGTGTTTGCACTCCCTCTACTCTTACAACTGGATCAACAAGCTGAGAAACTATTCTTGCATTCATTTTCATGGAAGTTTGAATGTGTATGTTGTGGCTACAAATACCAGGACCGGTGAGATTTTTATTTAAGTAGCTTCTATATAGCTGTTCTACCTTACCTTTTTAAATGTGCATGTAATAGTTTATTTTCTTCAGATCTCCAGGTTTTGTACAGCTTAAGCTTGTTGGTGAAGTTTTACATGATCCACTTCTTTAGGCTACATTTGCAAATCGTTTACTGCTATGTCATGTCTTAGGGAACCATGTTATCACTTAATTAAGAAAGAAATAGTAGGTAGCTGCGTGAGTCCCTGGCCATGCTCACTCTGATATTTTGCTGCGAGTATACAAATTGTTGTGGTTCTAAAGAATATGTGCCTAGTACACTTTTGCTATTGAAGAATATCTGTAATATTCATTTGGATTACAAAGAATCAGAGATTCTCTCACGTAATTTATCTATTTTAAAATAGTATTACAGGGAAGTAATTTCTTGAGAATTGATTTAGTTCTGTGTAGTTGCAGGTACAAGCTAGTAATTTAGACTCTTTTTAGAGTCAGCAGAAAAAGAGAGACACCTTCAGAAGACAGCTCACATTACTTGAAAAATACCTGTTTCTCTCCACTATCTTAGGTTTATACAATAAAATTCTAGATCCCCAAGTGAGATGAGATTAATCCTATCTGTTGCACTGCTAGCTAATGTGTAGTCCTGGTTAACAGGATGTGTTCAAGAGCCTTTGTTACATACTGTGTCTTTTTAAAAAGCTGAAAAATCTAGGTTAGGTTGAATATAAAGGAAGCCCTTTCTGTGGCTAATGAACGAATAAACTACGTTATTTCACTTTAATATCCCGTACATTGTATTTTCATACAATATAACCTCTGTGTAATCTCTGCTCTGAATGTACTGGTTTTTGAAAACAAGACCTTGTATAACGTGGATTCTGAGGTAATTTGTTACCACTTCCTTCTCTCCTTGAGATTCTGTATTAGCGAGTAAATTATGCAGGTCTTGGTACAAGCTCTGTCTTATGTTGGAAAGGAAACCGAGATAACATGCTAAGGGAGAAAGAGCAAATAATGTGAAACTGAAGGCCACAGAGCTGCTGAAAACAAACGGTGACGGATACTGTTTGGCAGAACTGAATTCAGTGCTGACTTGCATGTGATACAGTCACAGTGGAATTCACACAAATGGCATGAATATGAATAGAATTTGGCTTTGTCATAACATTTTTATAACTTTTTTTATCCTGGTAAAATGTGTATAATTATTGTTTTCTGATCAGCAACTCAACTTTCTCCTTTTTTTTTTTTTTTTTTGCTTCATGTGTGTTTGTCTAGATGTAGGAAAACGCTAACAACATTCACAAATATAATCCCTGATTGGCATCCGCTGAATGCTGTTCATGTTGGACCATGTAATAACTGTAGTGATAGATCTCAAAGAAGACAGATGATTTTGGAAAAGTAAGTTTGAATATGTGAACTTGAAAATAAAAAGCATAAAATTCTGAGACTTCATGTATCGAGCATATCACTTTCAAAACCAAACTATTATCTTGGGTTTACAGAGATTCTAAACTTTAAACTCTGTTAAATACTCACTGTTTAAGATTTCTAGATCATTCTTAAACACTCTTTGCCATTTCAATATTTAATAAACATGAAATGTAGAGCAGTGTTTAACATGCTGACCAGCACCTGCATTTGAGCCAGGTCATAAATACTTACTACCAAGTAGTGACTGTATACAACTGATATCCAATATCAGCCTTTTCATAACCCCTGCTGTTGGTGGATAAAACTGTTGTTTGATCATCTGTTTACTAGTTTGACTTGGGAACAATGTCCTTTCCTACTGTGGTTATGGCACAGTTGTCTCCTGGTTTTTTTCACCTTTTTCCCACTCCCAGAAATCCCTTATGTGGTGTTGTTTTTTCCCCTAATCTATAACAAAATGGACTATCCAGTTGGGGTATTCTTATGCCTTGACTACTGTGCAGTCTGAAGAGTTCTATGTGGAAGTAGAACAATAAGGGCAGAACTACATACTCTTTGAGATGCATTACTTTTTCATTATGAACTTTTGCCACTATTTTTCTGTATTAAACTGGTTCTTTATTGTTTCTTTATTATAGAGTACCCTTAATATTAATGTTACATTTCGTAGAAGGCTTGCCACATAACAACCTGAAGAACTATTCATTTCAGTTTGAAGAAGACACCTACCAAATAACCTCTATTGTTCAGTATCAAACAGATAAGAAGCACTTCATAACCTGGTCTTTGAATCCTGATGGTAAGAACCATAAATTCTATTATAATACTTCATGAGTCTACATCAAATACTGTTTGATGGGTCACTGCAGTAGTCTCAGCAGTCCATATATAGTAACAAGGATTTATTTTGTCTGTATTCTAAACTTCATATTAAAATTTTGTGAATAATTGTGGGAACTTTGTTACTCAGAGTGAAGGTTTAACTGATTTATTCAGCAGTGTTCTGTCCTACGCTGTACTCACTGGCAAAAAGTTATCTGCGTAGAGCTGTTTCCCTTCATAACTTTGTAGACGTTAAAAAACACAGTCTGAGCATCACTGTGGGACAAATGGTATTGGTTATTTTGAAGCCAGTTATTAATCCGTTCTTGGCTGGAAGCAAGGGAACCTATGGAACTACCAGGATTAATGAAGTTTCTTTTCAATTCTGAACTTTACTGCACTTGAGGGGCAGGAGGCACAAACCCATGCTAGAAACATTACTAATGGTATGATGGTTGTACCATTGACGGGAACCCCATAATCAGAGAAGGTGAAAAGTTGATATATTGATTCTCATGCTTCTGTAGAGAGAATGGAGTGCAGTCTTATCAAGTGTTGTGACAAAATGAAAATGGTCTAAATCATACTGCCAGAGTTTAAGAAGAAATAGGAAGAGGAAGCAGCTGGGAAGTGCCTTGGTTAGGAACATCCTATACATCATAGACACTTATTTTGAAATTCTTAAAGCTGTGAAATATTTGCTCATGATCTTTGAAGAATTTGCAGATGATGAGGCAGATTATTAAAAAGAGCAGTTTCTCTTAAACCCCTGTGCCTCCCACCCAGGCAATGTAAAGGTCTACAGAGAAACTTAATTTGAGACACAGTTCTTCCCTCAGACATGTGCGGGTATTTTCAGACAAGATGTCAGCATCATTAGCTCAGACGAAAAAAACCTTAGCTTTGTTTTTTTGTTGACCTACTCTGTCTGACCTGTAATAATATTGCTGCAAATTTTGCTTGTGTTTGATCTTTTTACCGTGGAGATCTCGCAGTTTTCTCTGATGTAATAAAGAATGGAGAAAAAAGCCCTTTCTTTTCTGCTTGTCAGGGGAATGGGTTGATAAAAATATTTGACAAGTGTCTGAGGATAGTGACTTCCATTTTAAAAGTCTCTGATTCTCTGCACTGGTTGCTATTTATTTTTCAGGAACTTGGCTTGAATGTGATGATTTAAAGGGGCCATATTGCAAGAGACATAAAAGATTTGAAGTTCCTCCTTCAGAGATTCATGTTGTTATCTGGGAAAAGAAAACATCCCATGTGCCAGAAGAACTGAGTTCACAGTTCCAGAGTAAGAACATTGAAGATTTCCCTCGTAATAACAGACACTCAAATTCCACAGCGTTGCACTGTGGTTTTGATAACACCGTAGACAAAATACCTGAAGAACATCGCAAAGAGGATTCTGTGAGAACTCCGCATAAGAAACAGCAGCGGGTAGCTGAGAATGAAAGTATTGTACATCATGGTTTAGAAAATCTGGCACATGATGATCTTGTAACACTGATGCTTGAAGAAATTAAAGTGGACTCAGAAGGTAAATCGCTGCTGAACGGACAGATGGTGGGAAATAACCTTGTTGAAGTGGGCACACCGCAACAGCAAGAATCAGCTTTTTCACCTAACACTCCGTATACAGGAGAGTTTGCTGCAACTAGTCTAGCTATGAACAATAAATGCATGTTATATGAAAATTCCAGCATTTGCTTACCTCTAGAAGAGCTGAACTCAGCAAATATTACTTCTCCTGTGCCCCAAAACCATGACCCCAACCCACCTGACTCATCGCTTGCTCAAAGAATAAATGTCAGAACTAATTTACCTAACACAGAACATGGATTAAATTCAGAAATACAGCTAAACAAGAAGTTGTCACCAGTAGAGAATATTATACAAAAATCACCTGACTTGAAAGATGCAAGCAAAATTGTAGTTAATTCTCAGGTTGCCAATTCTTCTTCTTCCAATAATTCCTTCCAGCCTTCACACAAAGACCAAAAAAGAGGATTTGTAGGAAGCTGGGTAAAGAAATTATTAAGCAAGAATACTTCTTTCATGCCTTCAAGTGCCTCAGCTCTCAAGAATGAGAGAAGTTGCAAAACTCCCTCAATGCAAAAAATAAGTGAAGTGCGGTTGCCAGTTAAGGGAGCGAGTAACTTTGATGGATTTCAAAGCAGAAGTACAAACAAAACAACCGAGACGCCGAAGTCAGTGGTTCCTCAGAGTAATAATACTCATCCTTTATCAAATTTCAAAGGATTTTCTCAAAGCACTCGTCTTCCAACAGCAAGTCATACCACTATTGAAGGTCCAACTTGGAATAAGTCAGGAAGTATGTTGGGTACCTCGGGTAAAGTGTCTCAGTTCCATTCACCTCGCTATAATTCTGGGAAGGCAGAAGAGTCAGATAGTGACAAAACAAAAAAACTTCGCCTGAAACTGTTAAAAAAACTTAATGCTAAAAAGAAGAAGTTGGCTTCGCTGGATAGGCTGGCAGTGGAACAGATGAAACATGACAAACCTGTGAGTAGAGATGTAAGCACCCCATCACAGACTGAATCTCACAATGACAGTGAATTATTGCAGAGCTTTTTAAGGGAACTGCAGTATCAGATTGATGTCGCAGATAATGAATCTGAATTTAATGTGAACTCTGCATCAGGGTGCACTAGCCATAATAACAATGATGAAATACTGGCAGAATTACTGTCCCCTACTTCAACTGTTGCTTCCTTAGAGGCTCCAAAAAGTGAAGATGAATGTATGTATATGGAAATGGTGGATAGCAGCGTTGCAACGACAGCGTCTGATGAGAAGACCAGTGTACCACAAGCAGCAATGACAAGCGAGGACCACAATTATTACAGTCCTGTAAAGGACAGTAATTTGGAACTTCATACAATAAGCAAACCTAGTGTGAAAAAACTTGCTTTTGAAAGTCCTACTAGGGAGGATATCCTTGAAGACCTGTTCTCCATTTCAGCACCAAGCTCAATGGCAGGTGACATAGATTTACCTCATTTTGATGAAACTCTGTTTGAAACTTGGTAAATATTCAGTTTCTTGGTTTTAAGTACTTTTCAATATTATGTATATTTTGAAACAAAGCACTATTAAATTATATTTTCTAACTAGTTTAATTGCACACTGGCTGTACTTGAACAATTTACATTTGAGGTATTTTTTTTTCTTAAAATTTTATTGTAGCGGACAAGGTTTTAGTGCATTTTATTTTTCTGAGAAACAGTTATTTTATCTGTCAGATATCATGATGATTTTTAATTAAAAGCTCCTATGAGTCTTGATTTTTGCTGCTTTTAATATGGAAAACTTATCCATACTCTACTGAGTTTGAGAAATAATAAAATTCAGTAGTCTTGATGATGTAATGGTGTAAGAAATATTATTCAGGTAGTAGTGGTTTATTTTACAGGATCACCCAACACCTAAAGTTATTTTGCCTGACATTTAAAAAAAAAAAAAAAGTACCTTCTGTAATCAGGGATGTTTTTATCCTTTGATAAAAAGATCGTTTGCAACACTAAACTTGAGGTGGGTATTCTGTTAGGAACTCTATTCTTCTCAGAATTACTGTTCTACAGGCTCACCCTGATGTATACACCCCTTGGATCCAAGGAAGGATGGACACATGGTAGAAGTTTTCCTATTTAAAGTTACAGCCATGTACTGGGTTTTCATCCTGGGTAACTGAAAATATAATCTGGCAGAATATTCTTCTGAGCCAGGTTATTTTTTAAGTAATATTAGTAAAATTTGGGCCAGAGTTTGCAGCACTAAGAAAGAATATCAGATGTAACTTTTAGTTATTCATAGCTGCAAATTCACTAATAAAAGAAATGTTTCTGACAATTAAAGTTAACTGTACGTTAGCACCCATTACTGTTGTCACTAGGAGTTTTTCATGGCTAGAGCAGTGCATCCCTGTCCATATGAGGCAGTGCCAAGGAAAGGCAAGGTCAATAGGAGGGAAGTAATGGAAAATGTGGCAAGACAGCGGTGAGTAAGCAGAGGGATTCACATCTTGGTGTTACTGGATTTGTATAGCTTTTGTTCTGCTAGATGGGAGTCTCTTTTAAATTCATAGACGCATTGCTGAGGGTATTGCATGCTAAATTAGATTAGCTGTACATTTTTCTTGTACTCGGAAATAACAAGGATTTTATCAGCAGGTCTTTGTTTCAGCCATTTTTAAAGGTATTCTGCATTTTTTCATTGTTTTAGATCCCAAGTTCAAAACATTAAGTCCTCAGTCTTACTCTTCCAGTAGGTGCAGTTGAACATAATTTTTACTAGAAGGCACAGCTACAGATTTAAATGGTCCTGGATTGCTCGGACCAGGTTCAAAAAGTGTTTGAAAAACTGTCAGTGGCACTGAACTCACCTTGCCAAGCTATTTCTGTTGCAATTACATACATGTTTATCAAACTGGCAGTTCAGACAATGAATGGTTTCATTCTTGAAATATAAGTCTTTGTAAAGAACTTGAGCTCCTTCTTTGTTTTAAATGTTGTAATTGGTAATGTTACAATAGAAAACAAATCAATGGATTCTGAATGGAAAGTGCCAGGGTACTGCTGGTGAAATGTTTGCCTGTTTGTGAATTCCCTTATTAAAAAAAAAAAAAAAAAAGCTGACCAGAATTGGAGTTTGATTTATCAGTGAATAAAATAGATGCCTCTGCAAGACTTGATAAGATAAGTGATAGGATTTTCCTGCAGAGTTTTCCAACCAGTGGTTTCTGTATATGCAAACCGCTAAAAAGCAGTGTCTCTCCCAACCCCGACTAGTTGTTGCAGAGGTTTCTCCAAGCGGTGGGAAGCTGCCTTCAAGTGTAGATACCATCTGTGACCAACTGGATTGCAGCTACCTGCCCCTGTGAAGTGGGAACTCCTTTCGCCACTGGCTTAGGACATGGCAGAGACCCAGGGGTGAGTGAAGCAGCCAGCCTGGGGTTGGTGTGATGCAGAACGCGTAGGGCAACGCGAGGAAGAGACCGCACTGGAAGATGAGAAAGTCCTGGTGGTAAAGGTTATAATAAGGTGTGGTGCGTTGACCCTGGCTGGACGCCAGGTGCCCACCAAAGCCGCTCCATCACTCCCCTCCTCAGCTGGACAGGGGAGAGAAAATATAATGAGAGCTCGTGGGTCGAGATAAGGACAGGGAGAGATCACTCACCAGCTGCCTCCTCCCCCTCCTTCACTGACCTTGGTGGCTGCAGAGCTGTTTCTCCCATTCTCACTCCTCTCGCTGGCTGCAGTTGCACTTTTTTTTTCCCTCCTTCTTAAATCCGTTAGCCCAGAGGCACTACCAGGGTCACTGATGGGCTCGGCCTTGGCCAGCAGTGGGTCCGTCTCGGAGCCGGCTGGCATTGGCTCTGTCGGACATGGGGGAAGCTTCTAGCAGCTTCTCACAGAAGCCACCCCTGTAGCCC
>JANXJC010000026.1:3705899-3774303 GCA_027564655.1 Leptodon cayanensis | reverse complement strand
GTGTTTCCGCCCGGTTTCGAACCGGGGACCTTTCGCGTGTTAGGCGAACGTGATAACCACTACACTACGGAAACTCCCCGTGGAGCACTTGGGTCCTGCGGTCCCTCTTGAGCGGCCACACGGAGCGGAGCGGCCCCGGCGGCAGCTGCGGAGGGCGGAGGGCTGGGGGCTGAAATCGGCGTTTCGGGCAGCTCCCACCGGCAAAAAAGGCAGCGGAGGCCGGCCCTGGCCTCCGCCAAACCGTCCCCCTGTCCAGAGACCCCGGCCCCTCAAAAAGCTGGATCGCGTCCCTGGGTGGGCTCGAACCACCAACCTTTCGGTTAACAGCCGAACGCGCTAACCGATTGCGCCACAGAGACGAGCTGGGAGTCAGCGCCGCCGAGCCGCTCCTGATGCCCGCGGCGCTGAGAGCGTTCGCGTTCTTCTTACTCCGGCTGCTTCGGGTTTTTATCGCCAGCTTTGGTGCCCATTTGCTTTTTTAATCTGAAGAATATTCCTTCCCTTCCTCCCCCCCCCGCCCCGTTATTTCTGTGGCCTTTTCCGTAGGAGCAAGGGAGAGGGAAACAGCAGACAAGCAGAAAAAAAATAGGGTTTAAAGTTATATTTGCGGGTGCGACCCCAGCAGCTTCTTTGGGAGACGGACCAGCCGGCAAGCGAAAAAGCTCTGTGAGTACACGCCAAGGGCGAGGAAGACAAAAACGAGCATCGGCTTAGCACATGGCCAAAGTATCCGATGGCTTTTCTTCCTGTAGTGTCAATAGGAAAAGGAGTAGTTGTGACCAGAGGCTTGAGGAACAGAAGGCAAAAGTCATCCCGCCCCATTTAAGGACCTGTGATAATTATTTGCAAAAGTTAATGGAAAGTGGAAACACTGGCAGAAATGAGTCAGGGCAAAAGAAACATCTCAAAGGAGAGTGGAAGGGAAACTGCTGCCCAAGCAGGCTCGTTTCGGCTCTAAACCAAAAAATTCTATAAAATGAATTATTAAACAATCAATTTGCAGCCACCTAAAAGGTAATAAGGTGATAACGGCAACTGACGGGAATCATGAAAACCAAATAATGCTAAAGTAGTATAATTTGCCTTCAGGAATTCCAGGTCCCAGAGACTGAGGAGAAAGGCTGGAGCAAGGAAGAGGTACCCTTGGTGGATGAGGATCAGGTCAGGGAATGCTTAAGCAACCTACACATCCATAAGTCCTTGGGCCCTGATGGGATGTACCCACAAGTACTGAGGGAGCTGGCAGATGTCGCTGCAAGGCCGCTCTTGATCGTCTTTGATCGATCGTCGCAACTGGGAGGAGTGCCCAAGGACTGGAGGAAAGGACACGTCACCTCCATCTTCGAGAAGGGCAAGAAGGATGACCTAGGGAACTAAAGGCCAGTCAGCCTCACCTCAATCCCTGGGACGGTGGTGGAGCAGCTAATGCTGGAAACCGTCTCCAGGCACATCGAGGACAGAGAAATCATCGGCAGTAGTCAGCATGGCTTCACCAAGGGGAAGTCCTGCTTGACCAACTCAGTAGACTTCCATGATGAAGTGACTGGCCTGGTAGATGAGAGGAGAGCAGTGGATATTGTCTTCCTGGACTTCAGTAAGGCTTTTGACGCTGTATCCCCTAAGACCCACACAGAGAAGCTGTTCGTGTAGGGGCTGGCTGAGCAGACAGGCGCATCGAAAACTAGCGGAATGCACAGGACCAGAGGGTGGTGATGAGTGGCACGAAGTCTAGTTTGAGCCCAGTAACTAGTGGGGTACCCCAGGGATCAGCACTGGGTCCAGTCCTGTTCAACATCTTCATTAATGATCTGGACGATGGGGCAGAGCGTACCTTCAGCAAGTTTGCAGCCAACGCCAAACTCAGAGGAGCAGCTCGTACTCCAGAGGGTCGTGCTGCCAGCCGGAGCGACTTCAAGAGGCTGGAGAAATGGGCTGACAGGAACCCCGTGAAGTTCAACAAGGAGAAGTGCAAAGCCCTGCACCTGGGGAGGAACAGTCCCAGGCACCGATATATGCTGGGAGCTGCCCAACTGGAAAGCAACTTGGCCGAAAAGGACCTGGGGGTCCTGGTGGACAACATGTTGACCATGAGCCGGCAATGGGCCTTTGCAGCAAAGGCGGCGAATGGTATCCTGGGCTGCATTAGGAGAAGTGTTGCCAGCAGGTCCAGGGAGGTGATCCTTCCCCTCTACTCAGCACTGGTCAGGCCACACCTGGAGTGCTGGTCCAGTTCTAGGGTCCCCAGCACAAGAGAGACGGGGACATACTGGAAAGAGTCCAGCAAAGGGCCACAAAGATGATGAAGGGATTGAAGTCTCTCTCCTATGAGGAAATGCTGAGAGAGGTGGGACGGTTCAGCCTGGAGAAGGGAAGATTCCTGAACGGAATCTTATAAATACCTGAAGGGAAGGTGCACAGAGGATGGAGTCAGTCTCTCTTCAGTGGTGCCCGATGACAGAACCAGAGGCAATGGGCACAAACTGAAACACAGGAGGTTCGCCCTGAACATCAGGAAACACTCTTTTGTTGTGAGGGTGACCGAGCGCTGGCACAGCTTGCCCAGGGAGGCTGTGGAGTCTCCATCCCTGGAGAAGTTCAAAAGCCATCTGGATGTGGTCCTGGGCAACCAGCTCTAGGTGGCCCTGCCCGAGCAGGGGGGTCGGACCAGATGACCTCCAGAGGTGCCTGCCAACCTCAGCCCTTCCGTGATTCCCTGATTTTCCTCCCGTGACAGGGTGGCTGGTTGCTGGGGCTGTTGGGAGGCCGCCACGGTGATGCCCCATGGTATCACAATGGCTGCTGAGAAGCTGCTTCTTGGGACCAAGGGAGGGGGAGACGACAGAGAGGAAATCCCCACAAGGTGGCTCTGCCACTCACCGGGCACCGCTCAAAGCCTAGAAATCAATAGGTTTTGGAAATCGGGGGTCTTTTCCAAAAAGACCTCAGATGGGGCTGTCCTGGGCCCCACTCAACTCTCCGGTCTCCCAACGGCAGAGAAAATACCAAATCTGCAAACGTGCCCGGGTCGGAGGTGGGTTTCCAGCATCCCAGTGGAGGTGCTTGGATCCCAATTGGCCTCGCAACATTGCAGCAACGCTCCAGGCTCAACCCGCTGAAATTTAATAAAGATAAACCCAAACAGCCACTCTGGGGAAGGCGAGCCCTGGCGCACAAACTCCACGACACGGGGCTGGCCGGCGAGGCAGGAGCGCTGTAGAAATGGGCCCGGGGGTGAAGCGCAGCCGCAGGGATGTCAGCGGTGCGGCGCTTGTACAAAAAGGCAAATTTTACTCAGGAGAGCGGTGGGTGAGACGGGGAGGGTGAGGAGGAGGCTGCGCCAAGGGGTCCGGAGAGACTACGGGCTCTGCCTTTGAGCGCCGTGTTTGGAGCTGAATTTGGATAAATGGAGTATGAAGATAGTAATGAAAAAGAGGGAGTCTGGGAAATGTGGAGAAGGACGGGTTTTTGAGGCAGCACTCTGCTCCCACGGATTCATTCTCTTGGCCACACAAAATGAAGACAGCATTTAAAAAAACTGCAGCTTTGCCCTTTTCTTCATGTTGCGCTTCACGTTTCCAGCTCCGTTCATGCTCTGCTTTGGGGTTTTGTCAGGCTTCAGAAAGGATGCGATGCTGAAGCAGACTGACATAACGGCAGGTAGTCACACACATACATATGTGTACTATATATTTGGTGGTTCCGTGGCGCTTTAAGTTTGCAAAGCACATTGCTATTATTAACCAACCTGTCCAAGAGACTCGTGTCCCGTTGCATTTATGATGAAGTGTGACGGCTGTGTGTCGTCTGACATTTATACATAGGAACTTCACAGAAGCTGCTTTTGTTTTAGTAGGAGGCACGCTTTCATTGAAGTCCTTGCAGCCCAGCGCTGAGCAGAGTGCATGAGAAGAGAGGAGAGATGAACATCCCAAAAGATATTTATAGATCTGTGTTCCCAGCCCTTTCCTCTTCGGTATGAAAGCAATTCTACAAAAGGATTATTTTGACTGGCTGTTCAAGATTTCCAGAGGAGGAGATTAACGTGCGGGAAGCCTCACAGCACAACTGGCTTTGCACATTTTCCTCAGCTTCACGGCTCGCTGTGTCAAGGTTATCTCCCCCAGACGGGAAGATGTGGATGTCAAACAGCAATGCAGCAAGCAGAAGGGCTGGGGTCTGACAGCAGCTGCTGAAGCGCAGAATTGCCCGTGCCCGGAGAGCACCGACCACAACTGGGGGTTACAGCAGATGCCGGCACTGTTCCCCAAGGTGGCCATTCCCCCCCCTCCCTTTTTTTTTTTGCCTACTTGAGAAAATCCCCCATTTCAAATGGCCAAATGGGATATGATGGAGGTGTTTTGCACCGATCTTTTTCCCAGGTGGACAGTGTTTTCGGGTGGTGCCAACCTTGCCTGACCCAGACAGCAATCCTGCGTGTATCTCACAAAAGAAGGGGAGGCAAGAGCCGCCCAGATGTTTAGGTTTCAGGGAGAGGGAACAACGCGTAGATATGGCAGAAGCTGTTTGCTGAGTCGTTTTGACCCCACCTTAGCCTCCCCTTGCCAAGGCAATTCTCCAAATTGCAAAAAAATTGCCAGAACCTCCTTTCATCCTGCAGCTATTCCAGCACCGAGGGGTACAAAAAAGTAATGTTCCCCGCCCCAAGGGGTTTCTACTCTGTCCGACTACATTTACAACAGTGTTGCTCTGCCACAGTAAAGGGACAGGACTTCTTCGGAGTCTCTCATACCTTCTTGATTACTTCTGCTCTTCCTTAAGCAGAGCCCTCAGAGTGGTGTCACACTTAAAAAAAAAAAAAATCCAAAAAAACTGCAGTTCTTCTTTTAAGGCAGCCGTACCAAACAGATTCTCGCTGGCAAAGCTTTTTTTCTCCCTGCGCACCCAGAAATCAGCTGAGCAAGCCCTGGAGTTGATGTCACGGGGGTATTATTTTTTTTGCAGGGAGGAGGGCGAAATCCTGTTTTCTTCCACGCATGTGTGAGGGATGACTTTGGAGCAAGCCTCGGCAAGAGGAAGTAACGGGCTGGGTTTCCAGGGAAGCGCCGGTGCTGCCGGTGGGTCCGGCGGTGCTGAGCAGTGCCAGGGGACGGGTGGGAACGGGAAGGGGCAGAGCAGAATAGCAAAGCAGGTATGAGGATGCGGTGAGAGGCGCTGAGCGGCAGGAAAGCAAAGAGGTGGAAAACAGAAGAGCGGGACAAGGAGAAAGCGAAGGCATCGGCCACGCAGCCCTCACAACCTGGCTTGCACATGGGAGAGGGTTTGGGGTTGGGTTTTTTTTTTTTTTTGGCGTTATGGCAGCTTCAGACCTTAGCAGCCTGATTCCTACCCTCTTTAATATGAGACTCCTGCCAAACCGAAGCCACCTTCGGGAAGTCTTTGAAAGCAGGGAAATGTGTGCATTTTCGTGGCGAGTCAGAGGAGATGTCAGAGCAGGCTCATCTGCTTTTACTACCTCTTGTAAAAGCAAGCCTCGAGCTGCCTGGTAGGTTTACACCGACGTGAAACAGGCAGAAGAAAGAGCAGGACCGGTGCCTGCTGTGGGAGGACGGCTGGGAGTCGTCCTGCTGTCGATGCCCTGAGGACCTGTGCTGTCTCCTTCGCCCTCCCACGTCAGCAGCTCCCTCCTGCCTGCGCCCATGCACAGATTCTTTCTTCACGGTCACGGCACTGGTCTCCACTTGGACGATATTCCTCTTTTGTCCTGATTCCGTAACCGCTTTTAGGTGATGGGTTTTCCTCTTCGGGAGATTAGCAGAAGCTTAGCATTAAATACCAGCTATGATCCTGCTCTCAGTAGACCACAAAACATAAACTTTGAAGGTCAAGTGGGAAAAGGCCATTCTGTGGGGAAAAAGAGAACCTCAGTCCTAAAAAAAAGGTCAAATCTCAACCCAGATACTATTTACAGCCTTGCTGCTCACACAGTTGTGTCTGTGTGGACTATAGCAAAAGTATCCGAGAAAGACAGCTGCCTTCTATTAAGTTAACAGAAGGTCACAACTCACAATGTTAATCACCTGCCTCTCAGCCAGCGTGTTTCTATATATTTGTTTGTACCCAAAGTACCTGAGAGTTTTCCATATCTAATAGTACAGGTGATAATAATTTGTATGATAGAGAGACTGGACAAAAACATCGTTGTAGGTAAATGTGTCCCCATCGAATAAGATGAATTTCGCAGCTTGGGAAGTCCTGCCAGGCTGTGTCCCATCCAGGGAGAGGTAACCAGTGATCCGGCTGTGGTTCGGATGCTGGGTGGCACGCAGACCTTCTGGATAGCGTGTGGTAGAGTACAGACAGACAGATGGGGCAAAAGTTGTCCAGGGCTCAGTCCAGTGAAAATGTTACTTTTATTAGTGTTAAATCCCTGCTAAAGGGAAGGATTTTTCATGTGGCTTTCCCCCATCGGAATATGGGCAAAGGGGATCCAAGCGGTTACAGTCGGCAAGTGACGTGCACTTTGGATAAGGATGATTTCCAGCGATCTGACAGACGCTGCGGGACTTTCTGCAGCCCTCCAGCGCCGCAGCCTGTGCTTCCCTGCCATCTCCATCAGGGGACTGAAGCCGAGGCATGAACGTGACGCAGCAATTACGTTCAACCGTATTGGGCTTCGACTGCCAAAATTCAGGTACACCTGTGACATCTGGGCCTGTGAAGTGCTGAATGCTGGCAGCTGTCACTGTCGTCCAAGAAGTTATTTGCAGGGGGAAGGATGCAGGATCCACCCCTGGTGATGAAGGACGTATTTCCGTGCCCACCCGCGATGCTCACAGCGTTTGTGTACTGCCCGTTCAAATGTGCCAGGTGGATCAGATCGGGAGCTTTTGCTTGTGACCTGGAGACCCAGGGTCTCCTCACCGGCGAGGCTGATGGAGATGTGACCAGGGAGGACACGTGTTTGAAAGCAGCAGCGTTATTGAGACTTGCCAACATTATTTCTCCACCCAGCTACTTGTGGGGTGGTCGGGCACCTGTAGGCAATGACATGATAGCCTGGCTGGTCTCTTCCAGCCTTTCTGCTGTTCCACATGGCTAGCTCAGACATACTTTAGATATCAAGGTTGCTATTTTGCTCCTGTGCAGGAAGGGCAATAGGTATCTTTCCACATTATATACCCTGTTAGATCACAGACATATAATCTCTGGTTTCTCTGGGCTTCATCTGTATATGATGAGGGAGTGAGTGAGCCTGGAACTCGGTTGGTCTGACAGTCGGCCGAGCGCAGGGTGCTGTCACTCTCCTGTGAAACCATAGGAAGTGTTTTATGATTCAAGATAAGAAAGACCTTCATTTCCTCCTTCTGTGCTCGTAGGGCTGAGCTGCCGCCAAGGCTGCACCGTCTGCCCTCACAGCCCACTCGCAAAATGGACCAAGAAACCCTGGGAAGCATTGTCCTGCTCGCCCTCGTCACCTTGATAAGTGTTGTCCAGAACGGTAAGACAAAAATAAGCATTTATTTAAGGGCTAAAGGGGAGCTGAGAAAAGTTCAGGGCGACGTATGCCGATCGAATCTTTGGATAGATAACCTCTGGTTATAAGTGCGCGTGTGCTTAGGCACGGCTTTGGCTTTAGAAATTATCTTCTAAGCATAGAATTTTGCATGCTGTTGTTGCAGTATCGTGGCAGGCACACAGTCCTACTCTTGTGATATTCTGGAGGGATTTTGTTATACATGTGTCAGCTAAGGAAAGGAATAATATGCTGGGGTTCCCTGTGACAATATGCATTTAGATTTGATGACGGGGACCTCCTTTCCTGGCTAAAGTCCCTAATGCGGGCAGCTCGTCAGCCAGAGCCCTGCCGCCGTGGGCAGGAGCCGGGGCCCCCGTGCCCTGCAATGGGTCAGACCTTTGCGCGGAGCTGGGCCAAGGGGGCGAAACGGCACCGACTCGTGGGAGGGATCCGTTCGGGTTATTCGTGGGCAGGCAGCGATCCTGCTTTCCTACATCTCCAGGTCCTACAGTTCAACTAATCAGCTGGGGTCCCCAGAACGCTGTGCATTTCCTGCAATGGAGAAGTTTCCTTTTTTAGCTCTTATTCAGAACTCTACAGTCCCTAGTATTCTTCAGAATTTTTAAAATAAAACGAGTTTCTCTCTCATGCAAATCTGGTTTTAACTCGATCATCGTCTCCTAAAAATAAATACATAATCATTTTAGCAGGAAATTCTGCCCAGAATACAGAAAAGGGACTGAGGTTTGCCCAAGCTGCACCGAGATCGCCCAGGTTCGAGAGTCAGCAGTGGGATGGGGGGCTGATGCAAGTGCTCAAAATCTTCCGTGAAGGCTTCTTGGTATGAATGGGAGATGCCCACTGAGCCCAAACCCTACCTTCGGTCCTAGGAAATGAGCTATTCTTGGGCGGCTGCAGAGAGGGGAAGTGGTGGGAGCCTCAGCATAAGCCTGGTTGCCAGAAAGAAAAAAAAAAAAAAAAAAAGACTTGCAGTCTGGTTTAGTTTTGACATAGGCACTAAATGCCACTTCGTGTAACCCAGTGCTCTTTTCTGGTAAATGCACAGTGTGTGTGGTGTCACCAGAATACAGCACGTTGAGATCAGACCACATACTGCAATTAAAAAAATGTTTTAAATACACATTTCTTTGTGTATTTGTGTATTTCAAATACACAATTAAACGGATGGCTTTATATGCATTTTTTTCCTCTCACTCTGAAACTCAGGCATTTGCCTTCCAGCCTTACATGCACTTTTACCTCATGGAAATCCGCCTCTGAGATTATTGACCCAACTGCTACAAATGGGCAACGCGGAGCCTGGCAGAGGACTTAGTGTCCCAAGCACGGGTGGCACACAGCCCTAAACCATGATTTCAGACCTTGCATCATCTGATTTCCTTCTCCCAAGCTTACTGTCTAGAAAGACCCAACTGATATGCAGTCCTACAACGAGTGCAATACTTACGGCAGTAGAAATTCTTGTCAAGGGATATTGTTTGTACTGAACTCTTGCTATGGCTCTGGTTCAGCAAAGCACTTGGGCATCTGCTTGACTGTCTTTAAGTACGCGAAGTCAGTACCGTGTCAGTTCAGGTTTATATGCTTTTCTGCAGCTGGTGCAGGATTAGAAAAGAGTTTGGGTGAATGGTGTTCCCGAAGCTGGAGGTGGGCTGTGGTGCTGCCCTAGTCTGACGTCCATTTACTGTCACCTTGCTCGTGGCGGGAATCTCCATATCCTACAGAACGACTCGTGTGGCCGGATGCCGCTGAGTCACACATGTAGCTTTAGGTTTTGTTCTTGCATCAGGGAGATGTTGCAATTTAGCAGCTTTTAACGCAAGTCAGCGGTCATCGCTGAGCAGATCGGGATGGAGGAAGCAAAGCGAAGTCAACGGGAAGAAGGGCCAACCTGCCTGTTTGCCAGCACTCGCTAGGTTGGAGCTTCAGCGCATGGTTTCTGTTGACATGAACCTGTGAAACAACCAGGCTTGGACTGAACTCTTGTCCATTACCTTGACCAGAGAGGGACTACAGTGGTTCAGGCTCAGGGCAGCCCGTGCAGCCCTGGAGCCTCAGGGCATCATCTCCTGGTGCAGCTGAGCGGAATTAAACCCCGCAGCTCCAGGCCTGCTCCACTCGCTCATCTCATGCCGGCTTGTGAAACCACCCTCTTGCCTTGAGGTTTAGAGTAAAGAGCAGGAAATATAACCATGGTGTTGCAAGCTGCTTCATGCTGTAGGCTCCCATTTCCCTGATGCCAGGTTATCGGCAGCCCAAGATTGCTGATATGTGAGCACGGAGGCACGGCAAGATCCGCCGCTGGATGTGATCCGTCAGCTCTGCTTTGGTCCTTTGCAGAGCATCGGCCAAGCTGAGCCTCAGGCAGCTGGGACCCACCTCTTGGGTCACCTTCTGGGGAGATTTTGGGAGACTGCATGGCCCGTGAGGTTGAGAGGGCTAAGGAGCCGCAGAACTGGGGAGCCACTTTCAGGGTGAAGAGCTCACTTGAAGCAGGAGGCTCTACCTCTCCCTATGGCGGTGAGGTGCTGGGTCCCCTTCTGATTTACTGCCCTCACCTTGGGGGTCCACGTGGTCCTAAGGAAATACGGCCGCTGCAGCGGGGTGGAGGCGATCGACCCAGGCATTTTCTCTAGCGGAGAGGTGGACATCTCGTGGGAGGTGGTTGTCTAAGCTCTTTCTTGAGTCAGTGGAGAAAGATCAGCACTTCAGGGGGGTGGTGTCCCTCATGCCAGTAGCTCTCTGAGGGACGGATTGACCTCTGGAGGTGGCTTTCCTCTGTTTCCTTTTGTCACCCACTGTTTACAGAAGGAGAACACCCATCTCCCCAACACTTCTCAATGTCTCTGAAGTGAGGTGAGACAAAGCCTGCTCCTCCTCCGTGGTGCGGGTGTACGTGAGAACCCTACCTCTGTCCTTTGCCCTGCTGCCCAGTACGTTGACCAAGGATCCATACACCACGTCAGAGATGGAAAGAGCTTCCAGCACAGATGCCCGGACCTCCACAGTCGGATCCTTCCCAGGAGACCCAGCACCCCCATGTCTGCCCAGCCCCGATCCCAGAGACTGTGCACCGGGAGTGTCACCACCAGCACCTCCGAGTTCTTGTCCTCGGTGACCACCGTCACGTTGGACACGTCTGTGTTCAGCCTGATGGCTCTCGGCGTCGTGGAGCCTCTCTGCGGCAGCACACCGGCATTTGGGAAGCGGCAGCACCTGCGGCAGCAGAGAGGGAGATATATATAGCTTACTCTTGGCTTTCTCCAAAGCTGTGGCATCTTCTAGTGATTTCACGTATGCGCTAAAAGGAAGGGAGGAGGTATGCTACGTATCCCAGGGAGCCCATGCAGTCCCAGACCTGCAGGAAATGGTTTCCCATCACAGCAGCTTTGCACTGTACAAAAAAATTGCCGTCCGACCTCATCCTCTTCAGCTAGGTTCTCTTAGACCCCGTAGGCAGGTTAATAACCCCATGCCAAAGGCTGGGGTGGCGTGCGGATGGAGATGATGGGAACTCTTGGTGACTGTGCTGTCTGCTCTGGGGCCTCCAGGGCCAGGTCCTCCAGGAGCCGGCCAGTGCACCGCACTGGTGACAGTGGGAGGGAGGGTCTGAAGCCTGGCTCGGAGCGGGGACGCTGGCTTAAAGCACTGCGGGTTTTTCTGGAGAAAGGCTTTTTTTTACCCAGGGAATCACTCGATATTGGAAGGCAGAAAACTCAGTAGCTTTTGGGGAAGGCAATGGAAGTACAAAAGACCTACTTACAGCATCAGCAAGGGGAAAAAAGAGGTAACTGTTCAGATTCCAGGGATGAAATCCTGCAGCTTATCAAGTTACGCTTCTGTTGTTAGAATAATGTCTTTCCTGATGGGCTATCTTTTATATATCTCTGGCTAATATTCTAACCCACAGAGTGATTTGGGTACACTGAGGTGGGATGTGTGACAATACAGAGCTCGCAGCTTGTAGCCTGTCAGGGCTCTGCCTGGTCTATTTAGACACATGATTGACGGTCTCAGGTTTAGTGTCATCAGATAAAATGTGTTTGTCAAGCTCATAGATACATTATCTTGAGGTGCTGCATTTTTGCAGCAGCTAACACCCTGACACAACACTATTGCTTAAAAGGAGGATACACGCAAGATGGACGTGTAGAGATCAACCATCAGGACCAGGATTTCAATGGGCCTTTCTGGAAAATGAACCAGCCCTGCAGGATGTCCCTGCTTGGGCAAATGGGTATCGCTAAAAGAGAAGAGACTCTCTTGTCTCCCTGCTCTGTTAGAGACCGAGATTTGGGGTTGGCAGCTCTGGCTCGAAGGCTTTTTACCCACCGGAGGCTCCAAGGACCGAGTCAGGGCTGTAATTCTGCGGCAGAGCGAGGTGCAGGCTGCCAGAAGCGCGGTGCGGGGACGAAGCAGGGCTCTGAGTTGAGAACCTGCTGTCAGTCGCGTGGGAATACATGGGCATGCCTGAGGTCCCGTCGCACTGCACACTTACACGGAGGGTTTGGTTTTACCTCGGTGACAGAGCAAGCACCGCTGGCCACATCCTGCACCTCCACGCACCCGCGTCCTCTCCTGCCATCCAGCCTGGATGCTCGTGAGAACAGAGCTGAGCCCACAAAGCCCAGCTCCTGCAATATCTCCTAGTTGCATCTCAGATCAAACACTGTGGGTTTTTTTTTAACAGCTTTTTTTGCTAGCAAACTGGAGCATGAAAGCAAACACTGCAACGGCAAGGGGTTCCAGCGGCCGGGATCCTCCGCCTTCGACCGCGTCTACACGGCCAAGTGAGTAAGCAAGCCCTGAGGAGCCGGTGGGGGCAGAGAGGGGTTCGTCTCTCTCTTCATTAGGGTTTAATCCAAACTCTTTTACGGTCCAGACTTTGCTCCGCAGTCCCATTGCTGTGGCGCGCAGTGCAGCGGCATTTAGACCCATGGCTCTCCAGTATGTTTGCTGGTGAACCCAGCTCCTTTCTGGACACCGAGTGCTGTACGCGTATGGGACTTGCAGCCCTTGCGCGTATTGCGTCCTTCCATTTGGGAGCCCATTCGCCCCGCAGTAGCTAATGCTGGAAGCGTGATACAAGCACAGCTCGTGTCCCAAGGGGGCTGTGGATCAAAAAAAAAAAAGAGCTGGTGGAGAGATGCTGACTTGCTGAGGAGCAGGTCGGTGGCAGAGCTCGTACAAACCCCTGTGCCTCTGTCCCCAGGCAGCTCCCTCAGCACACGGCTCTCCGCTTCTCTGCCCCATCGGTACCTCTTGTCTTTGACATCCCTTCAGAGAGAGCAGGGGGGAAATGAATTCCGACCCAGAAGAGAAAAGAACATAAAATGTTTTTAATTACCCATGAAGTATTGCTTGAAACTGGATGGGGCATCCAAGTGCTGCCCTTCACAGGTGTGCAACCTCTGCCATGGGCAGAGCGCTTCCCCCTTGGAAAGCATTCCCAGCCAAAAGAGGCAGCTGGAAATCACTCCCCTTCTCCTGCAGAGACATGTTAACTGTCAGACACTCCTACTTGCTGTGGGATTTTCCTTTTGTTGGTTTCACGCAGCTCTCAGCGCCACTAATTTGATTAATATGACTTAATTACAAGGATCTCCCAAGCCACTAAAGCACACAACATCTATTATACACATGCCTGGCTCAAACAGGTTAGAGGCTTTCACAGGTGCTGGGCGGTTTGTTTTCCTCATCAGGCAGGACAAAGGCATCCTTTATCCCAGTGGGGACACAGGGAAGCAGACCTGCGGGCAAGGCGGCTGCCGTCTTCGGGCACGGACAAGCCAGCCGGCCCCCAGCAGCTGCCTGGGGTAAAAGCCCACCCGCAAGGGCGTTAGTGCAGCCCAAATTCACGCCCCACCACCCTTTGCTGGTGAAACATGCCGATCTGGGTTCTATTTCCCTATGTTCTGATTTTTCTCGTATAAATTTCTTTCTAGCCAGAACTGCGGACACGCGTACCCTACGTTTCTCGCTGTGCTTTGGTGCGCTGGCCTTCTCTGCAGCCAAGGTAACGCTCATTTATTTTTTTTTCCCTTCAACCTTGCACCACTTTCAGCAAGGGATGGCAAGCGCTTCAGAGGTTGCGCTTCCAGGGACCAAATCCTCCTGCAGCGGGGGAACCTGTCTCATCTGGCTGTCCTGCAACTACGCATGCTGTTTAATTAGCAGCACACTTCTGGCAAGGTTTATGCCAACAGATGTAATAATAATGTGGGTTGGGGATGCTTCCCATACAGGCATTACGGATGAGATCCCTCTGTTTTGGGTGGAGGGTTTAGTAATTGGATGCTGGATGCCACATTATTCACCCTCAGGACTGGAAATGGGCTCATTTGATTAAATTGCCAGAGCTGCCAGCCTTATCCAGCGCTAAGGGCAGCCCAGGAGTATCTACCTGCATTTCTAAATATGATCCCCTTCAACGCAATTTGAGTTTACCTAAAGTTGAGTACTCTCCCGGGGTGTGTGGCTATTCTTTTCCAGAAAGAGGCGTTTCCTGACCAGAATAAGACGGGCTTTTGCCTGCAGGTATAGGGAAAGCTAGAATTAGGGGGGGAAGCCCCTTTTTATGTGCTCAGAAATGAGTATTGGACCCTAGCATAGTCCTCCACCTGCTCCTAGAGAAGTGCATCTATCGACTACCTTTTATTTCTGGTGAAGACGGTGCCTGAGCTGGCACCCTCCTCCCCAAGCCCGGCATGACCCACACTGGGTTTCCAACAGGGACGAGT
This sequence comes from Leptodon cayanensis, assembly GCA_027564655.1. Classification (NCBI taxonomy): domain Eukaryota; kingdom Metazoa; phylum Chordata; class Aves; order Accipitriformes; family Accipitridae; genus Leptodon; species Leptodon cayanensis. Next base: position 3,760,065 of record JANXJC010000026.1, on the reverse strand, counting down.
GTTTGCTCTGCAGTGGGCACAGCTGTGGGCAGGATCACACCCACAAAGTCTTCAGAAAAGCTGGAGTGAGGGCAAGGCAAGTGCTCTTTCCCACGCGAAGCTCTTTGTCCCGGTTCCAGCCCTGGTCCCACAACCCAAGGCTGCAGGTTCCCCTTTCCCGGTCCAGCCCAGGCAGCAGATGGGGACAGTACGTACAGCGAGACCCGGGCTGGTGTTTGTAACGCCTTGTTTTACCCTTTACCCAGCTCCTGCCGCCTTTGCCGGCCTGATGTACTTGTTTGTGAGGCAGAAGTACTTTGTGGGCTACCTCGGGGAAAGGACTCAGAGGTAAGACCTTGAAGAGCCTCTTGACAAAACCCGCGGTGCGGCAGGAGCGCAGCCGGGCGCTGCCGCTTCCACGGGCACAGCTGCTGGCTCGGGGTGCTGCCGGCGGTGGGGGCTTGCATGGGGAGGGGGGAGAGCAGGAAAATCCTCCTCTTCTGGGTGCACGGGAAGAGCTGCGGGAGGCACGGGAGATGCGGCGGCACCAGGGTCAGGGGAGCTGCAGGAACAGAGCGGCTGCTCACGGCAAAGGCACACCTTGGCACGTTTGGGCCGCTATTTGCACAAGACTGGCCTTTTATAGTAATAAAACTCGTTGCGCACATGTGAAACAAGGTTGTGCCGCAGCCTGTGATGGCTGAGAAGGCATTACAAGTCCCTCTGAATAGCCACTTTTGTCAGCAGCAGCCTACACTGAGCACCGGAGGCCAAATCCAGACCCAACTGGATACTGAAAATGGTATTTAAGAGTGCAAGACAGAGCAGAAATTTGCCCCCTCCGTCTCAGCCCCCGAGGTCTTTCAGCTTGTCTTAACAGCAGAGGCCAAAGTCTAAGGACTTCTCGCGTGAGGTGACGTACATTAACGAATCGCTTTCCCCTCTTTCTGTCTCCTCAGCACTCCCGGTTACTTGTTTGGAAAGCGGATCATTTTGTTCCTGTTCCTCATGTCCGTGGCTGGAATACTCAACTACTATCTCGTCTATTTTTTCGGAAGTGACTTTGAAATGTACATAAAAACGATAACCAGTGCAATCTCTCCGTTACTGCTCATCCCCTAGCTCCCGGCAGCACCGAGCGGGTCAGCGTGCTTAATATATCGATACCCAGAAGCAGCCATAATTCAGCTGTTTAAGACGTGAACCCGTAACCCTTTTAGATTGCTGTAAATCTCATGCTTGATGGTCTTTGTAGTTTGATTTAACCTTGCTTTTCCCTTCAGGAAAAAGATTTATTGCGAGCACTCGGCATGCCCAAGGAATGGTAACAACTTCTAGTTAATTCTTTAGAGTTTTTTTCCCTAAACTGCAGCCTGCAAGCTGATGGCATGACTGGAAGGGGCATCGTACTCTTGCTTCACAACTAGCCTGTACTTAACTTTCGCCCCAAAACCCAGGAGCCGCTCAGCGTCGTTCCCGACTGATAGCTCCTGCGGTTATCCCCAGGCACAGGCACAGCCTTTCGCCAGCATCCCGCACGCCCCTGCCCGCACAACGGCACGGACCAGCCTCGTCACCTACCCTTTCCCAGCCTCTTCACCTACCCTTTCCCAGCCTCGTCACCTACCCTTTCCCATCCTTGTCACCTACCCTTTCCCTCCCACTTGTTGACGACCGAGCTCCCGCTGCCGCAGGAGGGTGGCAAATTGGCCTCCGTCTGGTCTTCCTTGATAAATATTCATGCGCGTAACGCTCCCAACGCTGATCTCATTTACGCTTGAGCCTTTTTGTTCTCGCAGAGCTGTGGAGAGGGGTCTTGTGTAAATGAGGGGCTGGTGTATTGGCGGCGGGGTTGGTTTTGTTTTGCTTGGCTTTGTTTAATAAAACAGTCTAAAAGGATGAAATCTGTTTGCTCCCATTTTCTTTGCCCGGTGCATGATCCCAGTGCTCCGCGGCTCGGCAGCTGGCCGGTGAGCGGAGCAAGGGGAGCAGCACCGGGCTTTTTGTGCGAGCTGCTAATCGCCCCGGGCACGGCCTCACAAGGGAGCGAGTTTAACGACTCCCTCTCTATGAGCAAGTTCAATTTTCTGCCTCTGCCGCTAACAATGTGCCCCTACAAGTCCATACCAAGGAGCAGTTTGATGAGAGAAGCGGATCGAGGTAGGCAAACAGGCCAGCACAATTGTTTTAAACGGTGCTACCCTACGAGTGCTTAAGCCCTTACGGCTGTCTGATTACCGCATGCAGGATGGATAAAGCTGTATTTTATGACTCCTTTGGGAGGGACGGAGACGCCTTGCTATGTGAGAAGAGGGTTTGCAGAGCTGTTCGCAAACGCGGGTGCAGAAAGCCGCCTGCCTTTGTACCACACCAAGGCTGGTGGGTTTTGTTGCTGCCCGACGGGGCGCAGGCACTTGTGCACGGCTACTCTCCTCTGCACCCGGCCGTTTGCGCTGCCAAAATAACCTACATCTGTTTTTTTCCTATCTTCTACAGGAATTTTAGGTGGGAAAGGTTAGTGATAAACATACTTATTGCGTGATGATTAGCTAATAAATGTTCTCACTGGTTAGAATAGGTAATTCAAAAAATATAATCTAACCTCCTAACCTATAGCTGCTGAGATGCCTTATTCCTGGGTGCAGCACTGAGCTTCCTTCCCTCCTCTCCTTCTCAAACAACCGTAACACACCCCAAACCCTGCTTCACCCCATGCTTCCCTGCCGCCCTCTCTCTCCAGAGCCCATCGGCAGCCGCCCATCCTTGGTGGTCACCCACCACCCCTCTGCCCCAGGGGGTCAGCCCTCCGAGGGATGGCAGCACCTCAGGAGGAGAGGGCTAACCCCTGTGGCCTGGAGTTACAGAGCTCTTCTGCACCGCTGGTTATCAGAAAAGGTTCACGCTGCCGCCGCCGTCACCCGCTTCAGAGGAGGAGATGCTTCCCCAGCACCCCAGTCCCTGCTTTCCAGCCAGTCCGGTCTCCCCGAGGTCTGAGACTTGTCTATGGAGACCATCGCTTGTGGGAGGTGGTTCTCCCAACCCTATGTGTCCACCTTGCAGGTGCCCCCGGCTGGATGAGTCTCCCCTGGTGCCTTTTTGTCCTCTATAGCAAGAAGCAGCTCACTTGAGCTCCTTCTGATGTTTCACGCTAGCATGGGAAGAGGTGCTCCACCAGCCAGCTATAAAGGGCAGAGGACTCGAATGTCTATTTTGGGTCAGATAATCTACCCCAGCACTGTCAGGCCTCTCTGTTGGCTCGATGGTTGGTTTCTACACAGCTGTATTCAGATAAGATCAGGCCATCTTCTGAGGGAACTAAGGCCCATCTTTTGCTGTAATAATTTATTTTGCAAGAGTATCTCCTATTTACTTCCTCAAAGCCTTTCTGATAACAAAAGAAATGAAAATGTAGGCAAAATCTGTTTTCCATCTATCTATAAATGCAAATGGTGATAGTGTCAGACAAACAGGTGGTACGTAAATTGACCACTATGAAAATTCTCTGTGAACGTCACACTGTGTTTTCCATGTCACAGGCAAGCCTTGTGGTTGCACTTGCCTTCCCACTCTTTCTATGAAAGGAAGGCAACGTCAGTGCTATTTGGGCTTTCCCCACTGTGTTAGACAGCTCCGGTTTTGGGGTTTGGCAGTAAAACCACCCTGATCTGGGTGGTACATTTGCCAGCACTTTGCACACAAGCTAGTCAGAAAGCCACGAACATAGGCTCATTGCAGGGGTGTCGGACTAAGTGCCCTTTAAAGATGCCTTCCAACCCAAACCCTTCTATGACTCTATAGATCCACCTGCAAAAGTACATACGCTGCTGTAAAAGACATACAGGTGTATACTGGGGTCACATACACATGAACTCACTGGGACCTACTGGGCTGCATTGGACGTGGGGACGTGACCGGTTGCAGAAATGACAGTCCCCTTTGACGGCTCCCATTCCAGGCTGGCTCGCAAGCTCCGGGGGCCAGCACCCGCCTTTGGTGCAGCGCTGGGCACGGCAGCGCCCGGCCTGGAGCCGGGGCTCCACGCGAACGCCTATGGCTTTCCCATCCTCCTCATCGCGCCGATGCTGCTCCTTGTCCCGTTCGCCGCGTTGCCAGGCTGTGGGCTTTGCTCAACCATCGGTGCCCCGGCTCCTTGCCACGGCGTGCCACGTGGCTGTTCGTGCATCGAAATCCCGGGTACGCAGATAAACGTATTGTCTGTGTGTGTATATGCATAGACACGGTCTGTTTACTCACTATATCTGTATGTGTATGTGTATATATATAATCTATCTATCTGTATCTAGTAGGTGCTGAGTCACGTGAATGCTAGAGGCTTTTCAGGGAAGCGGGTTGCTCGGGCACCAGCCCTCTCGCAGCTTGCAGGCTGTGTACACCAGAGACTGCGGAGAGTGCTGGAAGCTGGGCTATCGCAGAATGCTTTTGATCTGCTGACAAAGGCCTGGAGTACGTACAATATTGCTGCCACAGTAACCGCATCTGCTTCTGCACAGCACTACAACCCTCTAGTGGAAACTCGGCCCTATCGGCACGCCGGTGCTTCTGGCCATGGGATGAGCCGTTCCTTTGAGGTTTGAAGCCTGACGGCAATGCAACAGCATTCACGTTTCTGAACAGATGCGTTGTTGCTATGGAATGCTATTTTTTTATTATTCTAGCATGTAGGAGCCTTGGTCCTGAAGCAGGACACCCATCCTGCCCATCCCAAAGCAAGCAGCCCTGCTTAGCACAGGGTCTGAGCAAGCAGGTAACATCCAAGTGGGATAAGAAATCTGTGCACACCACCCACAAGGGTTTCCTGCAGTATTTCCCAGATTCCCAGTTCCCCAGAACTTGCAAAAATTGGCCTGTGCCGTATCAGCTCAGCCTGAGTCACGTCTACGCCAAGTCAAGTTTCCAACTGAGTCTCTGAGGATCAGGAGAGAAGTGCTGCTGGCGTGGAGGAAAGACTGGCCCTGGGCAGCTTCTTCAGCCCTCGCCTGCTCTGACATTACTTTCTTCGAGCAGAGCAGCTGGTTTAATAGTCACAGAAACCTTTCAAATGCCCTGTCGGGGCGGGATGCTGCAAAACATTGAGCACTGGCCCAAGTCAGTGCTGTGCCTTTTGCAGACTGCAGTGGGAGCAGAATTAGGCCATGCAGGGAATGCTTGGAAATAGCCCACCCTTGATAAGTGAAAGGGCAGTACAGAATGAGAACAGTGGTAAAACCATTCCCTGGGTGATTTTTAAAACGGTCTCGTGTCCCAGCCGGAGCGAGCAGGGTGAGCGTTCCCATGGAAAATCCCCTTAGTGCTGCAGAGCCCACCAGCGCCTGCCCAGCATCCTTGCAGAGGACATGCTGCCACCTGGGAAGGGAAAGGACCTTGGAGGCTGTGACGTCCCTTCGAGGCACCCGAGGGACAAGAACGAGCTTCACCGTCCCTTGGGGTAATGAAGACTGCTGCCCTGGGGCTGTTGGGGGGAGCGCAGGACACCTCAGCTGCGGCTCCTCTCACGGCGGTTCAGTGCCTCCAGGGATTAGGACGGAGAAGCATCCTCTGCCCCGCTAACTGGCTGCAGCAGGGAAAGAGCTGCTTTTAGCAGCGCTGCCATGAATGCCAGGAAAACATGCCTCGTGGGGAAGAACAGCTTGAGCTGGTGCCCGATCTCTGCCCCTCGGTGTTCCCGTCCTGGCGGAGGGAGGATGCTCCATCCCTCCCGCCTGCCAGAGCGTCTCACCGCTCCCAGCCAGCGCGCAGAGACACGAAAGCTGGCAAAAGTGAGATTCCTGCCCCAAAGGACAAAGAGCCTCCGCGGCGAGCTCTTTTTCCCTTTTAGAGAAGAAATAAATAACTTTTCAATTTCAGCCGCAAGGATCTTCAGGCTGCAAGACGATTTCGTCGGACGGACGAGCTCCCGGGGCCTCGTGCTGGCTGCCTACTGAGCTGCTCCGATGCCGTCCGCTGGGCGCTCCCCGCTCATCCCTAGGGGAAGGGGACCGGACATGATGTGGGGCATGGAGAGCGGACGGGGTGCGGTTTTCGCTTAAAAAAATAAAGGTGTGTTGGCATGGCTGTGGAGTTAAACTCACGGTTAGAGCAGTGCCATTTCTGCCACGTGGGAGCCGGCAGGGACCGCTTGCACGCCGTGACCTTTCGCAAGGCCAGGGGATGCTTCGGGAGGCTTAGGGCATGTAAGAGCACACGGTTGACTTATTGACCCTGCGTTTTCCCAAGGGAGCGCTACCACCACCTTCATCCCCAAAAAGTGTTTTCCGTGCTTTTGGCACAGCACTTCAGAGGGGGACAGCCTGACCCAGCGAGAGCCCCCTCGGTGCTCTGGGATTAAGCAGAGCGGCACGACATCTCCTGGCCAGCCACTTCACGCTTTCCATTTGCACTGCAGCAAAGAAATTTATTTTCCAAAGGCCCTCAGCAGATGGGAGGGGACGGTGCGCGTCCCTGCCAGCAGCTGTGGGGCTGTGGTACTGCCGTGTCCCTGTGCTCTCCCACCTCCACGGGAACCGTGTCCCCTTGCTGGTGGACAGATGTTGGTGGACAGATTTACTTCATTCTGTCAGACTAGGCAGCTTCAGCCATAAACGAAAGCAGGCAGGCATTTGTCAGAGTTTAAGTCACAGCTCAGTCCTGAGCTATGTTTAACAATACTGTGGCTTCTTGCAAGATATCTCGCTCCACACACCTTCAGCAGAGGCTGTGGTGAAGAGCAGAAAATAATAGTTTTGATGGTATAACCCCTCTTCTCAGCCTAGCTCTGGCCTCATTCCCCAAATCCCACTTGCCCCCTTTCCCTGCTCCCCTCAGGCTTCCCAAGCATCCCCATTCATTCATCCCTCTCCATGTTTTTTGTCCCCTCCACACCCCTCCATCCAGTCAATACACCTCTTGGTGGAGCTGCCTGGTGAGCCAGTGCAGGGAGCTGATCTGGCTGAAAACAACCTTTTTTTTTCACCCTTTGTTGGCTTGTTTTTAACCCATCTGAGCTCCCTAATCACAGGTGGGGACCCCGACAGAAATACTTGTGGAGCTTATGGTGTTTCCCCTCTGCGCGGTGTAAGCGTTGTGCTGATGTGTTAGTTTTGAGGCACTCCTACGTGCGTGAGGTTTCCTTCCCCTAATTCACAGCGAGTTATCGCAGAGTCACCCAGCGGCCAACCTCCCCCTTCTCTCACCTTATACCATCCGTAGGATCGACAGAGCATCCCACGCAGCGCAAACGTGACTGTACCTGGATTCTGCCAAGCTTGCAACCTCGGCTGCAGATCTCTGACAGTACAGATCCTACTCAGGACATACCAGTGACACAGTTTACAAATGGAAAATAGCAGCAGGAAACTCTGTGCAGGCATGTTATGGGGACCAAATACCCTGCCAGTCATCGCTAGTCCCACCCACTGGTGGTTTAAAGGCTCCTGGGCTGCTATATTTCAGAAAAGTACTTTCATTTCGTGAACAGGGGCTTAAGTTTGTGATTTTTTTTTTTTTTTGATCAAAGTAGGAGGATGTAACCCTTCTGACAGGGCTTCACTGGGGGCATTGCAGTCTCGGCTCAAATTTAGAGAGGTTGCTAATAGAACAGCAGCTCCGGCTCCCTGGCAAAAGTCCGCTGAACTTTTCCTGTTCACACGCAAGCCACACTGCCTTGGAGACAGTCTTTTATGAAAAGGGAGAAATGAAAAGCAGAAAGGTAGATAAACGGTGATACACCCCTACCCTTTCACAGCCCAGTCTCCCCAGTGAGGTGTCCTGGGCCAGCCGGCTCTTTGCTCCCATGAGGTGCCAGCAAGTCCTCATCCCACCGGAGCCACCGCTTCCCTGCGGGACTGCACGCATCTCCCCGAGCCCGGCATTTCTCCAACGCTGCGAGCCTGGAGCTCAAGGCTTACCACGGTTGCACCTCAGTGGTACCTAGCCTCCAGTATTTCACTATAAAACATGTTTGCGAGAGGCTGCCCTGGTGCTGAGTGCCCTGCATCGCCTCCCGCTCTGCGGTGGGCTACTCCGGCAGCCTGGATCACCCCTCACCTCCCTTCCCTCTGCACCCCCAGATCCCCTGCCACACATTCTGGTTTTCCCCCCCCGCGCCGTGTGGTCTGAGGATCTGCCAGCAGGCAACGTGCTCGACACCCTAATTTGAAATCCTCATCGACCCCACCAGGGCCGCATTCCTGGCACCCATCAGGCGCAGGGCATGACGTGCCGGGTATATGCTCGCTCCGGGATGCGGAGATGCTCATCCACGTGGCCGTGGGCGATCCGGACCGCTGACAGTCGAGATGTGAGGTTGCACATCCCATGGCAAGGCTGTGGTTTCAGACAGCACTGAGCACGTTTGATAGCCTGCAGGCGCTGGAAGGAGATGGTTCATAACTCCCTATGCTTTCCCCAACCCTTGCTTTCCCAGTCCTGGTCCTGCTCTCATCCCCACCTTTGCTTCAGCTGCAGCACCCAGCAGATCTTTCCCTGAGCCACTTCACCCTCTCAAACGGCAGAAGATCACCCATTTCTGGGTGTTACAGCTGTCTGCAGAAAAAGTCCGGGAGGCCAGAGCTGCTGCAAGATTAATTGCAGGGTGGGAAGTGAAGGGTGCAGCCTCTGCCTGTGGCTCTGAGTTGTGTCCGGCTTGGTGGAGCTAAGGTTGCATTTGGATGATGTCTGGCTGGTTATGGTGTTGGACTTGAGATCAGTGGTGTCATCCTGTGCTGGTTCAAATGCTGCTTTTAAATGCCGCCAGAAATCACAGGAGGCTTGGGGAGTATTGCTGTGTTTGCTCTGTGCTTACGCCCGTTCATAGGGATCTGCTCTCAGCCACAGTCAGAGGCAGCATCATGTCGACAAGAATTTTTGGTTTAACTCAGTACAGCTGATCTTATGTCTTGATGAATTTCTGCTCCCAGCTAATTTTGCGAAGCGCACCATGGCTCTCCACCAAGGCAAGGGGAACGGAGCGGTGATGCACGCTGCAAATCAATTAAGAGACACCCTGCCAAATCTGTTCCTTTGCCAAACCATTCTTCAAATGACTACGGGATGGTACAAGTGGGTTTTATTAGTATAGCGTGAAAAATTCAGCACTGTAAGCGAAAGAAAGATTAGTCCACCAACCCTCAAGACTGCACCCGGGCTGGGCTTGTTCTGGCCCTCCACCGCACAAACCTCAAGCCTGGATGGCACCAACCTGCTCTAGGGTTTGCAGTGGAGAAGTAACCTCCTCCTACACATTTCCCAGGGGAGGAGACCTCTCTGCTGGCCCGGGGCACGGCGTGCTCCTTGTGCAGGAGCTCTGCACAGCTGCAGCCCCCAGGGCAGTAACAGCTGGGAGTTGGTCCCGTCTCTTTGTGCCTTGGGTGAGGAGACAGGTCCTGGGGCCCACGGCGAGGCTGAGCAGCCCCCCACCCAGCGAGCATCCCGTTGGCATCCCCGGTCCACCTGGGGAAGCTCCCACGAGCAAAACGTTGCTATCACTTGAAAGCAACGTGCGGCAAAAACCCTCTGGGATGCAGCTCGTCCCGTCCTGAGCCACCCTGCTGCCCGTGGGCAGAAGTTGCCATCTCCCGGCCACCGTCCTCCCACCGCTGCATCCTCCACGCCACGGAAGGGTGATCCCACGCAGGCAAATACCACCGCTCCCATCCTGAGGTCCCTCCGCTACTGCTGCGTGTCGCCGCTGGTGCTCAGCACCCTTTTCCCGGACCTAGACCCCATGAGATGCGGTGCTGCCCCGCCGAACCTTTGTTATTGATGAGAAATTCAGCAATGCAGCCAGCGGCAGCAGCTCTGCTCTGAGTCTGCTGTGTTACGTGGGGGCTGGAGCGGGTCGGAAGCCAAGCTGTGCCTGAACTGCCGCTGGCAGGACCGGTGGCACGTCCCAACCCATGCTGCTGGACCCGCTGCGGCTTGCAGAAGAAGGGGCGGCAGGCTGGAGCCCTCATTTAGGGAAGAATTGGCACCCTGGGACTGATGTGCTCCCTTCACCCAGGTTTTTTTTTTTGTACAAGTAGGGCAGGAGCAGCCCTGGAGGGAGCTGTGCAGAAGGCGTGAAAGACAGGGTGCACGCACCCTGCAGGGCCACCGAAAGCCCCTGAAGCCTGCACCGTTGCACCCACGGCATCCCGTGCTTAGTGTCCTTCAGCAAAAATGCCACCGAATGCAGGCTCAGGGCAGACCTAGATCAGACGTGTACCTCCAGAAAAGCCGGCACAAATACAGTGCCAGCAGCTGTGAAAGCGTGGCTCGGGGCAACATTTGGCAGGATCCTTAATGCTTCCCTCCCTCCCTTCTGGGCCGAGAAAACACAGAGGGTGATGCAGCAATCTTTTCTTCAGCACAGCCTGTGTCGCAGCTCTTTGTTTTATGGTGGAGGTGTAGCAAGCCTAGGAAGGCTACACATCCCAGGAAGCGTCTATATGTGGACAGCTTCCGAAACCTAGTTCAAACCAGTCTGCGATGGGTCTTGGCAAATGTCAGCTGGACAAGGTTTCATGAAAGTTTCATTCCCAACATGGCAGTGTTCTTTACTGTTGCTGTCTGGGGTTTTCTAACCCAGATGGCAAATGCTAATTGGCTTTTTCCTGTGCTTGACTACGGTAATATGTTTTACGCTAACAAGGGATCTAAAGTTCATTATGGGCCCAGTTTCTTGGTCTTTCATTATAAACTGCAGTAGAAATTTGTGGGAGGTATGTTTAAGATATCCCTACCATAAGTGTACAATTGTGGTATAGCCCTGTGGAAACTATACAAGGGTACGTAACTCATTCTTTATACTCACCATCTATGTGCGTAAAGCTAAAATTATGGCATATATCTAAAGTTCTTGCACTGGTACCCTGCTCATTAGACTGGGAGACCCTACCGATTACGTTATGGAGTTTATTACTTTGCCATTGGCAAATGTCTAGTGACACTGAGATTTTGGGTACAGGAGCCTCCCAGGATTAAGTGTGCCTTGGACGGGAGGTGCAGAGAGCACTGGAACAGCGCCGGTGCCAGCTTCTAGCACAGGACCACTCAGTGCGGCGGCTGGGATGGAAGCAGAGCCGTGTCCCCTGCTCCTGAGGACCTGTCACCGTCCTGCATCTCAAACACCGTGGCCTTGGGGCCGCGAGAGGATCAGCTGAGCCTGGCTAACTCACATGCTCCTCTTCTGCCTCAGCACATATTATATCACTTAGGGTGATGCTCTCCCAACAGGTCTCAGGATTTAGTGCAGTTCGTATTTGATCAGGCAGATCCCCAAGGAACCATTTGAATAGCAGAGGATACGAGTACAGAATATGAAGGGACCACCTGGGTCATTAAACCCAGTCCCCTGTTGTCCCTGGCAACCATATAATAGATATTTAATCCAGAAAGGCCCAACTACCTCCATTCCTCCTCCCCTGTGTGGCCGGAGCCTGTAACGTGATATTAAAGCCGTCACTGAAAGCACATTTCTTGCTGCAAAAAGGCAGAGCTCCCAGAAAATGGAAAGTCTCTGGTGTCTTTGGCCATAATATATCGGTAGGAATAACACGGTTCCCAGCAATACCATTTCACACAGAGCCAGACTTGGCATTTCCCCAAACACTTTCTCAGCCATTTTAGAGATTTATACCTAATAATTGCATAGCTGGATAAATAATTAAACTCTGAGGTTTTGTCCTAGCTTTTTTCTTATAAATAAATCCCTTATTCACAAGCTATATTAAAACACCTGTCAGTAGTGTACTGTGCATTTAATATTGGTGACTCTCTTATTTCCTGCCCGGGTACATTGATTTTATTTCCATTATCTGTACTCTTTTATTTATGCAATTATCAGACCTGTCTTTCATCAGAAATACATCTACATTTCTATGTGTATAGGTGTATAGCACTGTATTGGAGCTGATTCACATACACCAACACACATACACAAAGGGTTACAGAGAAGTGGGTCGGCACAAGGCAGAAACCCACCACAAAATGATGGAGCCATCCTAAATGGCATCTGATTGCTCTGAGTGAATGCTGAGATGTGGCAGAGCTCTAGCAGACCACGTTGTCCCACCGAAGGAGGGCTTTGAAGGAAGAGCAGTGACTCCCAACAACGAACTCGAACCCTGCAGAGGAACTGTTGGTTAATGTCTAGAAATACCCTCAGAAGATTTTCCTAGGAAGGGGAAGATTAAGAAGGCAGATAGAGCTATTGCAGCACTGAGCTCTCACGGGACCTGGTGTTAGCAGGTATGTATTAAGCATCTAAGAAAGTGAGGGATAAAGAAAACAGAAAGAACAGCATTAGCAATATATCCACCTTTCGGAAACGTACACCGCTCCCATTTCGTTCTTGGTGTGCCCCAAAGTTGCACAACTACTGAGAGTCAAGGACAGGAATAGAGATATCGGGTTAGATTTATAAAAGGACAGGCAGCCTCAGCGCTGGGAAGAGATGAGCACATTGCCTTTCATCAGCTGGAGGCAGATTTATGGGAGGGAAGAAGAGGGAGGCTAACGGGGCCGTTGCTCTCCCGCACCCCATTACCGCTGCCTGGTGTGGCACGTGCTCTGCCTTTGTCAGCCGGGCTCTGCTGCCCCCCATCCCTACCCCAGCCATATCTGGCCCCGTTTTAATTTTCACCCCCTCCGTCAGTCCCTTGTGCAGCTTCGTCCCCTCTCCCTGTCTTCACTCTTCTCCCGAGTTAGATGAAATCTCTCTTCCAATTTAGGGAACGCCGTTTGCAGCCCGCAGGAATTAGCATCTCCTTGGAGGATGCGCTGGGGAGGAGCAAGCAAGGCAAAAGCTGTCCAGGAGCAGCCTGAATCTCATGTAAACAGAAACGTCAACTCAGAAGAACCCAGAAGCCTGTGTTTTCTCTGCTCTTGATTCTTTTCCCATTTTATGCCAGCTGGGTGCAGTTGTGAGCTAGAGCTGATGGAGCTGCAGGGAGTAGGGCAGGGAAGACCAGTGGCCATTACAGAATCCCACAGCAAAGGTGGGGTATAGCCAGCACGGACCTGAGTCCACCTGACCTCCTTAGTGAAAACTGGGCTAGTCCGTATCAGTTTGCTTGTTTGGTCTATGGTGCTGTCCCAGAAATGGTAGTTAATTAATGTTCAGCTGTGGAGCGGCCATGAGCAATTAGCACCACAAGCTGCTAAAGCTGGCACTGCTGCAAAGAGAGGTGTTTGTAGACCCACAGCTTGAAAAGTTAAAGCTTTGGCCAGTACTTCAGCAAAGGACTTAAAACTGATATACAGGGCAGCAAGTACTTAATATAATAATGCAGACAAATCATTTTGTCCCCCCTTCCGATTTCTAAAACATGATCACATCACACTTGCCATTAAAAACAAAATCTCCTTTCTCAGTAGACCTACACCTTAGATGGCATCATCAGTTCAAGGATTCTTCCAGCTCCCCATGAGATTTCAACCAACAGATGGCAGCAACCCTATTCCTAATGGCACTACGGCTACGATTTGCGTTCTCATCAAGACACATGGTTACCAGGATTCCTGGGATGCTTCGGACCTCACTGATGAGCCTATGGTCAGAAAGGCACCAGAAATGTCCCTGTAAAAGAGCAATTGGCTGTGAAACACAGAGTCTCCACTGGCTGCACTCTCCATTGAGTTCTTGGGGGCAGGATGGCTTAAACGAGGCTAGAGATGCCCCAGAAAACACGGCTGAGTCCTACCAGAGACATCAAACACCGCAGCCCCACCGGCCGTGTGGAAGCTGGCATGACCTTTTTTTTCATACGTGAACTCTGCATGTTTTACGTAACTCATCGAGTTACGCGCTGCCTCCACGCTGTTTGCGAAACAGCTCTTGGCACGAAGCGCGCGTAGGTGGTCCTTTCGGTCAAACGCCCTCGGCGCTTCTCACTTCTCCTGGCGCTTCGCCACTCGTCCTGTAAAGGCGTTTGGCCGTTCACAGGCAGCCACGGGCTTTTCCCTCTGACAAACCACTTGAAACTAAATATCCTCACGTAAAAGTTTTCTTGCTCAGCCAGCACTTACATTTTACATCTGCTCTTTATTTTAAATGTACAGTTAAGTTGGCCATGCGCATCAATGCTATAAAATTCATTTTTGTGTGGACATCCGACAGACTCCCCACATATCTTGTACATATTTTTCAGTATGTGAAATGTATAGCCCCAGGGCTAGGCAACGCTCGTTAAAAAATTTCCTTGGCCTACCACACCATGTTGGAGAAGGGATTCGGTGGATTTGAGAAGCAGGAGGGAGCTGGGTGCTGCAGGGCTGGCCCTGCCTTGCTGAATTCACTTTCTTCTCCCCAATGCCAGCGTGGTGGTCATCTGCCCCTCCTGGGCACTGGTCATCGCTTAGCGGGTGCTGCACATGTCGTGGTGCAAGGAGAAGCATGGGGATGAAAAATGTAGCTGAGCGGGAGGTATTGAGGAGGAGAAGACGGGAGACATGGGAGAGCAGGGGCAGGAAGAGACATCACGTTAGGCTGGAGTTACCTCCCCACTCACCGGCGTGCTCCTAATCTGAACGAAGGCCTCAAGCGAAGAATCAGCAATTCCAGCAAGCAGAGGAAGGGAAAACCTTGAGAGAGACCGCTGGTTTGCTGGCAGTGTCCTAAGCTCTGCATCCATCACCCACACAGTACAGGCCTCCTTAATGTGAAGGGTGCTGCAAGAAAAGCCTGTACAAAAGAAGGACGGTGGCTTGCCAGTGGGCACACGACTGGGCAGTGCTGAACCCAGCTCTTACTGGAGTGTTGAAAGATGCATCTTCTCTGGGTGTTGCATTTCTTTGCCAAATTTCAGCTGCCTCTACTTTCTGCTGTGAGACGGCTCAGGGAAATGTTCAAATAAACTTGTGTGGTGGGGGACGTGTGTGCTTTCCGTTCTCAGGCACGAATAACCCAATTTTACTCAAATTTTCCAAACTCCTTCCTTTCTGGAGGACTTTAGCATTAAAGATGAAAGATCTGGAAAAATGCATTAAATGACTGAAAGCAAAGAGGGATGGATATAAGTAATTTCTTAATATAACACCCTTACTTAAATAGTTGTTACTCTAACAAAATAGCAAAAAAAAAAAAAAAAAGTAATTTCTTCAGGCAACTGGAAGAAGCTGCACATTCACAGGCCCTAGTCCTCCTGGGAGACATCAACCACCCCAGTTTCTGCTGGACAGTCAACACAGCAGGGCACAAGCAGGAGGTGTCTGGAGTACACTGGTGATAACCTCCTGACACAGTTGACTGAAGGGACAGCAAGGGGAGACGATCTGCTGGACCTCAGAATCACAAATGAGGAAGAAATGGCCAGGGATGTGAAGGCTGAGGCAGCCTTGGCTGAGGTGACCATGAGATAGTGGAGTTCAGGATCCTGAGAGGAGTTGGCAGGGAAAAGAGCGGGATGACAATCCTGGATTTCGGAAGAGCAGACTTTAAACTTTTTGGATTGCTGCTTGGAAGGATTACAGTCCTGGAAAGAAAGGGGGTCCAGAGGAGCTGGTTGGTTTTCAAGGATCACCTCCTGCAAGCTCAAAAATGGTCCATGCCCACATGTAGGACATCACGCAAAGGTGGCAGGAGGCCTGCACGGAGGAACGAGGAGGTCCTGACAAAACCCCAACACAAAAAAGAAGCACACAAGAGGTGGAAGCAGCGGCAGGTCACCCCTGAGGAATACAGAGACGCTGTTGGAGTGTGCAGGGATGGGGTTAGGAAAGCCAAAGCTCAGCTGGAGTTGAATCTGGCAAGGGGTGTGAAGGACAACAAGAAGGACTTCTACAGATATATCAGCAGCAAAAGGGAAACCGGGCCTGCTGCTGAAGGGGGCAGGGGATCTTCTTATTGGTGCCTGATGGAAGGTCAGGAGCACAAATGGAAATGTATAAAATTCCATTGAAACATAAGAAATATATTTTTTTACTCTACAAGTGTTTGAATACTGGGACAGGTTGCTCAGAGAGGTTGTGGAGTCTCCATCCCTGGAGATATTTGAAACCCAGCTGGACACGGTCCTGGGCAATCAGCTTTAGGTGGCCTTGCTTGAGCAGGGGTTTGGGCTAGATAATCTCCAGGTGCCCTCCAGCCTCAACCATTCTGTGATTGTTGTGTTCTTTAAATAACCTTGTTTTCTATATAAGTCAAATGCATATTTTTCCTGAAGTGAGAGCTGAGGCCAAAAAATGACACAGAAAGATGAATCAGTGGAATCTTGTGATTTTAGAAAACGTTTTTAGTGATTTGACTGCTCCTTGAAGTAATTGTGTGATTAAGCCTTGTTGGTAACTTTATTCCTCAGAAACTGAAAGCCTGCTGAATTCCAATCCACATAAAAATTAGCCCTGCCAATACCCCAGACGCCAGACCAATAACCTTCCTCCTCCGTCACCATTTGGGCTAAACAAAATATATTAGGCATCCTAATTAGGTATATGCAGTCATCTTGGAAGGCACATAGAAAATGACCTAATCTACAATTAGCTCACCAAGCCTGGATTCCGTGGGGATTTTCTTATGCTCTTGATTATGCCGCATACATTAGCGTACCTCTGCGAAACACCTCCGAGGCTGACAAGAATACCCAAGCGCACACACGACTGCACTGTCCTTGTCCCTCCGGTCTCACCGCCGGTCTGTGGTGTTTTTTTCCCTGCGGTGCTCCCGCAGCGGGAGCTCTCTGGAGCTCTGCGAGCGCGTATCCCGGGCACAGCGGGGCCCTCTTGACTCTGCTGTGCATAAATACATCAAATCGCTGCTCTCCGTCTCATTTGTGCCATCCCCAGGGGACCGTTAGTGGTGCCTGCTTCAGAAGGAGATGGATAAGAGCAAGCTTACCTTATCAGCCCTCACTCCAGGGTCAGGTACTGCTGCCATCCCTGCGCCGAGGGGAGGGCAACACTCAATACCCATTGCAGAGCCTCTCTGCGTGTGGAAGGAGGGAAACAGGGGCACGCATGGCTGTGATGTTCACAGAGAGAAAGGAGGTGAGAGCAGGGGTCGCGGTCACGGTACTCAAAGAGGAACGGGTACTCGTGTGCAGCCCTTGAAGATGTGTCATTTGGTTTTGCTCAAAAGAGCAAAACCAAAGCAAAAATAAATCAAAATAAACATTCCAGCTTCTACAAGTTCACTGAAAAACAGCCCAGCTGTAATAACAACAAATCATACACAGCGCGTAGCTCATTTTTCCTTCTGTAGGTTAACCAGAGAAGGTCACAGCAATCATGTTTAATAAAAGAAGGTTTCCCTTATTTTCTGGCACTGGCTCTGAGCAATTGGCCTGTAAGAGCTGCTTTCAAAATCACTCCCCGGTTATGCTGTCTCTTTTCTGCTCAACATTCCTTGAGGCACTTGCAGCCAAGTAGATTATTTCTCTTTAAAAAAAAAAAAATGAAACGGTTATATTATTTTAGCTCAGATTTCAACCAACACACATTATAAGTCTCTGCAGACTGTATATTAGCACGGGAATTTTGAATACACAGTAATTGAAATATATTATATTCAAGTAAAGTCTCAAGAGGGCAGCTTCAAATGCTGGCTTAATTCTACCACTTTTTTTTAAAGTCTGTGCATGATATGAAAACAAGTCACTGGGAGAGACTCTGCCTACACCGACGAACCAGTTCACTCTTTTCTCCTAATGGCACCTTGTATTTTTTCTTTGACAGCTACCCCCAAGCATTTGGTTTGATTATCAGCGGATCTTTAAGATTCTGTAATCCCGGCTGGAAGCGGCCCGCAGGGTGCAGGCAGTCTATATTTTATGCCTTGCCCATCACCTCGCACACAGCCACTTCTCGGTACTTGTTGAGCTACGTTACCTACGGCCACATCCATCCTACCCAAGAGCAACCACGCTGACCCTACCCTTGGGGGTCTTCTTCACCAGGACTGCTGCTCTGCCAGGGCTAGCAAGTGCGGCCAGGACTGCAGAGTCTCGTAAATGCCCGCAGAGGATGATTCACGCCGGCACAGCTGTCGCTGCCGCCTACCCGAGGAAGGGAGAGCCGTGGTGATGGAAAGCAAGCCTGCGGCTTGTCCTAAAAGCAGTGCTCACGGAGCGTGGGCGGTCGTGCCCGTGACGTGCCACCACCACGGGCTCCTCGGGACACCGGCCACGCGTGAGCCTCAGCCGTAAGCGACGCTGCCCTCGGCGCGGGCTGGTCGTGGCCGGGTGGAGATGCTGGACACAGAGATAGCATCTGGAAAAAGAAGGGAACTAGGCAGGTGTTTTCCAAGCCAGTGCTGTCCTGCTCACAGATGCCCTGCTGGGAAACACCCAGCTCAGGCTCCCCAGAAGCTGAAGGGCAGAAACTTGGAGCCTTACACCTTCCTGTTACCCCAGACCCACCTACCAGCTCTGGTCCTGCAAACAGCCGGGGATCTCCTAACCGTCAGTGCCCTGGCACTTCTCTAGCCTAAAGCAACCCACGGACCAAGGGGGGACTTCTTCTTCCCCTTCCTCAGCCCCATTTGCCTGTCTAGTAATAGAAAAAAAAACCAAACTGTTAGTCTGTCTTTCAAGTTAGCTGGGTGCAGCTGAGCTGGGGGAGCTGGGTGCTCCCTTGCTCCCTTGGAGTCTCTGAGGGGAGGGTGTGAGAAGCAGAAGACAACCCCTGACGTGCCTGTGCCTGCCTTTCCCCATCCTAAGGCTGTCTAGATCCCATGGACACCCTTCTTGCTTGGAAGGTTTTGGTGGGAACCCCAATCCAGCAGCCTCAGTCCACAGAAATCAGCTTTCCTTTACTACTGATCTGCATTTCTCACCCCTGCTGCCTCTACCCCAGCAGCTGAAGTTGCCACCCCAACCTGCCCACGTGTGGACCTCACGGCTTCGGACCCCAAGCCAGTTCCTCTCCTGCCTGTGCTCTGATCGCTCACCCCTGCTCGTACACCAACCTCCTGCTCCAGCTCCTGTGGCTCACGTGCTCTAGCTTGCAAACGAACAACAACTGCATCGGGAATTTTAATAGAAATTAGCCAGCAGAAGAGATTGAAGGATGCTTCAAACTCTTCAGGCCCTAAGGAGCTTTACAGAAACAAAATATTTCAGGAATATATCGGGTGCTTGTACATTGTTCTTATCCCTAACAGCAGGTTCGGCAGCCAAGCTAGTTCACCAAGCTGAGCCCTTGTATTGGTAAACCCCAGACAGAGGTGGGAAATTGGGAAACGGCACTGCTACAGCACAAGGAAAGTGCTGGGGATCGTAATACCCTACAAGCAGGAAGACAGGGTAGGGAAAAGCCAGCAGGAGAAACACTCCCCTTACTAAAGTCCATCAGAAACAGCTCCCAGACACCATTAAGATGTTTCCAAGAAGGAAGTATGGTTTACCAGAAAAGGCCAGGAATGCCAGCGTGGATTACCCAGAGAAGGACAATTATGGTTACTTAGAGAGCTGGTGGAGAAAGCTTGCTGTTTTGAAAACGAAGGTACCAAACTCATCTCTGTGGAAAGCGTGGATGGAGCCGGGGGGCTGCCGTGGTGAGGCAGACCCCACAGCGTTGAGAGCCGTGGTGCGGGGATGCTGGCAGCCCCGGTAACACAGGCAGACGACACCGGGCAGAGCACAAAACTGAGGAGCTACAGACCGCAAAGACCTGGCAGAGCCCATGTGTCTGAAGACCCTGGAGAGGGCACATCACAGCCTCGGAACAGACCCTCGCTGTGTGGGGTCATTTTGGACTGCCCCGAGATGGGGATCCGTGCAAACGAGTCGATAGATGCCATCGCAACGCCTTCAATCTCAACTGAAGAGTGGCAGCGTGACAACAAAGTCATTTTATGTGTGTATCCCTCTAAAATCCCAGCACCCTCTGCAAGATGCTGAGCAAAGTGATTGACCCCAAACTGCTTAAGGTTTCTGAGAAAGAATTTGAATATTCACACAGGCAATAACACTGGGGTTTAGAAAGGAATTGAATATTACAGCTAATTAATTTTTGATGCTACAAAGCACTGCTATTCTACTCCAAGCCACAGCTGAAATCACTGTCTCCTACTAAGTTCTTAGTGGTAGTCTGGAGTAAAAATACTAACAATGCTCAGGTATATATGTTCCAAGATGTGGTAGTCAACAGATTTTCTTCTACCAGACAGAGGGTTTGGAATGTAGGAGGGACCTTTCAGGATAGCTGGGCAGAGAAAATAACTCTAAACTGATTAATCTGAATTTTTGGGGATGTATGAACACAAGTGGGTTTACGGAATAAAAGTTTTGCTCATTCCGAAAGGATAAGTTTTGATACAATGAGGAGAGTTACTTAATATGTTTAAGAACTAAAGGGATTGACTGTGAAAAAGGCCAAGAGTATCCTTACTGTAAAGATATAAAACCTATATACATTAACTATGCTAAGCTTGTGTTTTAACTAAAAGGGTAAGGCCTCCATTGTCAACTGGATGAACAATTATGATTTTAAAAAATATCAAGAACAAGGAAAGAGCCTACTGAGAGTGAAAGAAAGACATGAGAAACAAAGCAGGCCATTTCTTGTTGGTTAAGAAGTACTGGGAAGAAGTAAGAATTGCCAAACATCAAGCTGACTTAGAAACTGAAGAACAAAATAAGAAAAACACAGCAAAATGCTCTGAGAGCAGAGGGGGCTGCTTGCAGTCAGTACAGGGTAAAGGTTAGAGATTACCCAGGTACAGTCCCCCAAACTAACACCCTTTTATAGGCCTGTGCTGAGAAATTATCTGGAATACAGTGTACAATTCCCGCAGATCAACTTCAGGGAATGTCTGAAGTGGATCAAGTACAGAGTATAAATACGGAAGAGAGAGAAGAGCTCTTCCAAATGGGAAACTGGCTGCGGATGAGTCCTGGCTGGAAATCAGAGGCCAGCTTCCAGCTCATAGAGGAGAGGAGTTCTGTCATAGTTTTTCAGGAAAGGTAGTAAGAAAAAGTAGGTTAAGTCATTTCGAGCCTGGCTCCTACAAATCTTTTCAAAGTACTCCTGAAGGTGACATCGCTATAGACAACATGTATCTGGTGCCTGAAAGTACAGAGCACTGGCTACAAGAGACCAAATGTTATCATCAATGCAAATAAACTTATACAAACAAATTGTCAGAAGGTTCAGCTCCAATAAAAGAAACATTGTATTCTCTCTTAAATTTTTTCACTACATGTCAAGTGGAACTATAGTGTTGATAAATTTTTTACTCAAGTATTTCAACCCAGCAGGTAGAACACAAAAAAATCTTGGACTCATGAAAGAGATGTAAATGGTATCGCTCACCGTGCCCAGTACAAGCTGATTACTGACTATCATAAAGATGACCTTTTCAAACTACGGAAAGCATTGCTTTGGTCTGATGAATTTCATAGCGCAAGTCTTAACTGCAGTGATTTTTTTTGTATTTTTCCAAGATCCATGAATGCCAAGTACAAATGTTGCTAAGTTTTCAGCTCAAGTTTCCTGCATTGTCCTCAATAGAGTATTTGCAACCCTGTGAAGCCGAAGACATTTAGTTTCTCCAAATAGTTATTTTGTTTACTGATAGTGGAAATACCTCGGACCTTTCCTTTACATTACTCATTATCAGGATAGCTGAGGAAGGAAGGAAAAAACACAAGCCCCATCTCAGCACCTGGGCTGCATCCTGGATATTCCTAGGGTAAAGGCAATTGCAGAAAAGCCTGTCCCACTTGAATGGTGCCCTACACTTTCCTGTTCTCCATGAGCCTGCCTAGCTCCATGGACCATGGACTTGCCCAGGCTTCTCCTGGGCCTGGGACAGTACCTCTCACTGCCATCGTCACCAAATGCGGCTCCACACTGATTAATACCACATGGTTCAGCAAGACAAATCTGATCCTGATTAAGAGTAAATAGCCAATTTCCCTTCCATTAGATTAGCCTGAGCCCATCAGGATATTTATTCTGACTTTATGCTTCATCTGATTTTCTGACGTGTTGTGGAAGGACAAGCGATGCCTTTTCTGGCGTGCAATTACAACAGCTGACAGTAAGCCCCATCGGGTGTGAAATGCGTACGTTCATAAGGGCGGGTGGGCACTGCTTCTATACCTTGGGTCATATGGCTGCAGGAGTTTTAATTCTTTACTAGGCCGTCCAAACACAGATGGACATCTCTTAGACCTGCACTGCTGCTCTAATTAACGCCGTGTGGGGCCGCATTTTCTCTCCCTCTCCACCAACACAC
The DNA here is from genome assembly GCA_027564655.1 of Leptodon cayanensis. NCBI lineage: Eukaryota > Metazoa > Chordata > Aves > Accipitriformes > Accipitridae > Leptodon > Leptodon cayanensis. The sequence continues at coordinate 3,737,933 of JANXJC010000026.1, read as the reverse complement.
AATGGTCTGTGATGGGAAGGATGTTCCTCCCTCTCAGGAATCTGATTAAAGAATGACAGTTCTGCCCTGGGAGGCATGGCAGGCTCTTTTCTGCTCTGAATTTTCCAGCCTTTTTCCTGCACTCGCCCCATTGCCCTGTGGTACTACTGGGAATGATAGAGCCGAGCTCCTGACTGGCATTGCAGCGATACTGGTGGGGGAAATATAATGAAGGGGAGGCTCAGCTCTACCTCGTCCGCAGACCAGAAAGTCAGGTGGGTGGCACAGCAGAAAGGCAGGCTTGGGAGAAAGTCTGTTATGCATTTTCAGACTAATTTGGTTTGGCCTCCTTGGTTGTCATCGCAATGCCTTCCACACTCTTTTAAAAATACATTCACGCGGGCTGAGCAGTGACTGAAGTGGAGCGGGGGGGTCTGACGTGCCGTATGAGGTCCGACGACGGCAGCATGCCCGGGCTTTCCTCTGTCCCAGAGGTGCTCCCGAAGTCACAGTTTTGCTGTTGGCCGTCAGGACACGACTCCAGAGGTGCCGGAGTTTCTGAGCTGAGCACGCTCCGGCTTCCCCGTGCTTGGTGCCTCCGTGGGGGCAGCTGGGGGCTTAATGACAAACCACCTGGTCCCGCTCTTGGCTCCGCCTCATGCACAATTTGGTTGTCTTCAGTTAAAAACTGTACTTGTGTAATTAATACTAAACCCAAACTTTTCAAGGAGTTTTAGCTTCGTTGTGTCCTTCAAACTTAGGGACTTTAGCTCTTAGAAAGAGTACTTCATTGTATAAAACAACAACATAATAGTGAAGTCCTCCAGCCTTCGGTCTCATGTATCACAAGTTCCTTAAAATCCAGGTAGCTTTAGAAATAAAACCTTCAGTTATTTTACGTTAGAAAGAAAAAACCTTAAGGACAAAAGCAGAAGCATATTTTTGCTGCATGAATATTCTGTGGACGTTGGTTGGTGCTCAGAAACCTCGTTCTGAAATGTCTAATGTGAATTCTTGCTGATATTGTTTTGCTTCTATCACATATGCTCTACCCGTAAGATTTGAGTCATTCTCGAAGAAAACAGGAGGGTCTCCATGGTGACAAACTCCTGGGGTCTGAAAAAAATGTGACAACATTCTCTCCATATCCTAACATTTTTATTTTGTGATTTATTTTTTTTTCCCCAAAGCTGAGTTTACAATGATAAACACGTAAAAGCATGGTTTTTAATACTAAGTATAAACAAAATCTTCCTGAATGTGCAAAGAAACTGTCCTCTCTTATGTACACCTGCAAAAAGTTACCAGCATGCTCCTATGTAGTAAAAACTCTCCAGGAAGGATACGTTAATGCAAACTGCTGCAGACTCACCCACACGAGAGCTACCGGAGCTGGAGAATGTTATTTCCTTAGCCTCCCCTTACGAAAAATTAACACAGAAACATCTCTCTCATAGATCCTACCAAGATGGAGACTGTAGCATTTTATGTGTTTATATACCCCAGTGAGTGATGGCTGTAAGGCTGTCCGGAGCAAGCGGAGTATTGGGAAGCTCCTTGAAGGGGGCCAGGGCTTTGCCCCCCCCCACCCGGTACGATGCCAGCAACTCTCACACTGAGGTCCCGCTGTGCAAAAGGTCTGTACAAGCCACTGGAGGAAATGGACCATTTCTCCCAAAGGCCTCACATTCCTAGCAATGAAATTTGATTCGTTTTCCCCAAATCACTGGAAATTGTAAAAGACGGAATATCCATCCAAGTTATGGGAAAAAAACAGCCTCTCGCACTTCACACCAGCTTGGAACAGGTCGGTCTCAAAAATACCACGGGATGCAACCGTGATTTTTGCAGACTCAACTCACATTATATATACAAAGTAATTCTAACAGTTGCCTTGTTGGTGGTACGTTGTACAATCTGTGTCAGTAAAACTATTTGGGTTTTTAACCGTAGGAGTATATGGTGCAAAATGGCTGGCAAAGAAAGTTCGATTTTGTTTTGCTCTTCCAGTGCTCTGTACTCACACTGATCCTGTTAAAAACACTCCAGGACTTTCAAAGCCCCCGTAGGACAGGAGCCAGCTGAGCTTATACATTTTCCTATTGCTCCCAACATGTTAAACAGCAAACTCATTTATATTACTGCTTCTTGTAAGTATTCCAGATCATGCTTTTCTCAGTAAATTGCTTTTCATGTGAAGTTTTTTTTCAGTATCTGTAATTATGATAGGGTTGCACAACCAGTTCCCTAAGAAAATAGCCTCGGCTTCCCCTAATCTTACACAGGTTATATAACAGACTATTTATATTTATTCAGTAAGGTAGCTCCTGATTTATACTGGTTTGTTACTGAAAGAAAAAAGAAAAAGAAAGAAGGCCCAGTGAAGTACAGCATAGGTTTTTTTAACTTTGATTTCTGGAAAAAAAATTCTGGAAGAAATGAACAATTTGTAAGCATGAAAATGAGTAACAGATAAAATGCATTTGTCAAGGACAATCTGTCAAATTAACCCACTTCTCTTCTGGGTGACAGGTCTTGTGAGTAAGGGAAAAGAAACAGAAGTTACACATCTAGAATTCAGCAAGCTTTCCGCTGTCTTACGTGACGTTTCCATCGGCAGAACAGGGAAACACGGACTAAAAGAAACTATGACTACAAGGCGCAAAAACAACTAGACCATGTACCAGACTGCGATTATCAAAGATTAACCCATCAAATGAGAGGATGTATTGACTGGAGTACACCTGGCGCCGGTCCTGAACTTACATCCATCGTGCCCTTTTTTCGGTAACCCGAAAGCAGCACCGAGTACTCACCCAGCAAATCCACCTGGTACCAAAGGCAGGCTGTGGTTGTTTGACATCTGTCCGGTCTGGCGTCGGTCCCACTGATCCCGCCGTTCCTGCGGTGGGGAGATGAGCTAGACCTGCTCTTGGCTAACTACGGTAGCTTACCTCTTTGTTGACGGTTCTTTCCCAACGCTTTTGTTCTCAACAGCGAGCGCTGGCGGTGTTAGCTCTTCTTTGCTCTTAGCAGTGGTGGTAAGGATTTAGCATCGGTCAGCACTAAAGCTGTCGCTGACTTCAAGGGGAGTGATGGTGCACTGCTCTTGTCACCATCGCTAGTGGAGAGCCTGGGCTCAGTTCAGTGCCCCAGACGCAGGGTTCATGTGAGATACGTGGGGTTGGCAGAGGTTACACGGCACTCAAATCCTTCTGCGGGAGCAGCTAGACACTAACTGGGGTGCCCAGGGCATCTCAGACAGCACTGGGTTGCCTGTGTTGAGGCAACATGTCCAGCGGAGCCTAGTAGGCACCTCTGTTTGGTCATTTGAATCACTCTCTAGACTGTGCTGATGGCACAAAGTCATCTCCATTGACCGTAATAAGAACTGAGATTCCTGCCTCACATATAGACCCCTACATTTTTTCTTGGTCAACAGCTAACTCATACTTGAACTACTTTTTATAGAAGTTTTGTTGGACATTCAGTAGTATAGGTCCAATACCAAACCATTGAAGACAATAAGAGTTTTGCCCTATCGTTTATAGACGGAAGAGGCCTTCGAGTCCTGGGCACAATGTTCCTTCATTGGGTTCATTTTATGGTTCTACTGTTACTGACAAATGGAAAACATTAGCTCCTGTTAACTGCTTTCTCCCCATTATCACCAAGCACTTTACAGACAGGGATAGGTAAACCTGCCTTTCTCCAGACACAGAAATAGAGGCCCAAGACTTGCTCCCAGACACATGGAAAATCAGTGCAAAACTGAGAACAAGACCACATGATTCTCAGCATATCCACCCACTAAGTCACCACCTGTGACAAATTTTAATTGCAAATTAAACTTTTTGCTGATCTAATAGAACTCTGCATCAAATTTCCTTGTACCAAAACCCAGAAGCAATAAAGAAAAAAAGATGGAGAAAAAAGGAGAAGTTTTAACCTACTCTATAGGTATTCAAAGTATCATTGCTGTCTTGCACTTCTCAACAGGGCTTCCAGCTCTGGACACTTCACTCACACATGTTTGGGTTCACATCACGTTAAGTGGAAAAGCCTTGGTGTTTCCTTTCCCTCTTTCATTACATGAGGTTAGATCACATTGTGCAAATGTTTGACCCCTAAGTGGAGCACAATCAGGCAAGAAGAGACCAGTCCTTCTGCCATGCTTAAAGCATTCGTGTTCATTAAGACCACAATCAGGCAAAAGTACAAAAATGGAGGCTTCCAGCCAAGCAAAATATATTACGGAACATTGAGAAATTGTGAGTAATGAGATGTATGATCCAGCATCACTCAGCTTTCTCATTTCCAAATTACAATGAGATCTGAAATTGCCCACTTTCATGTCATTTACCGAGAGTTAACAAAAAGATCCATTCTTTCTCACACTGTGCTCCCTAGAGAATTTCTGAATCATGTGATTTTGCCATTGTGGTCCTTTTCTGCTTTCAGAAGTGTCTCTGGAAAAGTGTCTATTGTCCCCAAACGCCTGTTAATTGTGCTCAGTTTACTATGAAATAATTGTTTTTTCTTCTAATGGCTTATCCTGCAAATCAAACAGAGATTGGCTCATCCATCTGAGCTCACGCTTTCTTGCACATTAACAACAGTGCAGAAGAAAGCTAAATTATGCCCACAGTTATTGCAGGCAGTCATGGTCTTCCAGCTAATCTCAGAGTAATGTCACTGGAAGCCCATTATCTTCAGCAGGAGAGATTAGGCTGAATTAAGCAACTATTTTCCACCAAGTTCCTCCTCCACCATTGACTCAATTTGCAGGGCTAATATAAAATATTAACAACTTTCCAACACAGCCTGGGTTTAGCGCTTCAACGAAGTGCATGTTTTCTTGGCTACATTTACAGTGTGCATGACTATTGAAAAAGTGGGGTGTTGAGGGCAATGCAAGCAGACAAAATTCATCTGTACCCAACTTCAGCAGTACAGAACTATTCAGTTTAAAGACGGTAAATATAAGCCATCACTGAACAGATCAAAACTGACCACGGCCAAGGCCAGAAATTAGAGCTCTTACCATCAGACCGATGAGGTCCTGCAACAGATTTCTTCTAGAAATACTTGGTGTTAAAGTGGGAGTAGCCCAAATGTAACCCTGGTCCTTCACAAGGGCTGCAAGCGTGCAGTGCCCCAGCCTGCCCGGCAATGGACAACCTCTGGAGGTGACTCCAGCCACGAAGGATGCTTGTGCACACGTGGAGACCGCAGGCTTCCCACCCCACCACCGCCTGCCCACACCTCCCAGCCCCTGGCCGCAGGGCTCCTGGGACAGCGTTAGAGCTGCTGCAAGGAGCCGTATGCTGATCATCGCTAAATATTCTCTTTTTTTGATTCAACTGTTGTTGCATCCGGGCTGGTAATTTGCACTCCTAGGATATAGACTGTGATTAAATTAAAAAGGAAAACTAAAGTAACTACAAACTGATGTGAAAACAAAAAGAGTCTGATCAGCAGAACCTAAAACCTATGATAAATTTTTTAACGTTTCAGCATGCGCTCGAAATGTACAAAGGTATCTCTAAAAATCTCCAACTGCTGCTGTAACAGAAACATGTTCATAAATGATCAAGAAAGTTGTAATTGGGTATTTAGGCACTTGCAGACTAATTTGCCCACAGAGCACTCAATTTCCTCTCCTTCTCCCATAATTTTCTTTGACTGTAATTTCATTTCAATTCCTACTCACTGTAAGACCCACCAGGTTGTATGGTATTAGCTACAGTGGTACTCAAGGCACCTGCCGGTTTGCCAAAGGCTCTTCTCAAGCTGGTTACAACATACCTTGTGCCAAGACATGTTCAATAGCTCAGTTAATCTATCAGTCATATTAAATTGAAGTACCTGAGCATGAACGGTTGGATGTTTCAAGAACAGCACTGGCACTTCTGTACCTGAGTAAATATAGCCATAACTTAGTTTTCCTGGAGTTAAAATCCTCCATTTGTTCTTATTACACATGGAAAAACTCAGATGTATTCTGAGTTTAAAATGTCACCCCCGCTACTGCTACCACAGATCAAAATTGCACTTGCTTGGATAGTACATGGGAAACCTCTGCCATCGGGGAGGTTGTGTGGAAAGGAAGAAAAAACCTGAAAGCCTCCAAGATGGCAGAAGTTTGTAAGCTGGGAAACCCATGTCTCTTTAAGATGCTCTCTGTGAAAGCTCAGAAAGCTCCTTCTCAAGTTAATTTTGCATACTTCTAGAGGCCACTGATGGGTGTGAACACTGATGTTTTCTCTGGCAACTGCAAATAGAGGATCATGCATGAAGTCTTACTGGAGCTGGCTGTGGGCCATGTGGTCTACCTGAGCAATTAAAATACCTAGATAGTGCACTCAGTGCAATGTGTACAATTACCGCATCTACTTACCAGCTCATAATCTTGAGACTTTCCAACAACAGAACCTCTGTTCTGGCTTTTGAACACAACCAAATAGCAGCAATTCATTAAAAGACTTGTTAAGTTGCCTAGAATAGCTTCAGTGTTGTGGTATTACTTTCACGCTGAGAAATCAATGAAGCTTTTCCAAATACTCATAAATCGCCTCAAAATATTTCTTAATAATTTAAATTCCTGCCCAACCCCGCTGAAGTCAACAGCATTAAAGAGGCATGGTTGTACGACAGCGCTCAGCAAAGAAGGACTCAGCTGAGGGTGGGATTTGGGAAGAATGGCAGAGGTCCGAGTAGGGCTCCCAAGCAGAGCAGCCCACGGTGGCCCTGGGACACCTCCAGCAGAAAACCTCCAACAGAAAACAAACATTTTAAAAAAAAAAAAAGAAAAAAAATCACTTGAAATTTGACCAGTAGAGGGAAATAGAGCACCTTGGCTGCAACCTGCTCAGAGATGCAGGGCTGTCACTGGCATCTTGAGCGTCCCGTTTTCTTCGATGATGAGCTGTTCTGTCTCTTCTCCGGGTGAGCGCCCAAGTTGACTTCTTGCTTCTTGCAGCCGTAGCCCTGCAAGCAGGCAACCCCATGCCTGGGAGCAGGCGAGGGCCCTGCACTGGTCACCGCATCTGCTCAGCTCAGGGGATGAGCGATACCTTCAGCATTTTGCTGTCTGCTCTTCTCTCTACCTGAAAAAGAGATTAGTGTTTGCCCTTGGTATGTAAATGAAACCACAGTTGGTTTCATGAAGTTAGGTTGCTAAATTGCCATTAAATACAAGTAGCTTAATCTTCAAAGCTCTTACATGCTTCTCAAAATCAGGCCCCTCACGATGTACTTCAGCACCTACATTTGGCATCCTGGCTAGAGGGAGAGAGTTGTTGCGGGGGGGGTGGGTTGATCTGTTTTCCTCAATCTGTTAAGAAATATCTGAACACTTGTATAGGCAGCCTATAATTGGTATTTTCGCTTGCTCTTCAGATTCTCTGCCTTTTTCATAGACATGACTGTGGTGTACAAGTTTAGATAAAAAGACAGTATATCTATATCTTGCATGGTTCAAAGACAGCAGCAGTTCCTTGAAAGTAATAAGATCATAAACTTTCAAAGGAAAAAAAATTCCTTGCTTTCCCTGGGGTGGATCCTATCTTTGGCAGCTGGAAAGCAATAGCGTGGTCAGAGAGATTTTCTACTGATGCAAACACGTGTGCAACTTGTGCTTCACCACCCATCCCAGCTTTCCCTTCTCTGTCCCACGTCCTGCAGTGTCACCTTTGTATTCCAAAAAATGACTCCTGTTAGCAGTGGCAAAGGAGGGAAGTTGGCAGGCTGTGTTTTAAATCTGCCACTATTAATCCAGCAGATATACAGAGTGGTACCAGGTCCGTGGTTGTAACCTACAACAACGAGTTGTAAGTAACTTTTCCCGAAGTCACGCCGTGCGGAGGAAGAGTGCTCTGAGGTCTGGGTCTCCCGACATCAAAGTCAGGGACTTGCGGTGACTTGTTGGCGGGCAACGGGACTCGCTCCAGCACGGAGCCGGGACGCCACTGCGATGGGCACCTGGGCCTGGAAGGTTCTCCTGGATCCCACAGCCAAGAGCATCCCTTGAACTGACCTAAACGTGCAACCCACTACCTGCACACACAAGTGCAGCAGCTTAAATTGATATTTTAATTCAGAAAACCACAGACTCACAGCAAAGTAGCCAAGAATTGCGAGTTATAATTAGTAGAGTTTTCACAGGCTCAGTTTCCCTGTGAGGTAGCCCCATGCCCGTTAACAAAAAATTGTGTGTCTCATTAAGAGGGTTATCATTCCTTAGATGAGGTCAAGAGGCAAAGCTGATTTTTCCAAAAATCGAGGTTATTTGGGGGTTTAGTCTTGCCACTGAAAAATTTTATTGCATTGAAAAATTGGTCTTACAGAGAAACGATGAGGGATTACTGAAAATGAGATGGTCTGAAAGTGTTGCACAGGAAATGTGTATATTTTCAGTTGCACTTTTACAGGTTGGCAATGAGAGGTGGAGGTGTAGCACCACATCTGTATTTTATGGGCAAGAATCTTTATTCTTCCTCTTTCATATAAACTATACCATTATAATAATCACTGTTTATGGTGAAAAGTTTGTACATGGCTGGAAAAACGTTGAACAAATGATACAGGACATTAAATTATCCCTATCATTTGTTTCAATGTGAGAGCATACAGAAGATTGTTTCAGAATTGGCATTTTTTACAAGCTTTCTCTGTGTTCTTGCTGCATTTGATTTTAATACCAGTCTGTGCAGGAGTGATAGAAATTGTTACAAGCTTTCTTCAGAGTGGACTATAAGCTACAAGTAAAATGCAACAGATAGGATTATATTAAATTGCCTCAGTCATCAAGCATTTTCTTTTCCCTGTTATCTTTTGTGGTAACAGCATTGCTTACTTGACTCATTTTTGCATCTTGTTTGTTGGAGGGGAAAAAGAGAAAGTTTTCTTATGCTTTACTTATTTCAGTTGATTTTCTTTTTTGCAAAGAATGATGGGATTAGCTAAAAATAAATCTAGTATTGACAGTGTCAGCTGTTCTACAACATGAATTAACTTCCATAAATCATAATATTGGATCAAAAATTCTTTTTTTTTTTAATTTGGACTCTTCTAAATCATTCCATCTGAAAATCTATTTCCTTCTTAAGTAATCTGGATCATGTTTTCAGGTTTTTCCGTATAAGTACAAGGACAGAGAACTTGCTTTCTAATGGAAGTGTGTTTTTTCCATTTTCCTGTGACTCTAAAGAGTAAATAACTAATACATTATGTCTCAATACGATTCTGAGAGTTAGGAACACAAATTAACAATATTGTCAAGATTTTCAAAGGCTGGTGGATAAAGCTGGACAATAGCTCCATCAAATGCCTTTTACTCAGCTACCCAGCTCTTGTAATGATAACTGGAAAGAATCGTGCTGTACCCTTAAATGATTTCTTAAGCCTTTCCATTTCTGTGTGACTTAAGCTGAGGGATGGCTTGGGTAACAGAAATTCAATTATATGTTGTTTGCCTTTTCATAAAATATGCTCCCCTTGTTTAAAAAAACACACTCAAAACCAGAAAAAATGTTCTTTTCCAAAATAACAGCTGACAGCAGTAATAATGATGTTTTGTTTAAGAGGGCTCTAATACTCACCACCCATGGTGAGTATGAAGTCTACAGAGAAATCATCTTAAGCAGACCATTAGTGTTCTTTATGAATGTCAAAATAAGAAATATCTCCTTAAATAGTATATGTTTTCCATTCAGTTTTTTTCTCCTTGTATTTAAAACTCTTTTCATTAAAAATAAAGAGCTCAGCTGGTGCTAAAAGAGTGTATTTTGTTGATCATTTGGCCTGCAGTAATGCATTCCCCTCTAATGCTATTGCCATTCACTGGTAGTTGCGAATGCTGGCTGCTCGACCTGAAGTTATTTTACACACTTTTTGCCACCTATTTTGCCCGTGTTCTTAAGATTTAAGCAAATAGTAACTCAGATTTGGAGATCCAAATAAAGCATAAAAATACACTTCATATTTCACTGAGCTGATTTATATTCGAAGCAGCTATTCATTGGAGGATGTACTTTCGTACAGAAATAAGCTTCAACAAAAAAGCACCTTGCAATGGCCTAGTGAAAGCCACCTTTGCATCTGTATCTTTGTAAATGTTGTCATACCTTTCTTGAGTGCTTTTAGCTTGTAAATTATTCAGATGGAAACGTTATGCTGCATATGATCACACTGAAGAGCTGTGAAATGAAGAGTGGTACATAGGGACTGAAGGGAAGTGTGTAGAGGAGACTTCGTAAGCAGCCGTCTCTATTGCTCAAAATCCCAAATCTGCGAGGGCTTCTGAAGTCTACAGGAGAAGAAATTGCTTTTGGGTGCTTTGAGAGTGCTTTTGAGCACTTTCCTCACCCTGCCATGCCATTATTTTCGTTGAAGCGTTGTAGCAACAGACAAATACATTTTATAGCTGATGCTTCTGGGGTTTTATGCTATTTGGTTAACTTCATGACACTAAGAAGTTTAATATTGGACCAGCTTTCTGCTCTCTTATTTGGTATTAGTTTGAAGTGATTCCATGTGTACTTTTGTATACATACAGGTATTTAAATCTAGCAACTGAGATTATACTGCAGTGCCAAGGTCAGAGTTACATATTTTTTTAATGCGCCTGCCAATAAGAAATGATAAAATTTTTTGCATCTCTTGCCCTTGAACTTAATCCGTCTATTCTGAAGCAGGGATTATAGCTTAGTATCGAAATTCAGCTAGCAGGTAGATTGGTTTTTAGCAAGATATGTGGACTTGCAGATCTGAAGATAAGGATCTGTGATAAGGATTCTTCTTCTTGTCCAAAAATGTAAGCAGAAGTATAATGCTTGGCCATTACCGTATAAGAAAATATTTACACTGAAGGAGCATCAGCTTTGTAGAAATCAGATGCTATGTTCAGCTGGAATTGGGAATGTTCCTCAGCACTTGTAGTCACTGGTAAATAGCAGACCTGATTACATGCTTTGCAACATAAATCAGAAGTCAGAATGCTGTTACAAATCATGACACTTTGAATTTCAGCCTACAAAGCAAAGAATGAATTGCAAGCAAAACTTTTTCTATCACTTGCCATGATATTTTTCTATTGCCTACCGTTTTGTAAAGCAAGTTTCCACTCATTTTCTTCAGACCAACACCGCAGTTTCAGGAGATGGGAAGGAGTTTCTTTGTGATGAACTGGGAAATGTGCAAAGATCTTTTTTCACAATTTCCATTGCTGCCCAGGAATAGAGGCTCGGAGGCAGTGGCGATGCTCAGCCCTGTCTCTCCCTGCACCGGGGCACCCATCTCCCTGTACGGAGCTGCCTGGGGCGGCTCACTGGGCCCTGGGGGACACAGCAGCGCCTGTGGATGTTTCGAGGGCAGAAGGTAACGTGCCTGCCGGGTACGCTGCCTCAGACGCCTATTTTAGTGTTTGGCCACGATGGTGTCGTTTTCTCCCGTCAATTTTCACAGTAAATTTAGTGACATGCAGTTATTATGCTATACAAAGCAATGTCTCATTGCACCGAAATGTCTTTCTTCCTCCGCTTGCTGCTATAGTAATTCGTGTGATTTTACTATAATCTGAATTTTAGCAAAAACTGAACATTTGGTGATTTCTCCTAAAACCCAGTTCCAAGCAGTTTGAGGCTGGCCTCTTCACAAGTACTGCCTAGTCCATGATGACTCTTGGAGCTCATTTCCAGCTCTTTTTCCAGTATCCTTTTCTTTGTCAGTAATCAGGTTTCTCCCAGGTGAACCGCAAAGCCCAGGCCTGATCCTGCAAGGACAGCAGTGAATGAGCACTTAGAGATAATGTGCACCAAGCCCCAGGCTGACTCCTAAGAAAGCTCCCTATAAAGACCGTAGGAATTTAGGAAGTAGGTTTGTTCATCAGCTGCACCAAGTTAACTTGATTTTTTGGAAGCTCATCGAAGTTTGCCTGCTCATAATTTGTATTTTTTGCTGAGACATCCGGCAAGGGAGACTATCCTGTGCTTGGTTTAGTTGAACATAAAACATAAAGATTATAAGGAAATTATCTGCACTGTACCTGGGTCTCACATAGATGGGATGATTTAAGGCAGCTAAACGGTCTCCTACAAGCAAGAGGAAGGCTTCGGTGTGGATGATGGAGGTTGTTCTTAGTCATAGTTACAACATCATTAACAGCCAAAGAGCAGTTAAATGGGTGTTACCTGCATTATGAAGGCATAAATGAAAAAGGATTTCACCCTGGAAAGCTTGGTCTTATTCCGGTGCCCCTAAGCCTTCAGAGAGGGTGCTGTCAAGGCTGTGACCTGTAAAGCAGGTAAATGTGCCTGAAAAGCACTCCTCTCCCCATTTTACGTGCTGCTGTCCCAGTTGGGCAGCGGGACCCTCGAAATGCGCGGGTGGCCTGGCCAGGAGGTCCAACTCCACGAGGCCACGTGAGGCTGCTGGTCTGCTCCTGCCCTCAGCCCATGGTAACGGAGTAATGAGTGATGACGTTTTAAGAAAAATCTTCTCCGGGAGCCATCTGGTTTGGGAATAGCCAAATGATGGCTGGGGCTAATTCAGCCAAGACATGTTTCTGAGCCAACAGTAAAGTGATAGTCTTCTCAGATACCTTTCTGGAGCCTCTAGCTCTTTCTTTGTCAACGAATTATGGGAGATATAGTAATACAGCTAGCAGTCACAGAGGAGCTAGGCCAGGCTTGAATTTAGGGCTGATAGCTTAAAGGAAGAATTCTGAAAATAAAGCAGTACTGTTGGTGAGAGAAGTAAAACTCCACTCAAGGTATATACAGTTACTGAAAAATGAAACCCCCTACTCCTTCACTTGTGTTTATGGGCTAGAGGCAGAGGTCATGAAATTACACCCTATATGTTGTCACCAGAAAGAGGAGCTGTCACTCAGTTTATGCAGAGCCTTGTGCTCCTTCACACCGTGTCCCCCAAGCCCCGGATCAGAAACACTCAGCCCCAGAGCAGGATTTGGGTGCCGTGCTGGGGACAGAGAGACGGCCGTGCCGCCCTGCTGCCTGTCCCCTGCGTGCCCTGTGCATCCCCACCGTCCCGCGTGATGCCGAGAGAGGAGCAGGGGGACGCGTGGTGGGAGCTGTGGCAAAGTCCTGCCCCGCACGCTTGCCTCCACTTGCCAGAGCTGGGGGTCCAGCAGGCAGCAACTGCTGCCTCAAATTTCCAGAGTCTGGCAGCTCAAGGACTTAAAGTTGCTTAGGGACTTTTCAGGACACCACGTCTCTAAGGAAGAAAGTGAGTCCTTGCGTGTTCGCCTCTCAGCACGTGCATTTTTGCACATAAACGCAGATCCTGTAGCAAATGACATTTTTGGCTTGGTTTTGTTAGACCGGCTGTTGCTTTGGAGCTCGTTTTCTTGCAGTTAGTCTCTCCCTAGAGCATCGGTTGCAACATGAAAGTTTGTTGTGGTTTCTAAGGAAAAGTACTGAAAATCTGCAAGCTGCTCATGGCCAAGGGAGGAGATTTTAAATGAAGGAATAAACACTTGGCAAGGATAAGTGGTAGCAAGTCATTTACAAAGCTTAAATTGGTCCTTGTGACCCATTCCTCATCTGTGGTACCAGTTCCTTGTAGAAGGCTTGTCCGATTACAAATTCAGAAAAATGACTGAATGTTAGAATAACTCATGCTAGCAACGTTCAAATAAGGGAATAATGCTTGATTGGTAATAATTGTAAACTCTGGTCACCCCCAGCAATCAGAAGCACTTGGAAAATTGTGTCCTCATCCAAAACCTCATCCATGGGCAACATGCAGCTGTGTGCCTTTGCGTTCAGCGGAGCCTGACCAAGATCAATCGAGCTGCGACAGGCTCCGTGCCACCGACCGTACCCCGTGTCACCCAGGTGCCACATTCCTCTGGCTGTGACACTCACCAGAGGTGATGGGTTACAGAGAGGCCAACGTGTATTTGTGCATAATGTGCTGCCCTCTTCCATACCGTGACCGTTCGTTCCTGGCAGGGCTAGAAACGGAGCGTGGGTTTCAGCCGCCTGTAACCCAACTGGTCCTGCATCACCCAGCAAGATGTGTCCCTGCGACCACTGGCCTGTCCTGGACCAGCTGTGACACAGCGTGGCTCAGGAAGGACATTTCTGCTGGAAAAGCTGTGACCGGCAAGCCGCTATTGCTTCCTCCCAAATATGCAGTTTTTCACTGGGCAACAGAAACAGCCAAGAAAGGAGTTTTACGGGCCAAAACTGCGCAACTTCTTGGGAAGCAGAAGAAACCAACGACTAACATTTTAAATGTGTTTTATTGTTGTTGATTTGTTTGTTCCCCGTGTGGCCGAACAGGCTTAGTGAGACGTATCTGCTGGAGATGCAGCAAGGGCTGCCTGCCTCCCGATTCTGCAACCTCTGGTTGTATCCACACTGCAAAATAAGAAACGGTTAGAGCACCTGGCTAGCTACAGCAGTGGATGACAGCTTATACCCTGGCTTTCTTTGGGACTACTCCAGCTACCCCTTTCCAAGAGGAATCTGTAAATAGAGCTAGCTCTAAGCCAGAGTGGTCAAAACCCAAACTGTGTCACTTAGTCTCCGGGCTAAGCGTTGGGTTTTGGCCCTTTATCATGCAGTTGTCTTGAGAAATGTCTGCCGGAGAAGTCCATCTCCTCACGAGGGAGCGAAGAAGATAAGGAAGTCTTTATAAATCCACAACAGCCTGTCAAGCAGGACAGTACATGCAGAAGACTTTCCCCACCACGCGACATCTGGAAGAAGGAAGACTTCTTGGACAGCCAGATTGTGGCAATGGTTTCCAGGGAAGTGGGCAGAGTCAAAATGAAAGAAATGTCTGAGCTGAGGGCAAGGAAAATGAAGGGAAACCAAAAGCTTTGGACTGAAATAGGAATAGGTACCGTCGGTGTGTTTGTGTGTCCTAAAGGAGCAGAGATTAGATAGGATTGAAAAACATCATAAAAAAATGTAAACTGATGTAAGTTAGAAGCTGTCAAGTGAAGGGGATTGATAAATGCAGTAAAAAGAAATATCCGTGGCTGAGTGGCTCAGGGGCATAAGGAAGAGCATAGAAACAAAAGCACCCTAATAACAGCGTAGGTTAGTAGCTAGTTAGTAAGACAAAATTTTTGAAAATGATGCAGTGGTGGCACAAGCATCATTTTGTCCCAGAAGTTACTTAATCTCTGGCTTGTTTGGCTTCAGTAATGTCGTATGATGACAGGACATACAGAAAAGTTTTGTCATTTTACCATCCATCACAAGCCAGTTGTTTACCTGAACAGCATTGTGATTGCTCAGGAATGCAGTTCTGTGGCAGGGAGGGACAGGTCTTCAGGACAGTCGAGGTGTCACAAAATCAGGGTTTCAATACGCCTGGAGAAGTCGGCTCTTCCCTTGAACCAGGGAGAGCAGACCTAGTTGCGAACATACATGGTTGCTAATGTAATTTTTTATAGTGAGCATATTTATGTAAGTCTTGATTTAATCACATATTGACCTTTTAATGAAGAATTCAAAACTAGAGATGAAGAACTAGGAAGAAGAAATCAACTTCTCAAGAACAGGTCTTTGTTCTGGTTCCTTCTCCTTTGTAGATGAAGTAACGGCAATTTAACAAATTACAAGCCATTAACTAATATGCCGTAACTGTGCGTTTCCACTCTCATATCCCATCCCACGTGTGTTCAGATGTGGCCTAGGCTAAGTTACCTTGTCTAGCAGTTGAGAAGTGCTAAGAGAGTGTGAACAGGGGGGGATTCAGCTCCGTGGTCCCACGAGCAGAGTTGGGCTCGGATAGTTGAGTGCAGGTGGCTCCACGCGAGCTGCCTGTTGAATCTCCCTTCACAGCCCTTGGAGACCCGGTCAGTCCAGCCAGCCCCAGCAGAAGGGTGCTTGGCTGGTCAGCAAGGCTGAGCTAAATCGTTCCTTGGTTTCACTGCCTGCATTGACGGGAGCTTGATTCAGGTCTGCTGTTCTACCTGCCTTCCCAAACAAACGTCTGAGAGACTGCGGGGGACCTCAGGTGGCATGAAGGAGCTGTAGGTGGGCACACGATAAACCCTACAGGCAGCGGAGCGGTGCACGGGGTGCAGGGCATGGCTGGATTGACGAGGCTGGAGGAGGAGGTCAGACACCCAGCTCGTATTGGACATCCACAAAACCGAGGTGTCCAAATCTGGAGCTGGATTTGGCCCTTTCCAACTGTTTCTGTGGCTTGACTGACTTACCAAGCCACGGTGGCTGGATCGTGGGGCCAGATCGTCCTTAGTTGCTGCCAGCAGACATTTCCCCTGTTCTCCTTTCTGGTTTTATCTTTCCCATCCACAGCAGGGCACTTGTCCCTACTCTCTTGCCTTGTTTTTATCTTGTAAGCTCTTTGTAGCACTTAAGGCAGTGGAGTAATAGAGACTGTTAAAGATAAGATACAAACACCTGGTACCACCCGGTCGTGGTTACGGCAGCCTCTGGTAACTGGCTTCTGCCTGGACGTGACACCGATCCCAGCCTGATGTGAAAAGAGCTTAGGACTCAAGGATTTTTGGCCTGCTTGTAGCTTAGTGCATGCATTCCATGCTAACAGCTCTATGTGGCAGTCACGTACAGCCTTCCCCCACCTCCTCCCCCGCTGCTGGTGTGTTAGGAGAAATAATTCTCACTCTGTGGCTGCGAAAGATAACAAAAAAAAATCTCCGCAATGCATGAACCAGGCACCCCCTCACCATTTCAAGCTCAGCTCTGCTGACAAGCCATGCCATCGTGCTGCAGGATGGTCTCACGCGTGACCTGGAGCACCACCTGCCACACGGACCACTGCTCCGTCGCACAATTTCATAAGGATGCTCACAGGCATGATTTACAGGAGGCAGGGGTCGTTAGCATTCTGCCAGTTGTAATCTCTGCTCAAGTGTGTATCAGTGATGTTGGGTTTTTTTCCTGCATGCTGGAGCCTGGAAGAAACAAGCTGTTTTCTGATTATAGGGATCTGAGCTACATGCATATTGTTCTCCATTATGCAGCATGTTTGATTACTAACATTTTGGAAATCGCAGACTCTTCTTCTGGCAAAACCAATTCTTTTCTGCAATCCCACAGCGTGAGCACCATTGTCACTTGGAAGTGACTTTTTCTGGATTGTGTTTTATACCACAGTGTTCTTCTTCCCTTAAATTAGCTTTCATCTGTGTTTTTCACAGATGCAGCTAGAGCACATGCTGGAAAGCATCAGCCAGGCATCATTCTGTTGCTTTCAGTATTGAGCATGTTCCTGTAACAGTAGCTGCTGTGACAGGCTGGAGCCCTGACCCTGGAGCAGGTTCCCACTGAGCCAGTGATTCCACAAACCCTGAACGTGATGAGCTACGCCATGGGAGTTTACAGCTGAAGTATATGTAATAGGTCTATATGAAGTACATGAGCACAAGGAAGTCTGTGTAATATGGTAAAGGAGGAAATACGAATAAAACAATCCTAGTGAACATAGCAGAGAGTGTTCTCAGCATGTGAGCAGCCTAACATTTTTGGTCAAGTTTTTTTAAGCGGAGCAAGGTCCTAGTGGGAAGGTGATATTGGTTGGTAAAGCCGTGCGAAAAGATGTGAGCTCTTTGGACATACTGACTTTTTTGTGCCTGTGCTGTGTAGCCACCGTTGCTAACAAGTGGGAAGAGGAGCGTGGAAGCAGCTCCATGGGTGGTAAAGGGGAGCTTTCCTCCCATGGGAAGGGCAGCAGTGAGGACGTAGATGGTTGAAGAGAGCTGGTATCTGAGTAACGGCTGCAGGATAATATTGAATAATACCCAGTTTGGGGCCTCCCAGTTCAAAAGAGCTACGGAACAACTGGAGAAGGTCCAGCAGAGTGTTACCAAGGTGGTTGGCACCTACAACACACAACCCAGGAGGACAGCTTGAAGGACCTGAGCTGGTTTACTCTGTAGAAGGGGAGGCTAAAGGCTGGTTTAACAGCTGCCTAATACTGCCTAGAACTGCCCAAAGGGCTACTGCGAAGGCCTTGGAGTCAAACTCTTCCGAGTCATGCCAGGCAATAAAAGCAGGGGGCACAGCCATGAGTTGTGGCCTGGGAATTTTGGGTAGGACATAAAAGGTTTACCAGAAGAGTAACCTTTTCGCCGGAGCGGTTACGCAGAGAGGAGAATCCCCAACCTTGGAGATTTTCAAGACTTTGCTAGACAGTGCAAGGCTGGCCTGATCTGGCTTTGGTAACAGTCCTGCTCTGAGCAGGAGATCGGACCAGAGACCTCCAGAGGTCCCTTCCAGCCAACACATCCATAACCGCAGCCATGCTCTGCTCTGCTTGCATCCAGAGCTTCAACATAACTTTGCCAACCAAAAAAGACCAGTATACAGCAGCACCTACTGCTCGTGTAGGGTGTGATCTGCCTCATCATCCCCTTCCCAAAGGTTTAGGTCTTCCCATCTTTTCTCTCAGGTTATCTCCACTGCTAAACAAATGAAGGGCAGGGAGCAAGCCACCTTCGCCACCCACCGCCCATCATGCTTTCCTGCAGCCGGTTCTGGCAGGATGCTGACCGAGCTCCACGGGCTGGCGGCCACAGAAAACCCTGCACCTCCAATGCCTCAGCTTGTCTAGGAGTCCTCGGGCTGCAAGTCGCATCTCCTGCCAACAGCTTCAGGGAAGAAGCCCAGGATGGGAAGGGAACTCCCTCGGGTTCATGGCGAACGTATCACAGAGTGCAAGTGCTCAGCATCACTCCAACGCTGCAGAGAGCCTCTGGAAAGGAAAGGTGTGATGAACGCTGCAGCGTGCATCCCTCGACTTCTAAATGTCTCTGCTGTGAATAGGATTTGGCAAAGAGGAGCCAGGCAGCCAGACACAGAACTGTCACTGGCTGTTGGGGAAAATCTAATTACCCAGTAATGTGGAAAAAAAACCCCAGTTTATGGCATGCTGAATTACATGGGTAGCTGTTCAGGTGGAAGGTAGAGTATAAGCCAGCCAAAACCATATCCAAGTGGCTATGGAATTCAAACTTCAAATAGTCCTAGCTACTGGCTCTGCAACAGGCAGCTCTGATCTGGCGGAGAAATCAAACCTTTCATCTTCATAGCATAAGCTGCCCAAACCAAAGTTTGCCGCTCAGGCAAGCCAGCGTCAGCCAGGACACAAGCTGCCAGTGAACCCCACCAAGTGTGGAGCTGAGATAAACCTCTGTTTTTCCTGACTTAGCTCAGCCTTCAAGTGATGAAGGAGAAAATATGAGAATGTGTGGGTAGGAGGTAACACTGAGAAAGAGAAGCTGGGATGTTGAAGCCCACAGGACTGCCTGAAGAAAAGAAAAGCTAATGGGATGTGAAACCTCTGGCAGCAGATGCAGATAGACGGGCGTAGGATAAACAATTAATTGGAGGAAATTTCTGTCCGTGAATGTTGGCTGATTAGGGTTGGGTCTCTGAGAGGACACAGGGACATGAACCGCTTCTCGGGGAATGACAATACTGAGGCTGTGTGCAGGATCTGAGCATGCATGGCGTGAATAACAGATTTCCACAAGCCCAATCACTCTGAATAAAGAAATGCCGTCTCTTTCATCAGCCAATTATTTATTCCCTTTCAGGAAAGCAGGATGGGGGGAGAGAAAGAGACTGGCAGCAGAGATTGGTATTCAAGAGCAGAATTAGAATTTTAATCTATGTCTGCTACTCAGGAGGCAAAATTCTCAATATAAATGCTAAGTACTGCACGCTCTTATTATGATGGCTGCATGAATATGCATTGTCGCTGCTGGCATGGGGAGTCTGTCTGGTCGTCCTTTGGCTTTGCCACAGTCTGGGCATGCAAGAAAGTGAGGCAAGGAAACCAGCCAGCGACTCCACCTGAGGGCATCAGCAAGAGAAGAAGCCAAGGCTCGGATGGCTACGACGTGGGGTTGGAATAAAGTCAACCTTGGCTGAGATTTCCCAATGCAGGGGAGATTCCTCTCCCTTCCCATACCCTGGGAAACATGAACCCGGGGCTCACTCCCTTCCTCTCCCCTCCCATGCAGCGGTGGGGACAAAAAGGATGAGCTGCTGGGGAAGCCAGCTAGAGATGACCCCTAACAGGAGCAGCAGCTCTCCGGTTCCTCCGAGGTGTCTGTACAACCCTGCTGGGACCGCCTCGGGAAGGGGGAGAGCTGAGCAGACTTGCATCACTTCCAGTATTGCCCCTCTTACCTCCTGCTCCCCTCAAGTCCCTTCCCGAAGTTTTCCTGGGCTTAACACGAACACATCTGCTGTGGCTGGTCCATTTGCTCACACTACTGCCTCTCTTGCAGTGTCTTGGCTGTTGGCTGTTTGTCCAGTGTCGACAGTATGACAGCACGGCTCTGGATCGATCCCTGGCTGATGCCTTCAGGAATATGTATACTGATAATGAAGCGAGTGCCGCTCTGTCCTGTCGCTTACCATCTCAGGATCTTGTTAATTACTGCTGCTCAAGGAGCATTATTTATGCAGTAAATTATTGATGAAAGCAGCTCTGTGAAAATTTGAAACTGTTGTCTGTCATTCTGATGAATGAATAACGGTATGTGGAGCACCTGCAGCAAACACCGTGTCTCCCTGACCCGAAGAAAGGGAGGGGAAAAATAGACAAAAGCACTTTCCTTAGATGACTGTGAAGGTACAGAAAATCTTTTGCTTCTCCATAACCATATTTGATTTTACTAGGAACTGTATACAAATTAAGGAGTGTGGTGAGCTCCCAGCAGCTCTGAGAAGACACTTAGCTTGCAGCGAGGAGACTCCGGTGGTTTAAAAATAGTATGCTCCCTTCAAAGGTGGTGTTGAATCCTCGTTGTCTTCAGTAGGTACAGGAAAGATTTTTGTTTAGGGAATATGTGTAAATGGAATCTTGTTTGCATAGATACAGTAAATTTATTTAAGGAAATAATCTAAGAGGAAAAGAAGTGTCTGCTAATTAATTCAGACCTGCCCCTTCTAGAAGCACGCACTCCAGGCACCGCGGCAATTCACCGCACAGCATCACTGCGAGTGTGACTAATAGCACCGTGGGTGACTTTCTTTCTTTAACACCTGCTTCCTTTTGTTACTTTGCAACACTGAACAACAAATGACTCTGGAAGAACTTCAGAGACTGAATTCTCTATTTCAGGTATGGGTTTGCCAGCGAAATTGTTATCTCCTCGCAAGCATGGGAACAAATGCCAAGAGCGGATTTCCCAGTGACTGGATCCACTGGGGCTGGCAGGACTGTGCCAAGGGCTTGCGAGAGACGCGACCCCTCGGCCAGACAGCTCTCCTCATCCAGCACGAGGTTTAGGTAGAGGAAGAAAAGGCTCCCGCAGCACAGAGCCGTTTCCCAGCCTGTGTTTGCTGGGGATAAATTTACTCTCCCTCAGCACGACGCCTGCTGTCTGGCTCTGGAGGAGGGAGCAGCTTAGGAAGAGGAAGGGAAAAGGGATCTGTGCTCTGGGATTAGTCTCCAGCCGCTTTTGGAAGCTCGTAACGGGGAAGGAGCCAGGAGCTGTGAGAAGGGAAAGATCTTTTCTGCTGGAGGAGGAAACCTGGCACCTGCTTAGAAAGGCAGCTGTAGGTCGGGCAGCCTACACGATGGGGGCTGCGGCACAGCGAAAGAGGCAGCGCTATTCCTTTGCTCACCCTCCGAAATGTTTGCAAGCAGGAAGCTAAATCCGTCCCTTCTGCTGCTGCTGTTCATGAGATGAGAGGCGAGAGTCGTGCCAGGAGGTGCTCAGCACGACGGCGGGTGGTGGGGAGCAGGGGCGACTGAGGGCTCTGCTTGTGCTGCCGGTTGTGTGCCGGCTCGGGATGCTGATCCAGCAGGGGAATTCCGGCAGTAACGAAAAGTGTAGGGTTTTTTTGGGTTGGTAGATTGCTTGCCATGGAGTGAAGGGTCCAGCTGCAGAAGGAGGGGGGGGGGGTCTGCAGACGAAGCACCCTGCCAGCAGTGCAAAACTTCCCGGCTGGCTGGCTTCAAGTCCTGGGAATAGCGCTGCAACCCTTTAAATTAATACACAGACAGCCCTGGTTTCTAGATGACCTGATGCCATCACACCTCCTGAAACTGGCCCGCTGAGCCGTGGCTCAGGCCACCTTGATGGCCACAAGCGACAGCAAAGAAAGGAGGAGGGCAAGGCTGCGGGAAGGGGACGCGGCACTCGCCCGGCTGTTCCGCTTTTTTCCACGGGAATTGCTCTGCGGGCTGGACTCTGCAACGGGCTGACCCCCAGGAAGGAGAAGAGAGGGGAAATGACCTGAATGGGGGAAAAGTGGAACGGAGGGATCAGGGAAAGGAGCAAGCCCAAGCAGCCAGGGAAGAGGAAGTGTCAGAGGCCGGGGAAGATGTGCAAGAAGGAAGAAAATCAGCCCAAATCACACAGCAAGATTCAGAGATGGCAGCAGAGTGGATAAAGCATGAAAGAGTTGGCCACTCTCAGGTTAGAGTCTCCCTGCAAGCACATTTTCACATTTTTAAAGGGAGGAGGGGGTCCTGCAGCGGAGCCGGGGCTGCAATGGGGGCACTGGTCTGCACCCCCAGATATCTGGGGACACGGCTTACCGGCAGGTAAAACCGCTCTCCACCTTCACCTCGCAAGCCAAAGGGGATATCCTCTCTCTGAAGAGGCGTCAGGGGAATTTCTGTCTTGCCACCCCATCCACTGCCCAGGCGGGTGGCAAACGCCATCAGCCACGTCCATCCCCGTCCCCTTTGCCACCCTCTGCTGTTCAGACAGGTCACCCAAACACAGTATACCTTTCTCAAGACCAGGGAAGGGATGATCACCATGTCTTAATCTGACTCTATAGCAAAAATCTTAATCCTCCAAGGCCATTTGGATACATCCACTCTGGCCCATCAGAAAGAACTGATGGACGTCTCCATTCTGGAGGTGGCAAAAGGACCACTTTTGGGTGTCTGGGAAAAATTGTCCCACTGTTATACATGGTACACACAAGATCCATCATTTAACCCGATCCATAACATTTTTAAAGCACTTTCCCATACTTACATAGGGTTCTCACAAGCTGGAAACTATGCTTTTCTCAACAATATATTTCTAAGGAACCTGAAATTACCATAATTTGTTTTGTAGTGCAGAGAAAGCCCTGGGCTTATTTCCTGGCTTTTGTTTTCCTACATTATTTAACAATAGTTATACCACTGTATTCAGATGACTAAAAAGTAGCCAAACAGGTTTTCATTTTATTAAATAGTATGGCCAGGCTGCAAAAAGTACAAGAGATTTCAGCCCAGTTGTCATTTGCTGGAGTCAGGTGGCAGGATCCGTCCCAAGGTGCTAATGGAAAGCTAGGTTTTCTCAACTACTGGAATAATGAACTCATGCTGGATTTAAGAAAATTGTATTTCTAGACAAAATTGTCCAGAAGTGTAGGCTCACATTAACACACTCTGTAATGAATGATCTTTAAACAAACCAAATATAATCTTTCTCAGCAATGTTATGTCGTTTCTTTCACTCCTAGAAGATGGAAAAGAAGGGCTGTAAATCAATGCATGTAGAGAAGTTCAAGTGGGTAATGAAGAAGTGCACGAGTCCACATAGCGTAGAACGTGAACTACAATTTTAAAAAGCCTGAAAAGCAAGAATGTGTTTTGTCAAAGCATAGCTCTGCTCTATGGACCTCATCCTGCAGTCAGGAGATCCTTCAGCAGCCTCTGTGCTATTGTAGTCACAGAATTTCCCAGAATATTCTGAAACCCAGAAAATTAAAAATTTTAAAATATGTAATATGGAAAAGCTGTATTTTAAACTTATCGTTTCTCCTTGTGTTCACAGTGGTTACTTGTTTATGGTTATGGAAAGAGGGAGGGAGAGTTGTTTGCCTTAAGTAAAAACTGTAGGACTGTAGGATAACTCTGCAAACAGAACTGAACAATATTTAGGCCACATACATTTTCGCTCAGTCATGACAATTTGGCGTTTTTATGTAAAAGGATCCCATAATTGGATTAATCTGATGCGTATTTGGACAAAAAGTTATTCCTGAAATTCTGATACTTGTCCAGAAACCAATATGGAAACCGAGAATGCAAAATGTTATTATATCCAGCCGAGTAAAAATCTGTTATGACAATAAAGCATACTAATTCAGTTATTCTTCACATAACATGTTTGTCTCAAAGTCGTATCATACACACTTTTCAGAGTCACGAGCAAGCTGAAAAACTTCTCATGAAAAAAGTCTGCGTTGCAACAGGAAGAAGTCAGTGGGTGAATGTGCATGGGCGACAGCTTCGGGGTCTTGTAATTTGTTTTTTCTCAGTTGGAGAGCAAGCCTTTCAGCCAGAAACAGGAGTAAGAACTGCAGCCTCAGGGGTTCATCAATAGAATTTAAGTCATGGTTTACAGTATATTAAAGAGAGGAAGTATTAAAATGGGACTCAAATTTTCACATTAAAATTCTTTTGTAAAATGCACTTCTTTGTTCTATTTTAGATGACAGTTTGCTTGTCACAGGATCCAAGCTTCCTTCTTGGGTTTTGTACAAATTGAACAAGAAGTCGGGAAAACGATCCTTATATCCTAATCCTGCCCAAAGTGACCCGAGGCAGCCTCCACACCGCTGCCCCTGCTCCTCTCCCATGCACGGCAGTAAGCACGTGCGGGACGCTCTTCCAAAAACCACCTGAGCCTCACCGCACCGCTCCCAAATGCGTCCCTACGTCGTGAAGACATGAGGCAAGGCTCAGCCCCACCGACAAAAAAGGGTGTTGTGGGATAACGGATTTGTCAGTGCCATAAATGACGAGCAAGGGGCTCATCCTGGGTGGGATCTGACGGCTCTTCATTCTCCGTGATGTTTAATAGGATGCGATCCACACGGCGCTCAGTCTGGCGGGGGTCGCCTAATCTTCGCCTTCAATCTCTGCGAGGTGTCTGAGGTCCTTGGAGGCATCAGAGGGCGGCTGTGCGCGGGGACCAGACCTGGCAGCAGCACCCTATCTTCTCAGGGAGCGTGGGGATGGCAACGTCCTTCTTTGCTTTTTAGGAGAAGCCGAAGTGGGTGTTGAATTTTCACTGTTGTGACATAGCACAACAGACTCCTCCTGGGAAGAACACGAGCGGTTCCTGCTCGCACTGTGAGATCCCTCTGGCCTTGACGTCAGTCTCACGCGATGTTTCTCCACAGTGTCCCGTTGGGTGTACAAAACTGTATTGTTAAATAGGTCACTTTGTCTCTCTTCATTATAATCTTAATTTTATTATTTTACTCGCTACCCGCTATGTGCTTGGGTGTTTATTCGGCTTCAAGTCAGACGTAAACAGTAGTATATGGGTGCACCCTGCCCTTGACGGTGAGCGAACGTGAAATGCAGCCGATGCCTGTTGAGGACATATATTTGGCACTAAGGAACGTTCATTACAAACGGGAGATGACACTGACTGACGGTGCCATGCAGTCACCAGCTTAGGCAGTGACCCCAACGCTTCCTCATACCTACCCATTCCCTGCTTCACACTGGGGATGGAGGGAAATGTATTACGTCTCCCACAGAAAGGCATTTTGCCTTCTGCTGCAGCAGCTGGGGACCGTTCGCCTGAGGAAAGCACTGGGTGAACAGGTCTAATCCTGCTCCCTTCCAAGTCACAAAAAGCAGGGTTGGACCCGATGCGACAAAACGTCCCTGTTAACTACTGTGTAGCATACCAAACAGCCTGCTGTTGCAATAAAATATTTATAACTAATCATTTTGTTAAATGAAACATGTACTTTAGGGCACCTTTTATAATTAACAAGCCATGTTCCAGTTAATTTTGCACATGATGTTTCACAGTTTATTACCAAGTACTACAAGGATACATAATAAGTACCTACAAATAACTGCCCATATTAAGCTGTAGTATTGCAAACAAAAGCAATTAAGCTCCCGGGAAGCTTAGTATTATTTGTTTGTAAACAAGTATAAGGGTAGGACCTTTGCCAAGCAAAAGATTGGGTTAGTGGGGTGATAAAGCAGTAAACCTTGCAATGCATGAACATGTTATTGTGGAGCTACAGTAACGGAGTAATGAGGATGTTTTAGCAGACACTTTAATGAAGCTGGATTTTGCTGACAGATAAGGTTTAAAGACACTGGTAGGGTCAAGCTGTACTTAACGATGCATTAGATGACCTGAGCGCTGGCATTAGCATTGAAATAATGGCTCATGATCCGAGTAAGGCATTCTCAGTGGATTATGGCCACAGGAACGTATCCAGCATTTACCATTAAGCTGTCTAATTTGCAGATTAGAGACTGAAAGAAGACATTTGAAGGGTTTGTGCCGAAGCGAAACCTCCAACACCCGCCGTTCATCTCGTTCTCAACAAGGAACTGCTAGAGATTCCTTCCAATCTAACCGGAGCGCAGAGATGTTGCTTCTTCGTTCGCTGACTTGATGGCAGCAACGTCGAGCGCTAAACCATCTCTTTCTTTCTGCTGTGCAAGCGTAGAACAGCCACTACCACCATCTCCCATGGGTGTCTGGCAGGACAGCCTGGTCAGGAAAAGGTGACAGACCGGGCTTCATCTCGCGGTTAAAAGCAAGAGTAGGCTTAAAACACCTAAACATCAACATTTTCCTTTTGCAGATGCAGTCTGGGGAGACAGCTCCAAATGCTCGTTGAAGCATCTCCTGAGAACGAATTCTCCCTCGGTTTTAGAGCTAGCAAAATGGGTTTCTTGCCCCATTTATGGCTGCCTGAGCGGAACAAGCCGGGTGTCCAGGCTCCGGTGCAGTGGAGCGGCATGGGGACGAGGTGCCAGGGGTGGCAGAGGCACTGGGTCGAGCCGAGGAAGGGCCGGGGTCTCCGCGTGCCCACCGCCGGGGACGTGGCATAGCCTGGGGCCCCAGTGCTGCAGGATTAGGCCTTCCCGAGAATTAACCGTGAATGTGGCATTTTTCTGCCTCCCTCTGAACGCAAAAGGCTGGGGCTGGCTCTGCCGGTTATTTGGGAGCTGGCAGTTCTTACGTATTTGTTACTTTTATTGGTGCTGCGGGTTCGATTTTTGCAAATTGCCGAGCAGCTTTGCAAAGCCGGTGTGTGCCTTCGGCTCTCGTTGGCTTAATGACCGGTCCTTTGGTAACCGATGTCTACAACATGAATTAGCCATCTGCAAAACGCTGCCCTGCTATATTTGTGCCAAATCCCCCCATCCTTATTTGAGATCAGGGACTGAGAGGGGAAAACGAGTCTGTGAGTGCAGTTTTCTTGCAAAACATTTATTGGCTGTTTCTTTTTTTCAGGCTGTGTCAATATTTGGCTCCTGTCCTCTGCAGAGGTAAGCATTTGTGTTTCAAACGTAATGCAAAACCAGGTGAGAAATGAAGGTCTTTAACGATGCTCAGTTTGAATGCTGACAAAGTTATTGTGAATTTTCACTGCATTTAACTTTCTTCTTTTTGTCCTGTATTATCTTGGTCTGCCTGCAGGATAACTGATGTTCCCCAGACAGTCTAGCTCTGGTTAGGAATACTCATCCTGGTTGCTCTATTTTGATGTTGTTGCACCAGTTTCTCTGAGGTTACCCTAAAACTGGAGGCAGAACAGCCGAAGCGACATGCAACCAAATGAAAAATACCTGGTTGCCTTTTTTCATGCTGAAGCCAGCAGACGGTGCCTACTGCCTTTACACACTGCTCTTAGAAACGCTACACTATCTGCTAGTTTATTTATGGTCTTTACCAGGGAACAGCTATAAGGCTCACAGCTGCTTGTCACTTTTCAGAGAGCTGAAGGATTGGGCTCTGAAAGCAAAACACATCCCACAGTGTTGAGAGCTTTAGGATTTCAAACCCCTACGAGTTTGGCTGTTTTCATGGACTGTTTTCTCAAAATGCTGCTTTGCTGCCATCATAATAATTTGGGGTGTTTTTTTTTCTTTAAAATTGGAAGGTGGGAGGAGGAGAGCAAGTTGTACCATCTCCTTGGACAGGTTTCAAAGTGGAGCCTGCAGAAGGAGCCTGTAAGAGACTGTTCTCTCTCCCAGTGTGACTTATATCTGCTGGAAGGTGCACAGAGACTGGGTTACACAGATTTAAAAAAAAATAAATAATAAAAAAAAATATCAGGGCTGCTCTGTCATTTGGTGATGGAGAGCGTGAGCAGCAGTGTGCTGAAGATAAAAGGCTCAGCTACACATTACACCTACTCCCGTGCAAAGAGCTTAGCTTGTTATTTATTTACCTATGTATTTCATTCCTACAGACAAAAAAACAGAAACTGGCACAGCAGACTGCGCCTTCCTGTGAGCACATCTTTTATTCAATATTATTCTCTTTCTCTTGTTCTTGGTAGCTGAATTATTATGACTCCATTAAAGCAGTGATTTCTACCTCCAGCCACGAGCCAACATCTTTGGTAATAGGTAACAATTTTGGTTATCTTTAAAACCAGTAGGAATTTCTTCCAAGATACTGTGTGTCCCACCAGCTCTCCTTGCTTCCAGTCCCACCACAGCATCAGCGCTCCCTGCGTTTCCAGGAGAAGCCTGAGGTTTCAACTTTTCCTTCGATGACGGAAGCAAGAAGCAGTATTCTCTTTTGGGGTTCTTTTCTTTGTTTTGCATTACCTGTTGCACAAGCACAGCTAGGTTTTCTACATGGGAGGGCAATTTCTAAACCCATCAAGGCTGGTTAGAAAAGGCAGCAGCCTTGCAGCTGGGCTGGACTAATTTCCCGGCCACTCTGACGAGCTTTGGCAGCTAACGCAGGGGAGCGAGGGTTGCAAGGAACCCGTGTCGCGCGGTACTCTACCCCTGCAGTCCGGACTTGCATCCTCAGGTTTTCTCCAGGCGACATTGTTTCTTCCTACTTGCACGTTTACGCTGGAAACTTGGTGAAATCTCAGAAATATCGGTGTTTTCCTGAGACTGCCAACTAGTTCTTTTTACCTCAGGGGAAATTATGCAAGATAAAAATCTCTGATGATTAATATCTGTATGAGTTGATCGTATGTGGGTAGTGTGAATCAAAGATTTTCTAAATGATACAGGAGAAGAGTGTGTCTAGGCTTGGCAGAGGAATCGGGGGGGTCTGGGCCTGGGGGGGTCTGGCCCAGTTTGAACCCTTGCTTGGAAATTAGCTTGTTTCACATACTTGGAGCTGATACCCATGGCATTAACACTTTGCATTAATGAAGATAATAAGATAAAAGTAGACATATGGAATAACTTTTTATTTTTCAGCTGTGTCCAGCAGTGCTGAGCACCTGCCCTTTAATCGAACTTTCTATCAATAACTTAAAAAAGGGATATTGAAAACAAATGTCAAGTGGTTACTGAGGTATTACCAAGCTACTTAATTTGGGGGTTATGTCACGTGCAGGCTGACTAACTTTGTTCGGTCCTTAAATAACCCATCTACAAGAAAAAGGCTTGCGTATTCAGTGCGCTTTCTGTCCTATTTCTGGGACCATGGTGCAAGCCCAGGTCTTGTTACTGAAGGCGAAAAGTGCTCAGCAGCTCCGCAGCCCCATTTCTGCAAAGCACAGGCAGCTGCCAAACACCCAGCTCCGCGGGAGACGTGCGAATGTGCTTCCCCGCTTTGATGGAGTGAAGACAGAGCAAGGTCTCTAAAACCTGCTTTGCTCCCAAAGAAGTCAATTGCAGAGCTCCTATCGATTTCAATGAGAGAAAAAAAAAAAACAACTCTTTCAAGGATAAGTAAATAAATGTATTTCACCCATACAGAGACCAGCACTCACACAGCTTTGAACTGTGAAACGCTGAGCATCTCCAGCATTGCAGCGTGCTTCGTCGCCCAGCTCAGACCTTCCCCCACCCAGGCTGTCTTCATCGGCCCACGGGAGCCGAGCGGAGGAGTCATGTCTCCTCCAGGTCACCTTGGGTTTCCATAGTGACTATTTGAATGCGATTGTCTTATCAATCAGAACCTCCTTGACTCTCATAAGCAACTATAAAATATGTTCTGGTTTCTATAGCAACCATCTTTAACCCATATATTTGTTTTCTCGAGGCTTAGCTGAATTGTTGAAAATAGAGCAAATTAACTGCTGGTTCAATATTTCTTTTTTTTTTTTTTCCCTTAAGCGATCTTTTACTGTCATCCAGAACAACAGTTGCGTTGAGGCTACTCTTCTTTTGTTTCAGTTACTTAGAGATCCTCTTTGCTGCCTAACCACATGAGCAATGACTCTTAAAAATCATCTTTTCCATGAGGAACGTTGAAAACCTGAAATCTCTGGAGTTCAGCCTTCCCCATCCCAGTTCAGGCCCCTACGTCATTCTGTCCCTGGGCACTCAGCAGAAAAAATGGTGCTGTTTTGTTACCCGAAATCACTTCTTGTAATAATATGCGAGAATAGCACCTTCTCTCCAGAAACCTCAATGCAAAGTATAATCGTTACTTAACAGCAACACTGGGAGTTAGTCAAATATTATTATCAGTGTAGTGTGAAGAATGTGCACAAGGTTAATGGCCCATCTACACTGCAGACACAATAAATGTCAAGAAGGTGGGTTGTTTTTTTTTTTTTTCCAGCCTAAATGTGGTAATTGCAGACAAGGCTGATATCACATTATCTATGCTTTCCTTTCACCAGAGAGCAGGCAGACATAAAGTTATCCAGAAGAGCTGACACTGGCACAACCACAACTAGGCTCTTCATGATCTGACTATAAACACACATCGCTTATCAGTCTCGAAGTCCCTTTCTCCTGCGTAGATTGTAAGCGGAGAACGTGCCTAATTCAAGGTTAGGTTTCTATTACTAGAAAGCTAGTAATAGACAATTATGCTGCTCCGAAACTCTGTGGCAGCGTTTTCTGGGATCCTCTCAGCAGCAGTGGATCACAGCCGTACCAGATCTACCTCTGGGCTACCGCAGGGGAAGAGAGGACCTCGGCTCCATCCATCGTGCTGGCTTCTAGCTGCCCTGGCCTTTCCTTCCTCCTCTTCCTCCGTCTTAGGAAAACAGTTTTGGGGTTTGGAGCAAGATGACAGAATTGTTTGCTTTTCTCTTAATTTCTAACTTTTCTTAGAAACCCACGGTCCCTCCGACGTTTTTGTTTGCTCCCCCTCGCCCAGAGCCGCCCGGGTGCCGGCACAAGGCACGTTTGTGCCTGTGCGATGGGACGAGCAGCACGGGCAGAGACACCGGCAAAGCTGCAGTCCGTCCACCTTGCTCCTTAGGGAAAGGGTTGCTAACAAACTGGGAGAAGTTCAAGGAAAGGTGAAAAAATAGCTGGCCGGCTGGGGTTGTGTTCACCTATTCGGGAAGAGCAAAAGAGCTCCGTGTCAGTGGGAAACTCAGTAACTGTCATCGAGGGTTAGGAAATCTTATGGGTATGGGAGGAGGAATATATCGAGGTGATAGAAAGGAGAGGAGTTAACTACTTCTAAAATTTAAAAAAAAAAAGAGGAAAATGCACTGACTCAGGATCATAATGCTGAATCCACGAAAAGCGGTTGGTACTGCAGGGGCTTGGACCCTTTCCAGCTGAGGGAGGTTTCCGTGTTTTTTTCCAGGGTGCACCGCCGGTGCTCCTCATGTTGAGCTGTGGGTGGAGGAGAGAAAAGGGGCAGGGGAAAACCTCGAGGGGAAGGAGAGGGCGGCTGGCCGTGGGAGCTCCTCCGAGGAGAGCCGGAGGGCCACCAGACGGTGTTCTTTGCGCTCAATAAAAAGCAGGACCTGCTTGTGACGGGTGGAGGGGAGCGGGCTGTCCGGCTGTGGATCCCCGACCTGCCCGGGCGAGGGGCTGCGGGAGCCCTTTGCCGCCGTGTGCCGGCGCAGAGAGGGGTGCGGAGGGCGAGCGGCTCCCACCAGCTCACGGCGTCCCGGCTGCCGGTGCGGGAAGCGAGTCACCGGTGTCCCTGCCGAACGGGAGCTCGGGACCGCGGCTCCATCGCCTTGCTTCGGGTAGGGTTAGACACCCCAGACCGCAGCACTGCGGCTCGTTGCTCTTCGTACTGCAATGCCTTTGCTCATACGGACCCCAGAGGAAAAAAAAATCACTTCTATAAAGAAATGCTTCGCAGAAACACAAGATGTTTTCAACGGGAGCTTGGCTGGAGCTCTTCCTCCTCCCTAAACTTTCAATCTTTCTGCCCAACCCGGT
>JANXJC010000026.1:3686101-3705799 GCA_027564655.1 Leptodon cayanensis | reverse complement strand
CCCCCCCCCCCCACCCCAAGATGAGCTGGGCTTTCGGCTCTGCGCAGGGTCCTGCCACGTGGCTGTATGCCACCAAGGCTCTTGCAAACCTGCTTACAAACCTGGCAGGTACCGCTCAGAGAGGGGCTGCCAGGAGCCCAGCGGACTAAGATTTTGCAGGGGAGATGGCAGCAGGCAGAGATGGGGCACAGGGAAGCCACGGAGCAATACTAACTAGCAGTAAAAGCTGCTTTCTTCGGGCAAACGCTTGCAGTACCTCTGCCTTCCTTTCAGTGTAGGGTTGCTGTTGCCGGCTAAACCTTCCTGAGAAAACTCGCACAACTTCGCTCTCCAAAACACAAGCGTTTATAGATTTGGGCCCATTACGTTTGACTTGGCATAATAAGAACCTCACAGATGGAAACTGCTTAACATGGAGCTGTTCTTATCTAAATTTCAGCCAATGCGCATGCATACTCAGAAGCCACAGAGTACCAATCTTTTACCTTCACATACCTGAAGAAGATGCTAAAACACTTTCTATGATGTCCACTTTTGAGGTCTGTAGAAGCTACTGATACGGTACTCTGATTCTTTCTACACAAAGTTGTGAAATTGTCTAATTTCTGAACGTGTAACTCATATGTAATCTGTGCAAAATAAGCGTGTGCCCTTTGCTGGCAGTAGAAGAACATTTACAAATCTGAGGTCAAATACTCAAGAACTGGGAAATGCCAGAGCTGAAGCTATCTCTGTAGTCGTACCTCGGGTCCTTTCAGTGAAACACTCCGAAGAAGCAGAGCACTTCTTGCTCGACTTCCCACCGCCCTCCCCAAGCAGGCTGAGCTTTTCTTCCTTCTTTTTTCCCTGTGGATTTGGGATGCCGAGGACCAGAGCTGCTGGTTTTTGACTTACCCAAGGACAAACCAGGGGCGAGCTCTCTGCTTGCCTCTATGTACCTGGCGTGCAACTCCTTTATGTTTCTGCGGATACACTTCCTCTCCTCTACCTAAAATTGAGAAAAGGGGCAGCTGGGGAGAAGGGGTGAAAGAGGGTGTTTTTCTTCGTGGTTTTCTTCCCGAAGCCTGTGGTCGGGCGGGTGTGAGATCCGTGAGAGCACAGCTCAGACTAAAACCCTCGTTCTCCTTACCTTAGTTTTCAGAGCCGTTTAACCCCCACGTCTTTCTTTCCCCTGTGTGGCCGATGTCTCAGGAAACCGATGCGGAGCAGCTCCACGTGGTCCGGCCTTCCCCGGGGCTCGCACAGCGATATATTAACACCCCGCTCTCTACACGGTACGTAGCTGCACATCCCGGTCATCTTCTCAGCAGCCCCCCCCAGGAACACGACTTTGTTATTTATGCTGCTCCTTCTCCCACTCCCATCACACTGCGTGGGTCCGGAGCCTGCGGTGGGTTTTCCCTTGGGTGAATGACTCCAGTGGCAATAAGATCCAGGAGCTGCGCTGGAAACTGCCCCAGCAGTTTCCACTAGATTAACCCTGGAGGGCAGCCGGTAAGGTAGACCAGTAGTACCAGGGCTTGGCACGCTGCTCACTGGGCTCTCATGTCCCTGCAGGGTGGCCTAAGGCCCTTGCCCTGAGTCCACTTGACTTCCAGCCCTCTCCCGAAGCATCTGAGCATCTCCCGCAAAAACAGGAGCGGCTTCTGTAAGAGGGACTGTAGGTAATCACTGGATATTGGCTTAAAACCCACCCAGCAGTGGCTGCCTAAATGCAGCCTCTAGACACCCAGATCCAAGTCTGTTCAAAGGGACTTTAAGTCCTAAAGGCCACCCGAACTCATCCTCTGGCCCCTGTGGTGAGACACCGGAGGTCTCAGTAAAGCTGAGCCAAGGACATGCCTTTTCCATGCTGTTCAACAGAAAAGAAAGTTGGGGCACAAAAGTCAGCATGAGGAGCGGGAATTTAAGTGGAAAATTTGAGCTATTTTTCAGACTCCAAGCCTCCTTTGTCTTTTTTTTTGTTTGTTTTCCTTTCAAGGCAGCTGAAGCGTGGGACTTTGAAACGGGAAAGCAGTTATTTGAGTTCACCAGTGCTCACAGAGAGGCAGCAATCACCTGTTTGACTTTTGATAGCGGTGGAAGAAGCTCCGTTTCTTTTTATATCGATTATATCTCTGTAAGCATTATTGCTGGTGCCTGCAGCAAAGAATGCTGCTTTTGAGTCCTGCGCTAGGCTGGCTACGAGAGATAGAGATGGACGCCTGGAGATGAGGAGTTACAACAACAGACATCGCCTGAGTGCTCTGAAGAGGGGTAAGGGGTCTGCAAATTTGTGGAAGGACTGGAAAACATTTAAAGGACATAAATAAGAGCGGATTGAGCTTTTTTTCCCCTGCTGAAGGAAAGCGTGATGAGATCTGCGACCGCACCTATGAGGGGGTGAACAGGAGCAAGTAAGGTCTCCCCTGATACCGCGTGAGCTTTGTCCCGGGGCCAGATGCATTGGGTGGGAGTTTATGCCGCAAGTAACTGCGCTTTTCCGTGGGAAGTTCCTCCCATGAGACGTTCCTGAGGGATTAGTCAGATTCGTATGCCTTTGAAAGAAACCCATACTACAGCTTCTGGAAAGAAAAGAACAAAAATAAGCCCAAGTAGAGGTGTAGTGCCCGCAGACGGAGCTGCCCAGCCTGGCCAAGCAGGCTCAGGCTGTCTGTGGCTGGGGCTGCACATCCACAGAGCGTGTGCAAGTCAAATAGTGCTCTAAAAAAAGGATTTATCCGTGCCCTTGCTCTGCTACACCAGACAACACACCGGTGCTATTTGTAATATAGCGTCGCAGGCAAGCCAGACCCTATTGCGCTAAGCATAGGACCAAGTACATCGATGAAAGGTTCTGTGGTTTCCAAGAGGAGTAGTAATTTCAGACCAGAAAATTATTGCTATTCCACCCTTTTAGAGACCAGTGGGTAAATTTTCCCATGTTTAAATATTCGAACTAACCACGTATAAATACCACATCTCTTTCTAAGTTTGGAAAAGTGTGTTGATAAATCAAAGACAACCTGAGCAGTGTCCTGAATGTTCTTCTAGGTATACTGGGGCTGTTTGGTGGGACAGAAGAATAAATGTGTCTTCTGTAAATAGAAAGACTGCCTCTAAAAGAGATCATCTATAAGGATAAAATAATAAGATACCGTTTTAAAAGAAAACCCAAAGTCAGTGTTTAGATCTTGGCAAAAAAATAAAACAGAGCAAAAATCACTTTGCCACCACTAGAATCTGCTGTCCGGGCTTGAAACCAAAACTTGCCCAAGATACACAAACCCTTGCGGATCTTTCCACAGGGAAAGTGATGTTACACTAGCTGCCCACCCCCTCTGCCCTCCTGGAAAAGCCCCTAGTTGCTTCGCTGTGGGCTGACTTTGGGAAGGGGGAGCAATTTCACGGAGCTCAGCTTGCTAATCAGAGAGCCAGATATGTCCGTACTTCTTTGCAGAAGCACCACAAAGTTTTATTGACCTCTGAGCACAGTCTTGGACTGTTCATTATGGGGAGGAAAAAAAAAAAAATCTGTGTAAAGCTGTGTTTGCCAGTGATCAGAGAAGCATCCAGCTGCCTTTTGTTGGGTAGCCAAATCGTGGTGGCAGTGGTCAAGGTTGGATTTAAAATGTGGAGAGGAAGCATGTTTGCTACTTCTGCTGACCTGAAGGATCTGCTCTTTCCTTACAAGGTCCAGAATTCCCTTGGGACCCCCCAGGAAGCACCAGCAGGTGTCTTCCCACAAAAGAGGTTTTCGTCATCATCATAAAATGGTCATTTTGTTGTCCCAAAAGTGGGTTTCGGTACCCGGCGTGCAATGAGCCAATCTCACGCACAGAGACGAGATGTTGTTCATTACAAAGTTGCTCAAGTTTGGGTGCTAGGTGGTAACTCCACAAAGCTAGCACACCTCAGTATTCTCCAGAGTTCCTTTTGTGTACATTATTATCAGTTGGGAGGTTTCTGCAGACTTCTCTCTAATACTGATTGGTCGGTAATTTGCATATGGTTACACAATCTCTATTCTTATTACTCATGCTCTGTGAGTAAGGGTCTCCGCCTGGGCCAGGGTCTCCTGCCCAGCGGGTGTGATTTTTAGTATTATAATGAGCGTAGTTTGCTGAAGGACGCAGTTCAGCTAACTATCCAAAATTAGGTATAAACGTGATAATTATGTTACTTAGTTGACATATTTTCCAGGATGTTTCCCCTTCAAGGACAGTCAGCTCCTGATTAGAAGTTCTCTAACTCATCGCTTCTAGCAACCTCAAGGACAGTCATCCTGATCCCAGACGTTGTGTACATATTTGGTTTTCTTAGTATGTGCCGCATATAACTTCACTAAATTCTTCATAAATTTTTAACCCTCTACTTGCTTAGATAACAATTTGTTGGAACCAAATGGCTTCAACAAACTGGGCAACGTTGGGAATGGGACTGAATGGGAAAGAAAAAGTTTGTAATTATTTGCTGGCTATTCTGGGACACTCTTCTTGCTTGGTTCCTCTTTAAAAGAAAAAAGTAGTTCATTTT
Organism: Leptodon cayanensis; assembly: GCA_027564655.1. Lineage (NCBI taxonomy): Eukaryota > Metazoa > Chordata > Aves > Accipitriformes > Accipitridae > Leptodon > Leptodon cayanensis. The sequence continues at coordinate 3,701,284 of JANXJC010000026.1, read as the reverse complement.
ATCCAACATTGGGGAAAAAAAGAGTCAGAAACTTCTTTACCATCAGCGAAGCGGATTTCCCATTTTCTGGCCAGCTCTTTTTGCCAGCAGGGCCGTGTAGCCCACATAGCGCTGACCTTCCCGACCCCGAGCAGGGAGCACGTGTCGGGCCAAGGAGGACAAACCTCTTCTGACGGTGGCCAAACCAGCCTCTCCCTTGCCGGTCTCCTCGGTCCAGGACTCGGCGGGTGAGCTCCATCGTGCTCAGAAAGTTCAGTCCTCTGGCAGGATGACATAGTAAGGATCCACTTTGAGTCTGTATTTCAAATACGTTATTTAATGAGAGCAGCAAGTTATGGCATAGTGGACGTCAGCCTGGCACAACAGATAAATACTTGGCCTTGATTTAATTCAGGCAAATGAGATTTTGATGTTAAACTGTTCATTCAATCTTAGCATCGCATAGTCTTCGGTCACTAGTTTTCATAAGGTCTAGAAGTCAGAGACAGAAATAACCTGACCTTGGGGAGAGCTAGGCTGCGGGGCTGGGAACCGAGATGGGAGGTGGAAAGCGGGTGCCACCAGGCTTGCGGCAGGGTCGGGCTTATGTGGACGGTCTGACAAAGCCAAAGAACCTGCTGAATGAAAGGGAAGGGTGAACGCTTTTTCTTTCGTAGCTTTTCTCTGCTTCTACCCATCCCCGTGGCCACAAAGAAGATTTCCTGTGTGTTGTTAAGATAGATTGAAACGATTGGCTTTGACTTTCATGGGGTTACTTCTGCCCCAGATTTTTTACGGATTATAAACATAATTTGAAGGGTTTTTCTAAAGGGAAACAAAACTGCTTTTGTTCTGAAAACGCTGAAACAGCCTCTTTTAGAGACCTGCTAGACTATGTTACTAAGGTGTCGCCCCAAAGTGAAACCTTAGTAAAAGCCGTCATTCAGCAGCCTGCTTTACATTTCAGCAGCCTCAAGTTTTCCAGTGTAAAATGTTTCCATCCTTCTTTGACTAGCTGTACGGAAAGCCATCAACGGTGATACCTGATACCAATAGCAGCCTTGTGAGGCTGTGAAGGGGCAGCTCCTATAAATGCCTATCAGTACATTAGAACTGCTTCGGAAAAAGGCAAAGGTGGGGGATTTATTACTGTAATTTCAACACAGCAACAGGGGCGCATCTTGCTGCGTCAACATGATGTATTTTATTCATTTAACATCATTCATTACAGAAAAGTAACTCTGAATTGTGTAATTTAAGTAATTCTTAAATTCTTTCGCATTTAAGCTGGCTTACAGTGAACATACAAACGTTTTTCTTCCTTTTGCTTTCCAAGCTGCAGTCGCAAGTGGTACCCGAGCGGTATTTCTCCAGGCTCGCACGGCTGGGCTGGGATGTGGAGCAGCAACTCTCGTTTCCAGTGGGCCCCAGGGCAGGAGGTGGCACTGGGACGTCACGCACATCCCAGCATGCGTCACAGCTCCATGCTGTATGGGGTGGTTTTTTTAAATGATCTGTACAATGTTGGGTTTTAAAAAAAGACTATGCTGTAGGTGTTTTTGGGAAAACCTCCCTTGGTGCCGTTACCTGGATTACAGGTGCAGTGACTTTTGGGCATCAGGGACTCTTCGGCCACACCTGGGCCATCTGCTGCCTGAATTGTATATCGGAATGACTCGGCCCGAATCGTGGCCGGAATGTGAAATAATGACCAAAGCCAATCGTCTCGAGACCCTATAAATGGCGATCCGAGGGGGGACCTTTGGAGTGTCTGGGATGGAAGTGGGATGTGTGACCCAGAGTCTCCCCCCTGAGCTGGGACGGACACCTCTCGGGTGGATTTCACGAGGATTGAGAGATCGTCCGTCAACGATTTTGCGAGGACATAAAGGCCTGATTTCACGAGGTCCGCTGACCAGCTGTTGATGAATGCCGGCACATAAAAGCGAGTAATTCATGAAACTCACAAAAAGGAAATTTTAAGCCTTGGTTAACCTCCGGCTGTGGGGGTGTGTGCGTGTAAAATTTGGTTCAAAACTGTTTTACCTGTGCGTCTGTATTTGCAGTTTGGTTCAGAACTATTTGTCTGTCTGTGTGGTTCAGAATTGTTTTATCTGTGCATGTGTGTGATTTGATCTAACCTCCATCTGTGTGTGCAACCCTGCTGTTAAGTTTCAGGTGATCCTGGCCGTTTTCAAATCTTTAACGAAGTCAAGATTTGATTGTAACAAATTCCATTGAATCACTCTGTTAAAGTGGCTGATGATTAAGTCCTGTTAAAATTATACAACCTAATCTTGTGATCTATCTCAGAAATATTACTTAATCCTAAATTGCTGCTAAACCAAAGCCATGTAACAAAACCTCATTCGCGACAGTTGTTTATCAGTTCGTAGTCATAACTCATCTTCCCTCTCCCTCTGCTTTTAATCCGTGAGCATGTAGATGCAGATTATTGATTTTTCAGCATCTTAAAACAAATCCCTTAAACCGGTGACAGCACAACATGCCTCTCCTGTGGGGTAAATTCTGCAGGACCTCTGGCCCTGCTATGACATGGTGATCCATCCTGGGGGAGAGCTCTGATTCTTCCCGATAGCAGGACTTGCTCTAATCTTTTAAAACTATTTTGGGGTTGGTTTTTTTTTTTTTCATTAAATGTGGATATTTTAGCGATTCCTCCCTTTCTATATGTTGTAGTTTTGAATTAAAGTAATCATTTGCTCAGAAGACAAATACCCTTGAGGTGAACAATAAAAATGAGAAAGCTAGTGTGTTACAGAGCACTAGTAAATAAATACCCTGCAGGCAAAAGACGATCAGCGGAGGAAGGTTTGGGATCGCTCTAACTGTAATGTCATCCCCTGCGCGCTCCTCCCCCAACAGACTCACATTCCACCGTCACCCAGAATTCTTTTTGCCATCACCGTTTGTTTTTCTGAGGGTTCTTTCTGCTCCTGGAGCCTGCTTGGCATCGCACCTGTAAGCTCGCCGGGCGGCACACGTGGGTGAAGAGGAGGGAGGAAAAGCACGTCCCCTCTCCGGGTTCGTTAGAAGCTCCCGCGCGACGCGGTATACGGCCATTAAAATTACCACAGACTGTAAATTACCGGTTAATGACACAACCGGCCTGGATGTCCGTCGGGGTCTGGAGCACAGTGGCAGCTTAGGGCGGCTAAGCTCGCTCTCCGCATGGCCGATAGCGATGGGTAGGGGCACGCCGACAGCAGCACCGGGGATTATGCCCTCGGGAAGCCGGAGCGGGAGCCACCGCAACATACGTGATACGGATTGTTCCCACCTCAATAAACTGTTTGAGGGGTTGTACGTATGTGCGTGCATCTGAGCAAACACGATAAGAGAAAATAAAGGTTTAAGCGAGCAAAGTCCTGCCTATGATTTGCGGCTGTATTAAAAAAAAAAAAAAAAAAAAACAAAACAAACCAACACCACAAACCAAACAAATCACAATCCCCTCTCCTCCCCTGCCTTAATCTCTTTTCTCCTCTTGTATGTTCTCATAAATCTGTCCTTGGTAGTGCAGTGGCTTGTTTTCAGCACAGCTAAGTTTGCCCCTGTGTAGCATTTCAAGTAAAACAATTTAACGGCCCATTGGCTAAACGCTGACAAACCTACTTTGAATTCAGTAGGAGGTAAGGACTGAGCAACATCTCATAGCACAGCACCCTGCGACACTCCAGCCTTGCAGTTTAGTGGGAGCTGTTTACCCACGCGGGTCTGTTTCACACCCTGCATGAAAACTGTTTTAAGGTTTTGTTGCATTGAAACAGCATTATCGAGGCACGCACTTAGTTTTCCACGTGTTAGGCTTTGTGCTTGGCCCTGCACAAAGCGTGGCCTCTTTGCAACGTCATTCAGTGACACATTCTTCTCCGTTGACCTATACCTGTATTACCGTGAATTGTATGGGATATTACAGAATTATTCTTTATTTTGCTGCAGATATGCATCGCGTACAGTTGTAAGTATAGCCTTACGCAGGTCAGTTTGGGCTGTGGAAATATCCACAAAGTAGGCAGACCTACAGCCAGCTGCTTTTCAATGGCAATGCAATCAGGTTACTTAATTACCATCCTCCCAGCAAAATGGGAAGCCTCAGCTCTGCCTTCCACATGGTCCAATTCCCTCTCTCAATCTCTCTTGGGGGATCCCTCTCCTCCCCCTTCTCTGGAGCAGCATCCCGAGGGGGATGAGCATTCTTACGCTGAAGTTAGTGACGCCGGCAGAGGTTTTTCTGGTAGGTGCGTGTGCATCTACACGCTGTTCTGCCTCTGCTTTGGTGGATGGGAGGTGATGGAGGAGGACCAAGTCCTGCTGTCCTCGTCTGTAGACGGCACAGCTCATCTCTGGAGTTGGGCTGGAGAACACACGAATAAGTAACACGAAGGGCAAAGCACACAAACGGCACGGAGCAGACGCGCAGGGAAGAAATACCTGTGGGAAGCCGACGTGGCCTTTCCTAATTACCCTACTGCTAGAGCCAGGGGTGGGTGAGGCCCTACGGCATAGATTCATGGAGGGCATTTAGTATTTAGAACTATATTTTCCTGTCTTGCATCTGCATCTCTATTTTAAATCACTAGGGGCTACGTTTGAGTGACAGGATGGAGTTTCTTCATTCCACAGGGAATGCCTTCCGGCTTCTTCTGTTTTCCCATATGCATCCTAGGTTCCAAGGAGGAAGAACATGGTCAAACACTATTTAAAATTGACTTCCTTCAGCCAGAAGAACTAGAGGCCAGCTTTCAAGACACTTCAATATCTGAAAATGCAGATGTTAAAAGGTTTTATTATGCCTGTTATGCTTTTTTTAACAAATAAAAACAACTGTGGAAATTTTATGCTTAAATCTTATTTTCTTCTATGCAGTTTTGTCTCCTTCACCACTTTGAAAGTCAGCTGAGAACTATCTGCATTAACACCCACTGAAGTCAATACCAGTTTGGGGTATTGATGAAGGTCCATGGAATAAATAACATCTCATTTGGAAGGTTACATAAACATGTAGTTTTGGAATATTTTTCTAAGAGCTGTGCTGTGGCTTACCATGGGGAGATACAAAATACAGAACTATATGCATAGGACAAACATTACCTGTACCAGAGCAGTAGATACCATGGTAATCGGGTGCTCAGCTGTAACAGAGAAGGTAAAACCTCCACTCAAATTTAGTAACTCACCTGGCAGTCCAGTATCCTCATCTACAGAATTAAGAGAACCAGTAGTGCTCATTCACATGAATAAAGAGCCAGAGCAGTCATAGCAATGCTTCCAAAGTCCTTTCTTCCTTCTAGCTTATTTAAAACAGTGACACTTTGTTCTGTTTGAGCTTTCTGTTATGTGTACGTTGTGATCCTGCTTTCTGGTCCTCCTCTCCCCAGAAGTTAACCGAAGACTTCCTACCGGCTTTACAGCTAGTATTACCCTGAGCTTTGAGATGAGTCCTCCTTGAGAAGCACTAAATAATAAAAGGAACAGTTCACTAAGGAGCATTATACCAGACCAAGTGCTAAAATGCACAATTTGAACTTTAGTCAGCCTGTGTATGCACTGTTAGTCCATCAAAACATTCTAGATCAAACCTTGGTGAGAGAGGTTATACAGTAGATAAAAGTAAATTTGAGATTTTACCTTTTCTATTATTTATTTTGTCCTTATCCTTTTATGGTTCTAAGCTCTTAGTGGCTTAAAACACTTAAAAATTTGATTAAAAAAATAATTTCTCAGACTGTGCATAATTTCACAACTTCTAGTTCCACTAGAACCTTTCAAAAAAAAAAAAAAAACCAAACAAAACCCAAACCATAATGGCAAAGTAAAATACAACAGTTCTGGTAAGTCTCATGTATTTTACATAAGTTTGAATCCTCTAAGGTTCAGAACTACAGAAAGATTGAATTTCAGGCAATTTGATGTGTTGTGAGCTTATAAACTTTATTTTAAAGACAGAGTTAATTCACAGGTCTCATGTTGGGAAGATAAAGGCAGTTAAGGAATGTTTATATGTGTAACTAAGGTTAACAATGACCCAATAAGGCAGTCTGAGTAAGTGCTTTTTGAGCATTCAAAATTGAGCACTCACATCCTCAAGCATTTTCAGTGGGGATTTGACCTCCTTGTATAATTCACACAGATTTCTGGATAAGAAATAACTGTTTGTATTTATTAGACGCTCTTCTAGGATCTTAGAAGGATGTGGAGTCCAAAGAATCTCAGAACACAGCTTGAGAAAACCATACCTCAAAAATAAAAATACATTGAAGACCGATGTAAATTCTCCCTATTAGTAATGCTGCTATAGCAAAACAGTTGTAAAGACAGGTAAAATTGGGAACTTAAAGAAGTGCATTGTAAGTAAAAGTAACAACTTAACACATGATATCCAAAATATTCCATCAAAAGAATTTCAAGAGCTTGTTTTAGAGTAATCAAGTTGTTTTCTTTTGGAAGAAAAAAAAAAAAATTCAAACCTTTGTGCAATATTTAGTCAGTAACACAGCAAGGCGACTACACCCCCGTGCCAGTAAGATTAAACAGGCCAGCAATCTATGCCTCGCACTGCTGAGCGTTCTGGTATGTGGCAGTATGAAGGGAACTGCCATCCTGAACATCCTCACCTAGGACTGATGCTGAGCAAAGGGGAAACACACACATGATTTTCACATGTCTGGTAAGAGGTAAATTAGAAAGCAAGAAATTCGTTAAATTGGGGGGAGGGGAGAAGAGGAAAAGTTGAAATCACTGATTTCTGCTTTCATTTCCCCCCTCCCAGGTTGAAGCACAAGCACTGTAAGAATTTAAATAAGCCACTTAATCATAAGGGATCAGTCACTTACCACACCATTAGCTGCTATGAAATAGTTAATGTTCCAGAAATCTGGAAAAAAACAACCCCACAAAACTCCAGATTTGTCTGTTCTCCATGCAGACTTCTTTTTTGAAGGTTCATTAGGGAAAAATTAGAGTAGTACCTTTGACAGAGGTAACTGAACACAACCATCACTCCAGGGCCAGCAGAGCTTCTTCTTTGTAGATCCAGGACTAGATGTTCCAACAGAACTCTGCTTCAAATGTCTTTACAGAGTTTTCCTCTCATCAGGCTAAGCTTCCTCCTATGGCATCCTACTGATCTTGCAATGTAAGTTTGTATCTTTTATGGTGCTAGAATGGTAATTTTTTGAAGTCCGGTCTAACTTCCTATTCTTTAGCTCTAGGAAAAGGATGGCAAGAAATCGAAGTATTCTTAGTGTTCTCTACTGTACACAACTGTCTAATGGTAGAGAACAAGCAGCTCAAAAGCAGCCAGTAACAGTAATCCGGTTGCTTATAGTCAATGCAGAAAACTGGGCGCTGCTGTGGGAAGCTGCACACGCGATAGCATTGCTCCTGCCCCTGGCTGTGAGAAGACTTAGGGTGCTGCTAAAAGCACCAACTAGAAGGAAAACACTTGCCATGAGTAGGATTAGTTGGCCCCAGAAAGCACCAGTCCTCTCACCTGTAATCCCTCTTCAGTAGCGCCAGTGGGACTAATTTATCTTTTCTCCTTTTGGTTTTCTTGTTGCAGACAAAATACTGCTGGAGACACACTAACTCTTTTTGAAAAAAAAAAAAACAACAAAAAAACCACACTGCATTTAGTGACATTGATCTTCCAGCATCTGGGGTCACATGCTTATATATAGGGGTCTATGCTCCAATCCATCAGTAGAGATAACACCCTTTGGAATATGCTTCCAAGAAAAATCCTTCCCTCAGTACTTCAGGTGCCTGACTCCCTAGTATAGTTTGATGTCTAAAGCAGAGGATACAAATAATTGTTCAGCATCCTCCCCTGCTCCAAGTACCTAAAAATAAGCTTCTTCGATAGACTACAGACTTACTTGAGATGAATTCTTGATTTTTAATACCTTTACCGAGGTGTAAGCAGAACAGGCCGAAATCTCATTTTACCATTTCTGTTTAGTCTCTACAACAAAAGGCAGAAGAGCCTGGCCTAAGCATTCAATCAGGTTTTAACATCTTATTCTGAGCTGCAGAACTCAGTCTCTAAGCTATAGTGTCCTGTGTGTTACAAATTTTGTCCTATACCTTAACATCTGTGAAGTTTCCAGGTTTTCAGGTGTGTATAACCCTTGGGGCATAGAAAAGAAAGAGGCATAACTCATTAAGCAGCTGATTTACTTTCAACTCACTGCACAACTGTTCTATGCTAAGTGAGAGTTTTAAGCCTTTTTATGACTCTCCTGCACAGGAACACAAAGCAATGGCCTGTCAGAACCTGTGAAACAGGGCAATGCTTACACCAGAAGTACTGAAAACAGGGAAACCCAACAAGTCAGGAGATACCAGTAAAATGAACTTTATTTTAAAGCTCATTAAAAAGCTTCACAATAACACTAACAGAATTGGCATTTCCTTCATTTTATGTACCCCACATGAAAAATGTATTGTTTAGCAAGAGATGAAACGTAAGCGTTTCTGCATGCTACTAACACATTTCACCATCTTATTATCTGATAAGTGCTTTGTACTGCAATAATCAAAAACCTTAGAACAGACGGATTCTTCTGGAAAGTCCTTATGAACGGGACAGACACTGGCTTTTTACTGACATACCCAATAGATGTCCAGACGAAAGAAAACTACCTTGGAATCTACAAATGCCTACGAAGGTTTCGATTACAGCCTTTTGAAGGAGCAGTATATTTCAGAGCAAGGGCTTCTTTTCATCCTTAGTGATGCAAATGGTTAAATACTGCACAGAAGCTTAGTATGAACTCACAATTCCACAGGAATCTGAAAGTTACCAAGGCAATTTTCCTTTTAGGATAGTCATGACCAACACTATTACTATTCTTCCTCTCATAACACAACGTATCCCAGACAAGTCTTAAGAAAAAAATATAAATAGTTCCCAGAACAATGCATTCCCACCCCCCCATCACATACAACAGCAAAAATATCTTCTGTCATGGGATGAAATAACTTGCTGCAAGTGCAGTGGTTTAGTCCAAGTCCATGCTAATGGTGTTTTGATCACTTGGATGACATTCACCATTTTGTTGAGGCATTTCAGAATTTTTCTCGTCTTCTCCCATGTCTTCAGTTTTAAAATCACTCCGTTCATTTAATGGGTTTTCTTCCTTAGGAGAGTCAACTTTTGGTTTTGGTTGTGTCACAACAGGCTCACAGACATTGTTTAGCTCCTAAAAGAAAAGGAAAAGACGTGGTCAGAGTCTATATTAAGGAGCCACCAGCTTCACTAGTGTGAAGAGTCCCATGCCCAAAAGACTGTTTGAAACTTGCTTCTGTACTTGTTTCCCAAGTCCAAACTGACAAGTAATTATTGTACTCTGAAATAAATTAACTGGTCTACTTTCTGAAGTTCTGTGGGCAAAAGTTCTTCAACTTAATATTTTGGATTTCACACGGGTTTTCTTCCAAGACTATTTTGTGCCTACAAGTAACACTGAAAGACTGAAAGACGTAAAATGTCAATAAGCTCCACAGAATTGTACACAGTATAGTACAGCTCCTCTGCTTTCTACTGAATCTCCTCCTCTCCATACTTTCTAACTTCCTTTTAAGAACACTGGAGCAGCAAGATGAAATTGGGGGAGAAGGAGGGGGACAGATATCAGTCTAGCTTTAGCACCAGCCTCTAAAATTAGTTTCTTATGGTACTTACCTGTAGCTTTGCCTTAATTTCACTTGAATGCACAGCCGGATCCTGGTCTAAGCTCTTCTTAGCCTGTGCACTCACAGCATTATTCATCCACTCTACCACTTCACTAACACACTTCTCTACTTTCATCATTTCCATTTCATCAATATGGATGTATTTCTCATCCTGCTCAAATACAAATGTTTTATATTAGTTAATAATGTCAAATCTACTGTCATCAAGTTATGCCAAAAAGACTATCCCAATTATTTACAACTTATAATCTTTACTGATTTTCAAAATAAATACAAGTTGGCAACAAGCCAGATCTGCTAGAGCAAGAGACAATAAGAAATACAGATATCAAAATAAAGCTTCTTTTGCCCAACAATCAAACAAGAAATGTAGTTCACAGAGGGAACAGAAGCTTCACAACAGGTCAAAAAATATAATGTTCTTAACAGGCCTAATAAAAAACCATCCCCTTCCTCCTGGAGGGTCTTACATGGGCTCACGGTAGTTTAGACAGTGCGATTCTGCTGTACAAAGACAGGGAAAAGATCAGAGTTGTTAGGAGCATTCCCTATAATGCCACAGTTACGCAATCAACTGATATCAGGAGCAGGAGCTACCAGCAACACAACCCGTGATTTTAGTCAAGGATTCTAAATATGGATTCAAGTCTTAAATGCACTACTTCCAATAATGCTAATAATTTCAAGACTGTGTAATACTACTGAAAGACTTCACTTAAGAATGACAATTTTGTAATCTATAGCTGTGAAGATGTAATTGTTTCTGATGCAAGTCTCAATCTCAAAACTGAATTAGCTTGAGTGTTGCGAGTTGCCCTATTAAAAGTGATTAAGTTGAAACTCAAGTAGTTAATTTTCAAAAGCAGGAATTCTTATTAAGAAAGTAATCTTCAAATGCCAATGACAAAAAAAAACCCCAAACACCCATATATAATAAAGCTGGATGTTTTAGTTTTATCCTGAGTAGCTTTTACATTAATGCTTCTCACCATGGCACAATTCTTGTTCCCAAAAGAACTGGAAGAGCAGCACACTAAAAAAAAAAGTCAGATTAGCCTTTAAAAGGTCAAGAATCAGACCACACTCTATCTAACCCTCCGTCTTTATAAGAATGTTCTTTTTGGCCTGAAAACATCCAGAAGTGTCAAGTGACTGAAGATATGACACACTGTGCAAGATTTTTTGAGTACTGGGAAACATTTGCAGTGTTAAATTTGTGACCTATATAACAGTAGATTGCAGCTCATCTGAGAGTGAATTTGAAGCCTCTGCCAGCTGGTGAGCCTCAGTGAAACACTGTGTGGTAAAAAGAAACGTACTTCGAGGCCACTTACTTTATTCCTGAATTCCCCAGCTATTGTAGCATAATACTGGAGCCTGTGTCCCAATTCTTCTAACAGCTTTGGTCGTTCTTCTGCTTCTTGATAGCGCGTTTCAATTGGAGTACCCAATTTCTAGAAAAAGCAGTTCGTATGCATTATGTGATTCACTAACATTCATTAACACTGTTGTGTGGTATTTTGGAAATTTTGCATTTTGGGCATACTAACAGACCTACCTTTAAATCCTCTAATTTGTCTACGTACACCTGCTTAGCTTCATCCTCACCCTCTTCATACAGCCAGCCTTCTGTCTCTGTTAGGAGTGCAGAGAATCCCTGCAGATCCTATATGTCAATATAATTCAACATGTCAAACATCAGAATACACACCAATTGACTGTTTGTGTCTTGCAGTAACCGGACACTGGTAAATACATACATTAATTCTTAGTCTCCTACATAAAAATTACTTTTCTACTACAGCTTCTGCCTAATTAAGTCAATTAAACCACACCAGTTTCTGAACTGAGAAACACACACATCTACAACATAGGCAGCATTTATACCCTTTTGTCCTTGATTAAGCCAATGCTTGAAGTGCAGCTTTAATTCATGTTTTTGGTTATGATACAGCAACACAGATTACCCTTCTAGTCACCAATTTTATTTCAAAACAAAACTTTACACTATTTGTGACAAAATTTATTTTCACGGATATATACTATTTGCTAAGCCTGAACCTAATTCTGGATCAGTCCCAGCCATCACTCAAATGAGTTCCAGTTTTCAGCTATTTCCAGGGTGGCTATGAGAAAGCTTGACGTAGGAATGCAAAATAGATACTTGGTATCAGTGTTTTCAGAGAAGCTCTTGAAACCATAACCTACCTTTTCACAAACAAATTTTTCATATGGTCCAGACAACTTGTCTCTGAACTCATACACATACTCCTCCACTGCATTCTTGGCATCATTTCTTTCTTTCTCCAGTTTATCTTGCATAATCATCTTTCCCTGTATAACCATAGAAATATTTTAACTAAAAAATAGCTATGTTCAAACAGCATTCTACAAAGCTCCTGTAAAACACAGTAATCTCCCAGAGGCCTTGGCTCCCGTAACTGTTGGAATTCTCATTGCTACGCACCTGAAGAAATGGCTTGCACTTCCCTAGATCACAACAGCTTGAATCAATCTCTGATGTCACCCCATGGATCAGTGCTCTGATACTACTGCTATAAACAACACTTCAATCTTTCTGATTAAAGTTTGTCAGTTACGTGTTAAAGTTGGACTGTGTATTAGCTCACTGTAAATTATTTGAGTCCACACTCCAGGGTTACAGTAAAAGGTCAGAGATTGCCTTAAAAAGCAGCTGAATGGCTAATAACTGCAATTAGGACAGCAGTCCAAACCACACTAACTCACCTCTGTTTCAATATACATATTGAGGAGTTCTTTTCCTAACTGCCAAACCAAGTTAGCTTCAATAGGTAGGTCCACATTCTTCACTTTTATCTTGGGTTTTTTAGCTTCTGGGGGCTGATCACCTTTCTTCTCATTTGTCTGAGTTGGAGAAAAGAAAAACAGGATAATTTTCCTTCTGATGAAGTAGCACTACAATGAAAGAAACATTCACAGGAAGAACATGCAGAGATTTTCACTGTTCTTTCAGAATCTTCAAAATATACTTGAGGCACTTTCCTTTCAGGGATTCCACCTCTTATCCTAGTCTCCTTACAGTCTAATTCATGGAAACTAACGACTGAGCTACAGGAAGGACATTTCTCAGACATATAGTGTACCTGCAGGTTTTCCAGAAGTGCCCATCTACAGCTTAGCACTTCAATAGTGATGCTGACAGTGGTAAGATTTTAACCTAAAACACTTCTCATCTTATGCGGATGAAAGAGCAAACTACTAGCAATATCAGGTAGGCATATGTTTTTCACAAAGATCACTTCCGGTTATCTTCATGAATTCCTGATCCCAACTTTTCTCAGTAGGCCTAATAAGCATGGCCTCTAACAGCTGTTAAAAAATTGAAATGTCGGCAACCCAAACAAATTAGCTGTACAATACTGCACAAAGACAGGGCAGTGGCAGAGAGAGACTTCTTGCCGGAATTCTTTTGCAAACTCTGTACAAAAATCATCATGAGATATACACATTATTTTTCATAATAGAAAAGGTATAGAAATGAAAAAGGTTCCGAGCACCAAGTTCCTTACTTTTTCCTGGAATATGTTACCATTTTAAAAAGCCACCATTATAGAGCATAACATTTTCAACATAGTTAAAGGGTCACTCACTTTCTTGACATCTGGGATTTTGTTTTCTTCAGAGGGAGGTTCTGATGAAGGGGGAGGCTGTGATGTTTGCTGACCATCAGTTTGTACCTGGGACTGTGTTCCAGCCTCACTGTTCTCTTGCTGGATATTTTTCTGAAATGAAAGCCCAGGCACAAAGGATGTAGAAGGCATGTGCACTTGTATTTAGTAAGAGTTATAGGGCACTTCACTTCTGAGGCACATACTGTACAAAGTGCCCTACAAAGCATTCTGTGCACACGCGGAAACACACACGCTTTAACTAACGGAGATACAGACTAGTACAAGTTCAGAAGGACTTGTGAAAATGCTTCCAGTGCCGGGCTTGCAGCATAATACTCGTGTGCATGTGTGTGCACGCTACCACTTTTTCTCACAAGAAGTGGCTTTTAAGCTATTGAGTCATAGCTTAAGTTTTTTTCCCCCCTCAGAAAACTATTAAAACATCAAGTACACCATAACAGTGCTGCATTATTTCCCAGTGTTGCCCTCCCCTTCGATGCTGCAGAAAACAATCCAGCTTTCCCTTTCACAAAAAGTTTGAAAAAACTTTGCTAATATGAAGGATTACACACAAATCCTTTTACACAGAGAGCATGGATGACTAATAATCCAAACCAAGTTTTCCTATTTGGAACAGTCTGATAACTATGGCAGCTATAAGCAACCCCACCCTCAAGAAACCCATCTGCTGCTATTTGGCACTTTGCTCAATAATTGATTTTGAAATCCACACACTTTCAAGTTAGCACAAATTTTCTCCTGTTCTTATGAAGACATATTTCCTGACAGCCATGCACATCTCAAAATTAACCTCACTTTGCTGCCTTCCTTTTCTTCCAGAGCATGTAACAGCAAAACACTTTCATCAGTAAGGACATCCACACACAAGAAAGGTCAACTTACATCACTTGAGTTTTCAATAGGCCTCTGGTCTTGAGATTCCACTTCAGTCTCAACACTGACATCTTCACTCTCTTCACTTTTAACTGGTTCTACCATGGACGCAGTGGACACACTGAAAATGCCGTGAGTATTGACACGGACTTTCACTTTAACTTTAGACTTCTCTCCATCTTTCTGGGCTGCCACATTCTGGATAATATACCTACCTAAAAACAAAAGAATCAATATTCACACAGTGGAATTAAATAGGTAACATTAGAGCCAGGAAAACACCTCCCTTTTTCATAGGGGACACATTTTCTAAATATTTGATGAAGCCTCTGTGCTCATCTCATGGTCCCCAAAATGAAATGAATTAAAAAAAAAAAAAAAAGCAGCAGCATGCTGCTTTTCAGCCAACTTTACCCTACAAAAAGGAAGAATGTTTACTTTTGTCATCTAGGGTAGGTTCTCCTGCTGCTACTAATACAGAGTAAATACAAAAAGCGAAAGCTCACTTCCCCTTACTTGTGTTATCTGTGATGCTATAGTGGGATGAAAGAAAACTACACAAAGACTTAGTCTAATGCCAACGTTAAATAGTATGTCTTTTTAATACAAGTTACTGCCCAACATAGAAACAGTATTCCTAGAAGTGTTCTTTTCAGCTTGTGACATCCATGTAAGTCTGCCATTACCTTTTACTCTAGGGCAGAATGTAATTGTTTTGTAACTCCTGTAGTACTTGAAACAAGCACTGTGAAACTAAGACAACTAGTTTAACAGTAAATGAAGAATCATATCTCCTTGACATTAAAAGCAGATGTATTTTTCCTGCCTACTACGCAGTTATATGTGTATCACCAAAACAGTGGCCTGGAGATTATGACGCTTGTATAGCTGCAAAGTACAAGTTCACTGATTTCATCACAGGCTGGATATACAACAC
>JANXJC010000026.1:3669868-3686091 GCA_027564655.1 Leptodon cayanensis | reverse complement strand
CCCCCCCCGCCCCATTCCTTCATTAACAGATCTAAACCACATGCATACAAGCTTTTATCTGCTTACTTTACAGGCTAAAGAATGTAATCCCCCTCTCTTATCCAATAATACTAGAGTTGTGACCTGTCCTCTCTTTTGGTAGTCTCATGAGAACTACTTACTCACCCATTAGGACTACTAACAATTCTGTTCTGAGCAGAGTTAATCAGTGAGTGTGCTGAAACCAGTCTGATTTTCAGTTCTGTTCTTACCAGTTTGCAGAACAGCAGTTAAACATCTCATTTGTTCAAGCCATATAAATTGAACGCTCACAAATCCCACTATCAGTCTTTGTGGTAAGAGTTAACATGAAAGGAAGTCTGCTGTTCCTGTAACTACAAAATAATGTGCTGGTTTCTAAGACATACGGTATTTGAACTTTTTGACTCTCAGTGAAACAACACATAATTTGCTTCTAAGTAGAGAAAATAACTGATGTTTCCTATTAGGATAATTAGGTTTTGGTAACTTTGTAGTGCCTTAGGTATTAGCTGAAATATTGGTAAATCAGATGGGAGATGTTTTTGCTCTATATATTCTCCCACCCATTTTAAGAATATTTATAAAGCTTATCTTTAACACTACAGTTCTGGTGATACTGTATTTTAAGTGCATTATTAACCAACAGGACAGCTGTATTGTCAAATACTTAACCAAGATTAGTCATTTCTTCTACCACTCTGGAAAAAAGTTGAGCTTTCTAACAAAACCAAGCAATTACTTGACAGCTATTAACAGCTTTATCTTAATTTTACATGCAAACATACAACATTTAATTGCATGCTTAGAACTCAAGAGAAATTACTTAATTGGCCTGTCTTTACCATCACAATCTTTTTCTAACCACACTGTAAACTCTTTGTGTCAACACTGTCAATGCTGTAATTTGTCAAAAAGGATGAAAGACCTCATTATAAATGTTACCTAGACAATTGCAATCAATACCATAGTCTTGTAGCTGCCATTATTTCAGGCTGCCTTGATTAAAACTTATTCAGCACTATGTCAAACCCAAGAAGTATAGGGAAAACAACAACTAGTTACTCAAGACACATTGAAGTTTTTTTATATGCAGGAGATATTTCTCAAGTATTCCTAGCTTGCTTTAGTGATAAGCAGAAAAGAAGATTAAAAAAAAAGTTAAGAAGTTATCTTTCACAGTGAGAGTCCCGTTCTAGCCCTGGGCATTCAGCTATAGTTTCCCCTAATTTCTTCAACAGACTGAAGCAACTTTAGAAACTAGGAAAACACAAGATCCAAATTCAGTTACCTATGGAATGGGAGAAATTAAAATTGAGTCCTTCAGACACAAAAAACTAAATATATACATCATATATAACCATACTGTAACACAACACACTTACAGAACCAATTTAAGACCGAACAATGTGAGACAGCACTATTTCCAGGACAATTACTTACCAATTTTTGACTCAGGATATGGGACTCCATTAGGATCAGAATAAAAAGCTTCTAACTCAAATGGACCTTTCCTGTAGAATGTAAGAACCTTGGAGAAAGGTGCCGCATGATTTCTGCTGAAGACCTCATGAACCCTAGAAGTAAAGAGAAAAATACCACTTTTAGCAGAAAGGCTTTGATCTAGGGTCAGAACTCTTCAGAGAAACATCACTATATTTTGACACATTTGCCCTTCTGAACAATTCCAAGAAAGATACTTCAGTACTGTACTGTAAGGAAAAAAATTATTGTTGTGTACTGTAATGGGAAATTGTCCTATTCCACTAATTTTTGTCTCAGAAGCAAATAAGTTTAGATGTAGGTGGCAATTCAGTGACAGACTAATCAGCAGAACTCCAAAATTTGTTTCCTGCAAACATATTATTCTGAACTTGGAATGGCATAATTTAAATCATAATTTGCACCCTTCCTCGGTTAGTCTCAAAAGGCTAATTATAGTCCTGTTAATTCCTTTATCATTTACTTTCTGTGGCTCAGTTGAGAACCCTGACACCAGATCATTACTCATTCCTTGATATGACAACCAGCTTTATTTTATGTTCTTCCTCTAGGGTCTGTCCGCTATTATGCCAGTCTGATTCTAATTTCCATCTAAGTTTTGTCTCCTAACTATGGAAGGATCTCATCTAATAACCTAAATGTAAGAAAATTAGAGCTTCACCTAGAATGTGAACCTGCAGGTTGCTCTCAGAAGCATGTGACAGAGCAATTAAGTTCTGCATCTCCACAGAAGACAGACAAAAAAAGGAAAGGCTGAATTACAAAGAATGAGAAAGGTATGAACAGGTCCCTCGAACTCTAAACTTTCCAAAAGCTAAACTCAGACCTCTTTACATCCTAGACAGCAACTGCATTTCCCACAGGCATGGCGTAGTTAATAGCAGAAAGGTCAGAGTCTTAAGACAAAGCAATTGCAAGAGATTTCTCTTACAAAACCCTAAGAGTTGAATCCTTGCTTCTTTTTTCAGCCAAACAGCATCCATGTAAGCTCACAATATTTACATAGTGCATAATGTTCCTACTAAAACAAGAATCCAGATAGGTGTTAGGAACACCTTGAGTAAAAAAAGCCAGAAAGGAAAGTGGGATCAGGATCCAGCATTTATTCTAGTTCTTTTGTTTTCCAAAACCTGACAACCAGTAAGGGCAATGCAACACAAGATATTGGTTGGTAGCTCATTCAATCACAACTTTTTTTAATCTTTATTTTTTTTAACATATGAGGAGTTACAGTCAAAATTTCAATGCATGCCTTTACACAGTCTCCACCATCAACCATCTCTGGTACATGGCCTACAGGTTTTCTGCATCAGAATGCCAAGATCTTAATATAAATGCAACCAAGAACATTATGCTTGAATTAAGGCGGCCAAAAGCTTCACAGAAACATCATTTAAGCTACCTACCCTTCAGTGTCCTCTGCTTCTGTGTTCCACAACAGAGATATTGGGAATGGTGTAGCATCTGTCACAGAGAATTCTCTCACTTTAAAAGCTGGAGAAAGAATTGCACACTAAAAAAAAAAAAAAAAAAAAAAAGAGACATGCATTAAAGTTGGTTAACTGCTCTACTTCACCCACCTCCAAGACAGCTAAACATCTTTAAACAAGAAAGAGAACTGTATGATTTTACTAAAACAGAGCTAGGCAAATTGCTTGATTTCAATGCAGTATGGCAAGAAAACAGAAGTTTCATACAGAAGTGTTTATACTCTCTGGGTTAGCAGCACTTTTGGCCTTATTCTTACTGTTGCTTGCAAGAAAAGGTCATAGTCTAAACCAGGACTGTAAAGAATGGCAGTGCTGCATTACTTAGTCCTAAAAGAAATGGTGTTTATCTTACAAGTCCTGCTTCTTTCCCTGGAGACAACTGATTGCTAGTGATGGAAAGCAATTAGTGAGATGGGGTAAAGAAAGAAGTCAAAGAAGAGAGGGTGAAATAAGAGATTAAGTAAAGGAGAAAAGGAAGAAGGCAGAATGAGTTGTTTGCTTGTAAAATATAGTTCAGTAGTTGGAAACTGTAAAAACTGGGGAGAAATAGAATAAATTCCATCTGTTTCACATTGATGGAAAGTTGGATACTAGAAAATGCAAACTTGCAGTGTTTTGGGCCTACTTCTCATCAACTTTGCCAATTAAAAAAATGTCTCTTCCCTCAGATTGACAGCAACTTAAATTTTTCTCATTAAAGATCCCTAGACCCTGTTCTTTTGAAGAGTGGACTGCTTACAGAATACTGTAATACAGCATTACAGAATACAGCATCAGCACTTTCAGTAAAGTACTGCACCACAGAGGAGTGCTCTGGACTTTTTAAAATAGCATTGTCCCATAAAAAGACCCGGTGAACATGTATGTTCCTTCGCATACTTAAAAATGGACCACTTCTGCCATTTCTCATAACTGCTTGGCTAATTCTTCACAGAAGTGCTCTCAAGAAGTGTAACTTCTAAGTTTATCAAGCGTTGCCAGTACTATACCTGCAGAGCACAGCCCCTAGCTATAGCTTCATCTGCATTCAGCGTTGTACTGACATCCTTGCCAAAGAATTTAGCAATCCTCTCTTTGACAGCAGGAATGCGGGTTGCTCCTCCCACAATCTCTACAGCAGTCACATCTTCCACTTTCAGTTGTGTTTGTTCCATTAAGGAAAGCAGAGGCATCTCTATCCTTTGCAGCAGGTCAGCACACAATTCTTCAAATTGTGACCTAAGGAAGGAAATGGAATTAACCAAAGAATGCCTGTCCCACCACTAAGGCTTCCTGGTTTTCTTGTTTCCAAACTGATGCTGACCAGGTTTGTTAACCACACTGCAAGGCGACTTAAAGCTAAACCCCTGTGAGTAGGCTGAAGTGACAACCATACATAAGGTAGTACATGAACAGCTGCTTACAGGTTTTCCTATGCTGCTATCAATGTAGTTAAATAAGACAAAAGTATTGTTTGGGCAGGTGCTATATATTTCCCTACAGCAGAGGTTACAGATAAGAATACAAGAAAACACTAATACTTCCTTTACAATGAAAAACTGTTGCCTAAATACTGGAGGGAAGAAAAAAACCCACCACTCTCTTGGCAGTAGTTACAGGACTAACAGCGACTACAAATTAAGTTGTGCCTGTGAACGTGTGCAAGAGACAGACACACACAGACTTCATTTAGACTCAGGCCATAATCAAGTCATCCCCCATAAGCACCATATCTGTCCTCCATTTCTCTGCCAATATCCAGAGTACAGCAAGAACAGAAAAAAGGAACAAAGCTTCAATTGTTGCTATCTTAAGAGCAGTATGGGATTTAGGTTACCTAAAATACGCAGGAGGCCTAAATATGCAGCCAACCCCCCTGGGTCTGGTTTGCATGCATCAATCCATGGTTTTAAGAACGTGTCATTCTACAAAAAGAATCCAAGCTTCTTATGCATGCATTATTACACTGAAACATTGCTCAGGTATCTGAACATTACATTTCACAGCCTTAGTTGTTCTAGTATTACAAAAATGCCACAGCTATTCAGCACTCATGCTTAATTTTAGCACAGTAAGTTTCTTTCAAATATGGAAAGAAACACTTGTTTAAGAAATATGGCCACCAAAGCAACTGCCTGTCTTGCACAGCACTCACCTGTTCATTTTTCCAGATACATCAGTATCATTCATGAAACACTCAATATTTAGGGGAATGTCTGTGCTATTTGAACTCATTAGTTTCTTCAGTTTCTCACATTCCTGATACAGGCGAAGAAGAGCTCGAACTTTTGATTTTGGATCCAGCTTATACTTTGATTTTATTTCTGCACAGAAGTAATCTACTAGCTTTCCATCAAAGTTTCTTCCACCTAGGAAAGGGTCAAACGCTGTGCCAAGTACCTGGTTTGAAAGAACACAATTATTTAGTCTGACACTTAGTAAAAATCAAATGGAATAGCAGCCTTCCAATACCAGCAAGCCTTTGCTTCAAAAAAGGTTGGGGACAAGTCAGCTTATCTTCCAATGCACAGTCTTAAGTACTCCAACCAACCACATCAGCCAAAAACTGCTCTTCACTTTTACAGTAGAGGTAAGACTAAACAACTCTGTGACAATCCTAAACATTCACAATTTTAATCCACACACATGTTCATTTAGATAAAACGAACTAAATGACGGCAGTTGTATTCTATATCTTACATTGGTGTATTGCAATGAATTTACAGCCCCCATTTGAAACCATCCTAATGAAATGAAGGCTGCTGATAAGAATCTTCACCTTTTGACTCATTGCCACCTCCCATACATGAAGTTATTTCAGAATTTTGAAAACAAGGCAGGTTTATAGTCTATATGATTCTAATGTCTCATAAACCCTTTTAATTTCATTTAATCTTACTACCTTCAGTTTACTCTTGTTGAATGCACAGGCTGATACTTGAAATGCAGAATGTCCCATATCAACAAACACAACTATCCGTGGCTTCTCTTCAGGAGCTGGAAGGTCTTGTTTATAAATTCCGTAATTCAGAGCCACTGCAAAACAAGTGTCAGATATTATCAATGCCATCTCTAGCAAGGCTCCAATTGCATGCCATCACATCCCCGTGAATATTAAGCTATAAGATTAAGAGCAGCAAGACAAATCCAGACACACACCTATGCAAGGTCTTACCTACATGGAAGCTTTATTCCATTAATAAATGTTGTAGGACCTGAGAAGCAAAACATCCTTCCTCAGTCATGCTCTCTAAGTGTTGAAGCATGCAAAATTAAGAAGCAACAACCCTGTTTGGGGGCTTTCTACTTTGATCTCTCTATTAACAACTCTTTTTTTTTGCTTTGCATAGTAATCAAAAACACAGACCATCTTTACAACAAAACCCAAACCCAGCTTTGTATTTACAACGAGTATCTCCCAGGCATGAAGGTTTTGCCTGAGAATGGTATAAATGGTCAGCAGAGGCTGCAAAAGGGAAGAATCTCAGTCTATACAGAGTATCAGCGAGGGACAGTTCACGTGCTCTGAAGAGCAATGTTTTATAGTCACACCGACATTCTCTCACTTCAGGAGAAACAGACACTGACTCCCTCTCTCACATCAAAAGCAGTAGTTCCAGACCATCTGGAACAAGGACAGCCAAGTTTCCCACTGATCAGAGACTTGAAATTTATGGATTCTAGTGTCTAATAAAGTTCCCCTGCAGTTGGTGCACTCATTCTCATCTCTGTGGATTCCTTGGGGTCTGTGAAAACCCAATACCAGCACTCATTAATCCCTCCCACAAGCAGTCATTAAGAGGTGGTTAATTAAAAACAGGAACTCTATTTCACAAAATTTATCTGCTATATCCCCGAGATCTAGATTTGACTGAAACTGTGTTTCGTCTGTTCATTCACATAACGTTTCTATTTCTGAGCAGACTGAACACGTTGCCCTTGTTTCCAAGCTAAAAATAAATTTATGAACAGAACTTGTGAAACTTTATGAAAGTCACAGCAGAATTTGCCTTTTCTTAAAACAAAAAAACAAAACAAAACAAAAACAAAAAATAAAAAAAAGGCTAAACAAACCACACCGCCCCCCCCCCAAAAAAACCCCCACCAAAACAAACTAACAAAAGACTCCAACCAAAACCACAAACAATTTTTATTTTCTGCCCTACTATACCTCAGGACCCCTACCCCAAAGATATAATCAAAGATTCTTACATTTAAAATATTAGAAAAACTTGGACGGTACTCATTAGCCTTGCAAGGTAAGGAAAATTAGAAATGCTATGTGCTACACAGTAAAGAAAGGCTGCTTGTGCTATCAAGGGGATGAAAGCGCTACCTGCTTTTCCAGGGACTGTTCATCCCAATGGTAAAGCTTCCAAAGACCCTGGCTAAAAAGTCCTGAAAAGCTCTCAAGGTTCTTGCACAGCCAAAAACTGGCCTGAACTGTTCTGCCAAACAAACAAAAAGTGACAATGCCTTTTTTGGCAAGGCCTTTACTTGGCTTATAACACCTCATCATGAGAGGTCATCTCTGAATCAGGTGTGAAGGATTACTTTTGCTTCAGTACAGAAAGGTACTGTTCTGACTGCTAAGGTTGGAAAACACTCCCCCCGCCTTTTTTTTTTTTTTTTGGAGTATTAAACCAACCTTTTTTTTCTTTGTTAATACAAAGTTTCTTCATAAACATTTTGAAAATGGAATTTGAAGGTTAAAAATAGAGGGCTGGATATTCGTACTTCCTCCTCCTCTCTCCACAGTCACCCTAGAGATGTACAAGCCCTGTAACTCAAGAATCCAGGCACATGGGACAAAGTGTACTTACTGTGGGTCCGCACTTAATCCAGCTCAAGAATTCACGCTACCACACATTCTCCATAGCACTCTTTGCTATGTAAACAAAGAATTAACCTAAAGCTAGATGACAGAAACATGCACCTATGGCTTTTGCAATGATCCTGTCAAACTTGCTCTTCATTAGGTGCAAATACATAGTGTTCAATGTAAAGAGCATAATACTGGTGAAACAACTATGTTTACTAGAAATCCTATACATACCATGTAAATACTCATCTGAAACCAATTCAGGAAAAACATTAAGATACCACTCCATCAGTGCATACTTAAGATTGCTTTACTCCTTAAAAAAATATAAAATAAAATATAAAATTCAAAAGCATGAATCCAGCTGGTGTGCACCAAACATAATTGCATGGAACATTCTCCCAAAGTAAACTCTTCCTTACTTATCTAACTAATGGGGGCAGTAGGAACAGAAAAGTAATTGCCTTCTGGTACAGACCTCCACTTCCCAACCCTTCCCCCAGGAAACAAGTGCTAGTTATTATGCCATTTAAAAACACGGAACAAATGCTCTCTCACCAAACACAAACAGAAAAATGCAGGAAGACAGGTTAAGAATGCTTGTTTTAAGAAAGACCAAATAAACTCTTCATTCTGCCAATGTGTTTTTAGAGTTCCAAACAGATTAGCAAAGGAGATTAATTGCCTTTTGTGTGCCTGTGTGTTTTAAAACCACAATTATACTGACAAAAGCCTTGGAAATCACAAAGTACTTGATGCTTAATCAAGGAACTTCCTTTACGAGTGCCTAAATCCCACAACTGCATCGTGAGGTTTCTTCCATGAAATCTGGACAGTAAACTAAATGGACAAGTAGTCTAGGCACATGACTCCTAAGTAAGTACTCAGGGAGATAACTATCACTAAAGCTTCAACTCTTCTACCTCTTCACACAGAAGACATTAAAATGAGTCTGTAAATAAAGAGAAGAGCAACAAGTTTTTGGAACGTGTCTCATTTCTGATTTTTCAAGTCAGCCTTCTTTCTTAGAGTAGCTAAATGCACGCTCTATCACACCTTTCATTTGCAGAAATTGCTATTTTACTCTACTTACCTGCCGTCATGTCATTCATTAATCTAAGACAATTTAATCCAACAATCTGAGCTGCATCCAGAAGGGACCTCCTTTCAGCATCTGTGAAAAATGATGGAACCTGAAGAAAACAGGTGAGAATGGGAAGTTAATTCCAGAAAATGAGATATCACACTGTTTATTTGAAAATATTCATTTAAAAATTGTATCTGTCCCTCCTCTTTGAGGAACACACTTGCTTACTGCAAGTCTTTTAATATGCAACTACTGTACTGAATCGAGACTTCAAATATTCTATTCAATCACGCTGAGCTGGAATTAAACGAGCACACGCTAGCATGAAACAAATGAGTTATTTGTATACAAATGCTAGGAACCTTAATTACTGGTGCAAGATATGAAACCGGGTATTATTGAGACAGAGACATGGAATAACCTTGATCAGAATTAGTATATGTACTCCTGTCCAAGAAAGTAAAGGGCAGGGGGGAGAAGTAGAGCAATACTACAGATGAGAGATGCAAAGAAATAAGGGATAACGAATAAAGAGAATCTGTTTTGGCCAAAATTACTTTGGGCAAGAAGTGGTAAGAGATACTGAAGGAATATATTGTTGAAAATTTGCTACAGATCTCTGGCACTGGCATTGGACAGTGACCTCTGACGTCCTCAGGGACAGAAACTACATCATTAGAAGACACTAACTGTGCAGGTATCGACTGGAGAACAAATTCTTCTAATAACAGAACTAAATATTCCTAGATACAACATGAGACAGACTTGTTCAAAGAGTCATTGAGCACACAGAGGCAGATGTTATTTTATACTCAGGCTTTGCAATGGAATGACTGTTCTTCATCTGAGGTCATTTTCTGTGCAGTCATAAATTGAAAAAAAAAATTAGCTTACTGAGAGGATGAACATAAACAGGACAGAAACTAAAGTTTTCAGCTGCCAGAGGGCAAACTTTGATAACCAAAGGTGCCTTTAATGAGTAATTAGTGTGCCTAGTCATAGAAACAAGCTGCAGAAGGGTATATATCAGATCCCAGAAATGTTCCGGGTCCAAAAGTTCAGACATCTCCAAAAGAATGAGTTCATGAATAGGGTCAGGGTCTAGAATATGGAAGCGGCCCTGGGATTTCTTTAAGTCAGAAGCTCTCAAGCCAGTTAGGATTAATCCTTTTGTAAGGGCTTATGCAGTGTTCTTTTTCACTCTACATGAATAGAAACAAAATGCCCTCAATAGTTGAAGTTAAAGACATAATGTTCCTGTACACTACAATTACTTACAGAAATAACACAGTCTGTTACTGGCTTTTTCAAGTTACTCTCTGCAGTCTCCTTTAATTTAGTCAGTAACATAGCTGAAATCTGTTCCACACTGAAGATATGCTCCTCATCCATGTACATGACCTGGATAGAAGAAATACATAAAATAATGCCATTATTTCAACAGGAGGAAAAATTACTTACATTCAATGTTTTTTGATACACTGCTGACTAATAATACTCCATCAATCACAACATGCTTAATTATTTCATTACAGGACTTCACTTTACAATTTAATTTCCCAGTTGAGCGTCTACAGAAGCAATAATTCCATTTTCACACTTAAAACATCAAGAACTGTATCAACTCAATAGATGAAGGAAATGGCCAGGAAGTGATTTAAAAAGTGACACAAGTCTAAAATGTGACTGAAGCTAGACATGGCCACACAGCATTATGCAAAAAAAGTAAAAACAGCCATCAATTTTCAAACTGCTGCTACCTGCAAAAAAGTCCAGAATTACTTGTTGACTATTTGCCCCTGACATTTTTATGCTTCTGCTCAAATAAACGAAGAGTCTCTGAAAGGAAGAACCACACCACAACAGTTCATGCATACACACAAAACAACTAAAAGCTTATGATGAAGGTCAGCAAAAAGTTTATTTGTTGCTCCCTTACCAAGAAATTATTCTTGAATCACCATTTTTCTGTGTGATAGAATAAATGGCAATGATGAAGTGAGGAACATGTTACAACTGATTCTTGAACAGCACTTGCCTTTTATTCACATCAGTCCAATTTGGGGAAAAATTAAGCATTTCAATTTTAATAGAAAAATTGTTCTCTAAATATCCCAGTCTTACTGAATGTTACTTACTGAATCAAGTCTTAAAAGTTTTTACCCACAGTTAACAGAGAAAACACTGATTTGTTCGCCAAACAGCCTGAGAACAAACCAGAAACACCCAAGTAGCACTGTTCTCCCAATACTAGACTTTTTCATACAGTAAGGCTTACACATGCTGTAATTAAAGGAAAGCATTAATTTCTGTACGAATTTATCTGTGAAACTCACAAGTCACAAACAGCATAAGAAAAAGCATCTCCTCTTTTGTAAAGCTTGACTAGTCTTCCAGTCAGAGTTCTTTCTAATGTATCATCTCTTCTGTTATCTATTCATTACCTAGGCCTGACCTATACTGAAGTTTTGCAGCACCAGTTCAAGGTATGGAGAAAAGCAGCAAACTAAATGCACAGCCCTAAGCTAGGATCTTCATTAGTGAAGCAGCATTGCCTGCTACACCAGCAAGGCTTCATTATCAATATTTTTAAATACTTCAGAAAATGAATACAATGTTATTAACTGCATCTATTCTAGGAAAAGTTGACATTGTATTAGCAAACTCCTTGAAATGTAAGCAAGAGTCAAACCTGCAATGTGGTACAAACTGGTTTTGAACATCTGTTTCAAGTAACTTATATCAGGCAGTCCACTAAAGACAAACATGTCACTCATTTATAGCAATTATTCTGAAGAAGAGTTCCCTACTACTTTATAAGGAATTTGTAACCACATAATTAGACTGTTGCAATGCATTCCACATAAGAGTGACAGAAAGGTTAACACTTTGCAGTAAAACCATATGACCTCATAATTATCTTAGCAGTTTTTCTGCCAAGGATGTTTGAACTGGATGTGTAATCTGCCAACAGGGAAGCTCATATTTCAGCAATTATTTGCAAATGAACCTTAATTTCATCGTTAATAGCCACTATTTAAAGATGAAGCTGTCTATTCATACAGAGCTCTTTAACAGAAAGGTTAAAGAAAACCTTTAGGGTAATTAAATGAAACCCGTATTTTCATGACTGTGTGCTGAAATGTAAACTTTTAAATTTAGCTATAAAACCCAAAAAGACACACTGCAAATTTACCTTTACTCCAACTCCACCATTCTTCATGGGAACCAAATCATAGCTCAACTTTTCTTTTTCCTTCTGAACAAAAGGATCATTAAACGCACGGCCATGGAATCTCTTGAAGTTAGATACTGTGTTGTGGGCATGAGTAATTTGCTGTAAAGAAATACAGGATATTTAGAAATCCACTCTTGATTGACCTGCAATGTTCAGTGCTGTTCTGTGTGCCCCCAAACATCAGTCAAGTTTTAAGACAACTGCTCGCTCACTTGTCACATCTCTTTCTGTAACACCTGTAATTGCTATCTGGTACTTCATATTAGCTCATTGCTACAGAAGATTATATGAGTCAGTGACATAGATACTTACAGACCATTATAAATTAAGTATTATAAGGATTATACAAGTATCTCTAAAAACTTGAAGCAATCAGGTGAGCAGTAACAGGATCTATAGCACCTACCACTTTAGTCACCTCATTTGGACAGAACTCAAACAATTAAAGATAGGAGCCAGCTTCACAAGTAGCTGCACTGCTTGTAAACTGGCCCTCCAATCCCAGCCACCTCACCTCCAGCTGTTCACTTTAAACCCCATTACATTAGGTGCAAACAACTATTTCTGCAGTTACTAAGCTTCAAGCTGGTAAGTCTCCCCATACACTTCAATACTTTTTTTTTTTTTCCTCTGAGCTACTTTTAAACCACTTCATTTCCCTGTTCATGTTCACCTAACAGCCATTCAAATTCTTGCACCAGACCAAAGGACAGGAGTGCATAGACAACAGCAAGAAACATGAGATTCTCTTGTGGTAACAATGTCAGCTTAAATTATATGCTAAACTACAGCGCAAGCTCCCCACAGAACCAACTGACCAAGAGAAGCATTCTTCATCAGCAAGGCAGTGCAGAACAGGAATTAGACAACTAGACCAGCCTAAGAGATATACGGCAAGTATCTCGGGGTAGAATGAATCCTATTCTCTTGGAGAGAAACTCTAAGAGTGCATTGTTCTCTCCAGAATACATTTAGGCAGGCACCAACATATTGCATGATAACAACTCAAATGCCAAGCATACCGAGGAAGTTTTCTAGCATTCACTACCCTCAAAGGGGAAGTATCAGTTTCTTATTGCCTGCAAAATTTTCCGTCATGGAATTGAAGAATCTGAGCTACATCTTATATTAGAAAACTATGCAACTATGACAGCTCTCCAACAGAAAAGCTCCCTGGCAAAGAAGCAGGCCATACCCATACTATTAAACAGTAACTTTCAGAAAGCTCTCTGTGTGGAGAGAAAGATGTCACACCTGAGTTCCCTACCAGGAATCATCCTTGGTTTATTCTAACCACCAAACAGTGCTCAGCAATTATTAGTAAGAGCATGAGTTAGCACAGGCCAAAAATCAGGCCAGGAACTATTCCAGTACTTTAATGCAATAGAGTACTTAGGTTCTGTGTCCAAGATGGTTTTCCACCATGGTTTCATTTATTTGGATAGCCATAACTTCAGAATACTTGAATGCTACGTAACTCACAGCTGTATTGGTGAATAATGTAGAAGCAAAAATTATTACCATGCAGCAGGCAGAGAAACACAAACACTCTGGTAGCTTTTATAGCCTAATTTAGAATTAACCTCAGAGCCTTTTCTAAGAGAACAATCTTAAGATATTTTTAGCATAATTGTATGCCATTAGGTCTGTAGCATGTTTTAATATCTTCCTGCTTAGTCACAATTAAGAAAGCTGAGAATTATGGTCTGTTAAGTAGCATACTGTTCTCATCTCCAATGCTACCAGACTTACCTAAAGGAAACAGAAATTCTCTGAAAATTCACCCCAACAGCAGCTCCTCAAGTGTTAGAGAGCACCTCTGAGTATTATGAGCTCTCTCACACATAATCACACTGTTGAAGTCACCAGTCAGAAACCGTTTTGTTCTCCCCCCCCCCATTTTGTTTTGTGGGGTTTTTGGTGGTTTTGGAGTTATTTTGTTGGTGTGGTAGGTTTCTGTTTTGTTGTTTGTTTTTTTTTTTAAACTAAGAAACTCATTCAAATGAAAGGGCTCATTTTACTCCTTAAGTAGCTACTACACCCCAGGACACTGAAAATATAACTGTCAGTTGTCTGTGTCCAAGAAACTGGCACATTTACAAGAGAAACACATTTTACATCTCAGGTGGTCAACCACACTAGACCGCTTACAGCAAAAGAAATTAATGCTCTGACATCTTTTATCATTTTAAGTACCACATTCTTTTTTTTTTTTTTCCTGGCAAAAATATCTAGTTTCAACTGCTAGGAGAACCAAGCATGAAAGACTCACTATAGTAAGTCTGAAGGCAACTGAAGTCACAGGTGTTCATCACTGCAAATACATGCTTTTAAATGCAATTCAAGAGACAAAATCTACTTCACTTTCAGCTTGCTTCACATTTTCAACAGCATTTACTGGAATAATCTAACAATACTGAAACACACTTGAGAGTACATAGGATTCATATCACTTGCTGTTTTGAATAACAACTCATTTCTGCACACTGATGAATCATACTAGTTCCCCAACTTGAAACAGTAGAAGCAGTCAAATAAACAAAAGCAATGCTAAAATGAAATTTAAGGAAAAAACACAAACATATATATATTTACTTTATTACTCCAAATGTTAACCTGTAACTGAAAGTGTGTATGTGTGCTTATGAACATGTAACCTATTTGTATTTCCTTGGTTGTTCAAAATTAAGAGAGAAGCTATTACAGTGGGGAAAAAAGTCTCCTTTAGTCCTCTCTCCATGGAAACCCACTGCAGTCCTTTTACTACATGAGAGATCTTCTGCACAGGCCAGCAGAGGCTGCACGCTTGGTCTCCACCAGCAGCAGTTATGTAACAACCTACAATGCAATACCTAAGCATTTATTTAACCATTACATTTAGTTATTTTAAGATTTGTCAGAATTAAGCTCTCCTAAATTGAAAATACTACTTGGATGAAGAAAACATTCAATCTTTCAGAGCATTTCAATCAAAGAAACCAAACTGAGGACTTACACCTCCAAAAACACAGGCATTTACCTTTCAGTGAAACCAAAGGTAGCGAGGTACCTAAATAGCTTTAAGAATCTGAGCTGAGACTCTCCCTTTGCATCTAATTTTAAGAAACTATACACAGCATTTAAAATGTTTTCCAACAAGTGCAAGGAAAACCCTATGTACAACCACCAGGAAGAGAAGCCTGACAGCCCTAAGTTGTCAGAAAAGGAACATGTTCAACTGGAAAATATTACTATTAATGAAAGAGAGAGCAGTAACATTCTAGCAAAATCATTCTGCATTTCTCTGAAGAAAGCATGGCAGAATAGTGCAGCATTTCTAAAGTAAAAAGCTTGACAAGGAAAATGAAGTTGTTTCGTTTTAACCACAGCGAGTCAACTCTCTTTACACCCACTGGTACCTGAACAGCTTACATTAGCTGATTTACTGTTACACACGAATGCCAGGAAACGACCTACCTGGTTTTTAGCTGAGACACCAATAGCTCTGTTTTTGGATCCAAACGAAACCACCGATCTGAAAAGAACCAACAGGCTAATTAACTCAGTACTGACAATAAACGCGACTGAGGACCATCACAAATAGGTTTTCTACGATTGCAAATAAAACACCAAAGTCTTTCTGCTGAAGTGCCATTCTTCCAGCTTGCGGTAAAACCCTGTTACATGACTCTTATCCACCTTAAGGACTTGGTTCGAATCCAGGACTTTTCACAACGGTTCATCCAGTTAAACACGATGACGGCAATTAAGAGCTCCCATTCCCGACTACACCCTACCCAGCCGCGTTCGGCTGCTCGTTAACTTTACGACTAACTCCCGCTTTAAGCCTGAAAGGTTTTCTACACCTGACCTCAGACTAAAGGAGAACCGTTCTGGGGCAGTTTTAAGAATCCGCCCGACCCCAGAGAGAGAGAAAGAGAAAAAAAAAAAAAAAAAAAGAGAGTGTGTCCCATTTAAACCGGCCTGCCCCGTCTGGACCCCCGGTCTCAGGGACGGGGGGGACAGACACACACGTGCCGCCTGCCCAAGGCCCCCCCTCCACCCGCAGCCTCTCGGGGGGTCCCTGAGGAGGCGCCCCTCCCCCCC
>JANXJC010000026.1:3623650-3669618 GCA_027564655.1 Leptodon cayanensis | reverse complement strand
CCACCCGGAGGCTTCCAGCACTTTTCAGGGACCCCGCCGCCCCCCCGCTCTCCTCACTCACGGCGTGCACCGGTCGCTGAACTCGTTGGCGACGGTCTCGATGCCGCCGGCCCGCGCCACGGCGATGTAGCAGCTCTGGAAGCCCAGGTCAAAGCCCACCACGGCCATGATCCCGCCGCAACGGGGAAGAGGGGGGGCGGGGGGAGGCTCCCACCCTACCCCGGCTACCTTCCCGGCACTGCTGCGGCCGCCCACCCCGGTACCGCACTCGCGGCGGCTCCGTGCGCAGGCGGGAAGGGAGGGGAGCTGGCACCGCCGCTTTAAATATGACAATGAGACGAAGTTTCCAGAAACTGCGGCAACCACTCACCGGCTCCACGTGCGGCTTCCGCTTCCGCCTTCGCTGGCGTTCTCGAACAATTCCTACCAATCAGCGGCGCCGGGGCGCGGTGACGTCGGGGAAGGGGGCGGAGACCGTTCTCATGGCGACCGCGGACGCCGCCGACAGGGCGAAGGGGAAAGAAGGCGGGGCCAAGCGGGAAGGGGGCGGAGCCGAGTGGGGAAGTGCGGTGGGCGGGCGGGTAGGTGGTGTCTCGCGCGCGGGCGGTTAGCGGCCGTTAAGCGGCTTCTCCGCGCGCGCGCGCGGCGGGTAGCGAAGCTCCTGGGGCCGTCGCCTCAGCGCCCTCCCCGCGTTCCCCTCGCCTTTTCCCTTCCCTTCCCAGCCTTTCTGCTCGCCGCCGTCCCCTGTAGCTCGTCGGTTCGGCGCTCCCGGCTTGCCCGGGCGGTGCGGGGGGGGCGGCTGCTTGCTGGTTTGTAAGCGCTGCAAATGGCGTTTGCTTTGCCGGCGGCGGGGCGGAACGAGCCCGGGTTTAGCCGGGGCTGGCGGAGGGAGGAAGGGCCGCCAGCCGTGGAGGCCTGGGTGGAGCGGCCCGGGAGGCGCAGGGCCTGCCGGCCGCGGAGCGAGCACGGCGGTGGGGGGGCTGTGCGAGGAAAGTGTTGGGGCGCAGGTGGAGCGCGGCTGTCCCAGTGTGTGACTCGGCTCTGCTGCTCAAGGAACTTTGTGTTTTGCTGAGCCTGTTATGTGTGGGAGAATGGGAGACAAGCAGCTATCTGTGACAATATCCTTACTCCTCTGATACACTGGGAAACCTCTCTGTAGAGTTGGCGGTCGTGTTGTTACAGGTGTCCCCCCCGCTATGCTGTTGGGGTGCTCTTAGGGCTGGCAAAAAGTAACAGCACAGGTTAAATATATTAATGCAACGGATCACTTGTATTGCCATAAGAGGACTTTTGTGTCCAGTGCCACAATCCACTATAATATTAATCTCCTAGCTGTCCAGTTCTAGCTGTTTGGTCAGGACCCCATCCCTTTCTACAGGCAGGCCTTAGCCTCCTGCATTCCGTATAGAGGCATGGCAGTTACACAGATCTTGATTTTGGTTGTCAGGGGTACATCTGTTAGATGCTGCCCTTCTGGTCCTGGCTGTTACGAAGGGTGCGGAGAGATGGGAGCATTCAGAGTCCCGAGCGTCCCTGTGTGGAAGAGGCAAAATGTCAGTATTTTGCCCCTATTCCCTTTCTAGATACTGTGCTGCAGCAGTCTTACCTCTGCTAAAGCTTCACTTCAGAGTTGAGTAACATTCAGCTCTGTGATGGATCTTGACACCTCCTGAGTATATATGGGGAGGAACTGGTCCCCTAAAATAATGCTTGCGGGTTTCAGAGGAGCCACATAGCTGAAAAATCCATTGAGACCATTGCATGACTAGCTGAGGATGCAACTTCTAACTTCAGAATAAGCTGAAGGTTGGCCAAATACTTAAGGTGTACGCTGATGAGGTTTCCTGTCCCTACTTGACATGGTAAATATTCCTGATAATGCATTTCCAATTTTAAATGAGGAGGTAGACTTCTTCAAAGTATTTAGGTGCTTAAATATCCTGCTTTCTCTTGGGTGATACAGAAATGCTCAAAATACTTCTGCCACCTTCATGAGCATCCAAAGGCCTTGCATCCTTGCTAATACTTCTCTAGAGCTTGAAGGTGAAAATCCATTCCCTTTATTACCAGTTCATTTGCATGTCAGCCATCGCCCTATCTGACAAGAAGCTGGGTGAGTGCCTAGTATTTTCAGCGATTGTTTAGAAAATCCTGTTGTGGCAAATGATGAACATACAGCATACCCGCTAGTTTAAGTGTCACTGTAGGTGATAAAAGTAGATACCAAACACCTCTTTTGCTTTTTCTCCTTTGTTGTAAATTGTTTATCCTTGAACAGAGATAAGAAAAACTTGACTGTTTGCCCAGATTTGCAGCTGGGCTCTAAAGGGAGAAAAATGTTATGCTCAGCAGTGAATTTGGATGTTACTCTGCTGGCACCATCTGTCTGATGGTGCAGTACAGTGTTGTGCAGTGCAGCGGTTGAGCTACAGCCTCAGTGAATTGGGATCCCAGTACAGGAATGAAGTTTTTCTTACTTGGCCTAGAACAGAAGCACATAGTGCTAGTGACTTACTATCTGTGAGGTGAATTCCCACTGTGGAACTGTAAGTGATGTTGGGGAGGAGTAGGGGGAAGGTAGGAATGGCTGAGGGAGGTAGTAGTGGTAAGATGCTTGCTCGAGATGGTGCCTAAGGCTGGGCCTGGGGCAGCTGAAACAGCGCTGAGGGCCATTCTCAAAGGGTAGCCAGTGCTGTGTGTTGCCAGTGTTCTGTAGGCTGGAAAGCCTGTGGTGGTGGATGCAGCCCGTGTACCACCAGGAAGTCCTCTGTGGAGGAACAAATTTGACGCTTATGACGTGAATAATAACCCCCTGTTTTTCATCACTGATGAAAGCCAACAAATACAAGATCAAGGAGCCATCAAGAATCGATATGACTAAGATTGGCTAAGGTTGACATGCTGGTGAGGCCTGACAATGAGAAGGCTCGCATCTGTCTGGCTAGACTGATGCTCTGGATAGAGCCAGCAGGATTGCTATCATTAAAACTGTGATTTACTAAGGGCTGTAGAGATGAGATGATAAACCTTAATTAAAAAGTCAAGACACCCCCCCCCCCCCCTTAAAACACTTGGTTCTTTCTTCCAAGGATGTAAAGACTCTGGGTGTCTCTGAACTAGAGATAGGAAGGTTTACGTAAGGACAGTTAACTGTCTGGTGGGGGGGGCAGGGACACACTGTTACTAACTACTGCTGCGGTTTACTTGTGTTGGAAAGCTTGTGAGTTTAGGGACTGAGAATAACCGCTGTGCAGCTCTTCCCTTTGGTTGTCACAGCAGCCTTCAGTGCATGGCCGTGTGGATAGACATGCTGGCCTGTTGCAAAATTTCTGTTAACGTTCTCCTTGGTACCTGTCAGGTAGTCTGGGATCTTAATGCTTAAGAGGAAGGTTCTGCTGTTCCTGCTTTCTCATTGTTCAGTGGGATATTGGATTCTTACACATGGATGCTCTATTTCAACCTTTGTGTTTTTGCAGTGCGCCAACTACTGCAGCTTGTTACCAGAATATAATGATTGATTCGTGGTTTTCAAATTTTTAAGGTGGCCTTGCACAATTAGCGTGAGTGTTGCTCAGTCTACCCAAATATCCTATCTACTTAGGTGTTTAGCTTATGGTAAATAAGGAGAGGGTTTGGTGACAAAAAAGTATCTGTTGTGGATTTTCATTTATTCCTCAGCATGTGCAGAGAGTTGAGCTGTGTAGGTGCTCTTATTGTCTGTGACAGTTAAGGGCTTCTTTAAACATGTCCACATTCTGACTTGGAGAAAAGAGGAATCTGGCCTTCATCAGTGCAGGTGATGCTTTAAAAAGGTAGCTGGTTAGGCCTTTAAAGAATTATTTTCACATTTAGTACTGGATGTTCTACATTGTGGCCTCTACCAGAGCATTAGTAAGGGTGTTAAGAAACTGAATTTGACATGGGAACAGGAGTTACCTCATCTGTTAAACCAGTCCTAATGTTGGTAAACTGTCATGGGGTGTGGAGGTAGAATGACATTAGTGTCTATACAGGGAATATTACCATTATAAAACATGACCTAAGTGAACTAAAGCTAATGTCCCTGTGGAAGGCCCCGCATCAGAGAACATAACGTAGGAATCTATTGAGTACTTAGGATTTCTGCTGTGTTGCCAGGGGCCCAAACAGAGATGTACAGGGGCTCTGCTAGGACACTAGAGGCAGCATTCTTTGTACATAATCTTCACATTTTATTTAAAACAGAAAAGCCCATCCTGGCATAAGCTGGCAACGTCTAAACATTGCATTGCACTAAATAGGTCTCTGCATCATTTCTCTGGGGAGTTTATTTATGTTCTGACTTTCCATTTGTGGGTTGAGCTGCATTCTAGCCCATGCTATCATTCTAACCTATTTGGAGGTTGCCTATGCCAGCTTTACTGCAGTTGGCTCTTATGATAGTGCATGGTGGACATGCTGGTCAGTTTAAGCTTCTGCACCATTTCTGTCTCTCATCGTTTGAGAAAGCTTTTAATGCAAACCTAATGCGATTAGGGTTCATTTGTTCTTGCGTTCCAGGCTAAGTTTTAAAGGGCGTTTGAGATCATTGCTTACTCTGAAGAAAGACTGATGTTCCTATCAAGTCATGGTTCTCTGGAAATATGAATTAATTCACTAGATAGCTCCAGTAGTCTCACCCTTGCTGTACAATGCTGTACTGCAGCTCTTTTTTTACACTGATTTTCATACCACTATGTTACCACTGTATGACATTTATTTTCATGTATATAAAGAT
This sequence comes from Leptodon cayanensis, assembly GCA_027564655.1. Taxonomy (NCBI): domain Eukaryota; kingdom Metazoa; phylum Chordata; class Aves; order Accipitriformes; family Accipitridae; genus Leptodon; species Leptodon cayanensis. The sequence continues at coordinate 3,664,862 of JANXJC010000026.1, read as the reverse complement.
TTTGTAAATTAAGTGAAAAAGAGGATAGTAATAAGGAAAATAGTATGAAATGCCAAATGTTTATTCAACTATATGAAGCAGTAGCTAACACATTTTGCTTGTAAAATAGTTAAGTATTTTCATTTGGCCTTTTTTTTTTTGTCTTTTCTGTATAGGAACTGTTAATGATAATGTTCTATAGTATTCTGTTTGTTAATACCTCGATCCATACACTTATCCTGGAGAAAGAAAGAATGAAGAGGATATGTCACCAATGCAGTAGTGTAAGCTGTCTGAAGCATAGGAACCAATGGGCACTGCTTTCTAAAGGTTTGAAATCCGAGCTGTACTGTTCAAAGCATCCCTACTGTGGGGAATACCCACTTCAAACAACACACACAGCATCTCAGGTAAGGCAAATAAACTTCACGTGATAGATTCTTGCATGCTTCCTGACAAAAGCCTCAGCACTTGGCAAATTCTAATGTGACTCTTCACGGTTCTGCCCATGTACCAGCTTACTTTAACACACAGCATAGCATGGATCCAAATCCCAGAGCAACCAAGGGGGTGATGCTTTATTTTCCTGACACTCTGAATAAGACTCTTAACCCAAAAGTAACTTAACCCAAAAGTAAAAATCCAAATAAAAGGATGTCCTTTTTCTGTGATTTTTTCCTCTTTTTTTTCTTTTTTTTTTTAATTTTCACACCTATTAATAGATCTGTGTGCTTATAAAACATGAATGAAAAAGGAGCAGGCATGGCTTTTGAGGTTAACGTGAATTCCTCAAAAATTGTGATTGGGAAAGTTTGCTTTGATGCTGGGAAACTACCATTACTGTCTGATGTTGATTAAGTATTCTTTGGATTTAGAAAAACACAGAGTGAAACTAAATAATGCAAAGGTGGAGAAAGTAAATTAAGAGTTATAGTGCCACGGTTATTGTAGACTTCTTAGTTCTGTTCACTTAGGTGTATAGATGTTTTCATCCTTTCACTTAAACAACTGGATTGTCCTAATGGAAAATACGAAATTTTAGGAAAATGAACACTTACATTTTATTTTTTATTTAATAAACTTAGTACAATCAGGTAAGTATACCATAAATGCTTTAAGATACAAAGTGATGGAGTTCAGGATCATTCAAATAATACTAAACCTTAAGTGTTCATGAATCTCAAATACTTTAACTTGAGTGATTATATGTTTATAATTTCCTCATAACCCTTTTTTTTTTCCCCTGTTGCTTAGACACAAGAAGTGTTTTGAATAAGGAAATCAGACAATAGGATTATGGCGCAAAACAAATTTAACGTAGGTGACCAGCTGCACATCACTAATTGGAAGTAGTGAAGAGTTGAACAGTTTTTAAGTAAATATGGAATTAGATTGCATAAACTCTCTGATGCCTAAGTGCAATTAATGAAATAAATGCACTTGTAAAAGCAAAAAGATTGCAAAGCAAGGAGGCAGTCTGGATTAAAAAAAATAAATCAGTGGTTTTTGACTGGTTTGTGTATATAAAATCAACTGAATATTATTTTTAAGTAGAGAAATGAAAATGGATATAAATGAAAATTGGGAGGTGGACAATGGAGAAAAAGAAGCTAAGTTTCTACTACTTGATCTGAAAGCAAACCATCTGGCAATATGCTGCCAAATCATTATGTATCATTTATATGACTCAGTGCTAATTAGATGTGCACGGATTATGCACACTCCTTGTGCTTTCAACATTGGTAGAATGTTTTAAAAATAACAGTTGCAGTATTAGTATGACATGTACTTGTTATGAATTTCTGACAGTAATCCAAGCCGTTTTGCACTAGAAAATATCCCAAGCACTTCAAAGACTGTTCAAATTTTGACTTATGTAAACCCCCGCCCCCCAAACCCCAAAAATATAGTATCACTATCTTTTGTACAGACAGTGAGAAATTAATTTCTTTCTCTTTTTCACTAACTTACCGAAAATATACTGACTAAGCAGTTAGGCCTGAACAGTATGAAAAGATAACTAACTAGATCGCTATGTCTACACTACAGGTTACAGTAAGCATGCTATGAAAGAGTATGTAATAAAACATCCTTTAAAAGTGTGTATGGATGGTACTCTGCCTATGCATACACAAATCCAACACTTGTATATTGTTTTTCTAAAAAGGAACGTAGGTATGTTATTTCTCTGTTTGCATTGTCACAAAGTCAACAATTGTCAGAAATGGAGCACTACAGAAGTTTCCTTTGAGTGTTTATAGCATGTCTATAGTTATACTTAGTCATACATTTAGAATAGCTAATTTATTCTATCTTAAATATGCTGCCACAGAAATCTGTTAATAAAATGTACTTTGAGAATTTAAAACTTCGAACTGTCTTCATATGAAAGCTACAAAAATCTGTTGGATAGAATATCAAATACTGAAAGTTAAAAATTGACAGGCTGAGTAATTAACAGCTCAAATTGCTCCTTTCTCCTCAAGAAATATCTCAAAGGTGGTACATACAAAACTATGGAAATTATTCTTTTGATTTTAAAAAAAATTGAATACGCTTGACTAAGAAATATTATGTGTATTCTTTAAATTAAGGGCCTATGAAGGGAGCTTATTTATTTGTTAGGTAACCATAAGGTTCAGTTATGAATATGGTGAAAATAAGGCAGCACAAACCCATAGTTGTATAAAGGACTAGCAAGCGGGACGAAAAAAGTAATATTTTAAAAACTATTAGAACATTCTACTACAGGGGTATAGATCTTAACACAAGACTACTTTCTGTGCTGTGGATGCTTGTGTAAATGTAAGTGTGGCTTCCTGTGGGTGGTTTCTTATATTTACATTTATAGATGACTTGGAAGAGTTGAAGATAGCTCAAAGAGCTGGTAGCATGCTTTATAGCATAGAAAGCATGTTCTGCAAGGTGGTATAAACAATCCATTGTTTAGATTTACTTATAGACTTAGAATTACACAAGAAAGAGGTATATGCTTATCAGAACATTTTTTTATTTTAGACATAGTCATGTAATGTTCCTCTAGTAGAGGGATGAGAGCAAATTCAAAACAAAAACGAGATGTACGCTTTTAACAGTGACTGTCAGAAATGATCTCCTGGTAAACTTTTCCAATATGATAAACTTGTTTGAATTCCTATAGTTACAGACAGTTGCCTTTCAAAAAAGTTACTGTCCTTTGAACACGGGCTAGATTCAGGGCTCTGTGGATGAAAACTGGATTGTTGTGCGAGAGATTTGATTTTAGTACTGTCATAGTAAAGTCCATGCTCTGCTTAGAGCATGCTGAAGACTGATCCTTGTGAGAGGCCCCAACTGGGTGGGCCCAAAAAGTGAGAAACTAAACTAATGAGGACCTTAGGAAAATGCTGGTAAATGTCTTTTGACAGCTTGTCTGGATTTACCTGGGCTATGCTAATATCCATTTTACAGAGAATTCAGGCTGAAACAAAGGAAATACGCAACATTTGCCCGTTTTGAAATTTACCACATCTGTTAATCATATGTTATGAGCCAAGCCTTGGCATACAGATATGATTACTAATAAGCAATAAGGTGTGTTGAGTTTGGGGTTTTTTTTTGCTTGCTCTTTGAGCAGTAAAGAAAAACAAGCTTATGTATACCTTCCAGACATTGGGTGGCACCATCGCCTCATGTAAGCCACCATATAGAGATGCCTTCTAGTTTAAGTTTTACAGTGTTGGCTCAGCTCCCTTTTTTACTTTAGCAGAACAATATAAGGCAAGTCAAAAAGCAGCACTAGTAGCTGCCTTTCTTTTCTTTTTTTAGCTTGATTTTAAGTAGTCATCTTGCTTTAAACGGTAATGGAGTTTTGACCAAGAACTGATCTTGCTTAGTTTAAGGAACTGTTTGATTTCAAGTGCTGATCTACAGATCTTCTGTAAAGCTCTTGACTGAACTAGAAAGATACTACAGCCAGTCTGCTTTCATGCGTGTGTGCCCCAGCCAGCCTGTTGTGAAGCTATGCACTAATGTAAAAAGCAGGAATAGCACTTGGGCGTTTTATTGTCTTTAATAAAACTTCAGTGTAAAATGATTTTTTAAGTAAGAGCTGATTTGCATCAGTGACATGGCTGACATATCGGATACCATTATATGTTTCTGTAAGTGCAAGATCTCTTCTAGATTTACTTTTAAGATGTATTTAGGTCTGTGTCAGATGGAAGCAGCAGGAGACAAAACAGGAGAGAGTATCAAGTCTGACAGTTCTTTTAGGCAAGCTGTTCATTTGACCAAAGGAGTGGGCAATATGCCTTTGGCTTATAATCGAGACTGAAAAGCTTCAGTCCTCTACATCTGCCTTGTTTCTCCTTGACTGTGTGCAGTACAAAGATGGGAGCGTAAATCATCTTCTGCTCATCACCCGACAGTTGCAAGAAATCAAAATAATGCATTTTCCCCTTGGTTTTAACCTGGCAGCTATTTGTCTGCAGATACCAATTCTGAAAAGAGTTTATACTATAGCTTTTCAGGAATGTTGTACTAAAAATAATTCATAACTGAATCTTCCTGTCAATAGCATATGGGATTAAATAATTTCAAGTCAGTTCTGAACCTAGATAAATTTCCAGTCAAATTATTTAATTTTAAAAGTAATCTGATAAAGTAAAACTGGACAACACTGAGCTTCCAAAAGTAAAAAAGGAAAACTTTGTAATTGCACATAATTGAATGTTACAAAATATTAATACTAACTTAGGGATAATAAGGTCCTTTCCACAGGACTCTGACATTCTGAATTCCTTCTCTGATACGATAGGTTAGTATAGTAATTTTCAGGTAGACTGGATAATCTTGTAGTAGGAGTTTTTGACAGATTAGATATACTGTAGTTAGAACAAAGCCAAAAAGGAGGTAGAAGTTTAGGAGTGCAGAATAACTAAAGCCAACATGCTGACTTTGTGGGGAGAATAAAGAACTGTAGAGAACATCTGAGAATGTAGAACATTCTAAGATGTAGAACATCTTAGAAAGATCTCGTCAGTGAAATTTAATGTCTGAACCAATATGGGAAGAAAGAAGAAGAATCAGATTCTGCAACTAAAGTATGATCCTGTGGGAAGAAGGGATAGCCAAGTTACTGACTGAAATGGAGGAAAAGAAGTGGGAAAGGTTTCAGGCAGGGTAGGGGAGAGGGAGGGAATTTAGTTCCTAGGTTCACCTTCCAAAGAATTCCAGATTCCAGGTTTGCATCGCCCCCACAGACCTGTTGATTTAGTACTTCCGTGTGGTTTAAACCACAAATTTAAGAAATATGAACTTGACAAAGCTGCAGCTATAGGTTGTATTCTTTATGCTACCTGAATAATAAGCATGACCATTTTAGGTTTCCTTCATGCTGTTTCTTTGAGATTATGCATTTCAGAAGGTAAGCCACACCTGGAATCTGGCAGTCTGGAGGCAACAGATTTTCAGTGATGCCTACAAGAATGATGAGATCAGAAATTTCAAGCTGTGGTCTATAAGGGAGATTGAAGCACTGACATCAAAGTGGCTCTTTTAAGGCACTCTGGGGATCTGTGCCAAGTTCCACAGTTTGATAGATCTCCATGGTTTAGTCAAAGATGGTGAAATGCCTGCGAGCTTGCCCCTCCCCTGAGTGTATATACTCTGCCTCTTGGACAATCCTACCATGAGCTCCAGAAAATTTGCTACATAAGGTGTTTTCAGCGTTTCTGTGCCAGGTGACAGAGAGGAGCTGTTAAGCAGGCATTATTTGCCCCATAGGAAAGGAGTTGGTTTTGATCCATCTTTACAATTTTCTAAGAATCTCTGACTGATCACTTCATGCCTAGTGTTTTTCCAGGTCCATTCTAAAGAATGTGTAATGTAGTAACAACAGTGCCTATCGTGAGAAATTGCTTGGTTGAACTCTGTCCCTGGGACTCTCTGCTAGCCCCAGGCCAGTTTTCTATAAAGCTTTGATTGAATGCCCTAAGACTTACCTCAAGATGGAGTCCTCAGATTTTAATTAAGAGCAACTGCTTTCCACAGTAACCCAGGAAGGAGAGAGACTAAACTCAGACTACACTGTGGGCTACCCCAAGAGTTGACTGGAGCACTGATCTCCATCAGTGGTTTGGTTGTCAGGCTTTTACAGCATCTGTGTGCTCTGATACTGCAACTTTATCAGTTCTTTTGAACAAGATGGGGCAGGTCCCAGGCCAAGTGTCACTGACCGAGTCATGTCTACAGCGCTCAGGGCTTTCCCCGCTACTGCACATTTCTCCTGGGGAGAGCAATTTAGAGTGGTCCAAATGGGACAAGGGAGTGTAATTAAGAGCTGAGCAGCACAGGCTATCAGAGCTCCCATGCTCAAGCTCACTGCCTAGCATTCGACAAATATTGAGGTACTCCCAGGGTATTAGCTGGACATTGCAATGTTAATGGAATGGAACCATCCTTGAATTACTGTCTTGAGTAGCTGAAAGCTGAGAAACTGTTTCCAGATGCATGTTGTGATTCAAAAAGTAATCGTGGGATTCTGAACTCATTTGGATTGGTTTTGCTAATTTCCACAGGATTAGTCATAGCTTAAAGTTAGGCCCCTTCTTATGTAACTTGCTGAGTAGGACCGAGAGGTCAAATTGCAGCAGCCTGAGGAAGAGCTGGAGCAGAACTCATGTGATTAACAGGCCTGTCTCTGCCGAAAAGGCCTTTCTGCCCCATCTATTGCAAGAAGCCATACCAGTACACTGTCATTCCTGGATTGGTTAAACATTTTTCAGATGGCTAATATAAGAAAGTAGTTCCAGTCAAGTTCTCTAACTCAGTAATTGCCATTGTGTCTGGTTCATAATTTCTCTTTTCTCCCATATTATCGTCCTTCTATAGCAACAGATGACAGAGCCATCAGAATATCCTGAATTGCTGCTGGGTTGCCTGCGCACAAGGGCAAACCACCCTTGAACCACATGCCAGCCTGGCCAGTCTCAAGTGGACGCTGTTGCCATCCATCTCTGAACTTCTCCCACTGTTCCCTTTTTCTCTGACATGGCAATCCGAGCATCTTGTTCTGAGCTAGAAAGGCTGGCTGTCCCTTGGTTTGTGTAAAGGGATGGGTGAATAACACATTAGCCCAAATGGTACAGCTGGAATACAAGTAGGATTTGTATATATGGTGGACATTTATGCTTGGTAAAATACAGACACTTGCCATAACTTCAAGCTTATTTCTCCATTGGGACTCCAGATTCTTTGACTTCTTCTAGCCACTTTAGTGAAAAAGGTTAAAATAGTGACACTGAGTCTATGAAAAGGTGTAAGGACTTAAATTTACCATGTGAATGGTCCTGTTATCTCTTAACTGCTTATGCACATAAAGTGTTTTCAGGACCAAAATCATAGGTGAAAAAGTTGTCCCCATTCCAGTCACTGACAATTTTGAGTTGACAAAACGTTGCTTTGTCTCTCGCATCAGATTGTCAAGCTGAAGTAAATCAGCAAAGGTTCCACAAATCCATAAGAAAAAACAACCTCAGAAATTCTACAGGCCTCATAATCCCACAATTTATGATACAATACGAAATGTTATTAACTAAAATGTAGTAACTTGGATGCAAAATTGCTGTAACATGCATGCTATTATAAATATTTCAAAGGACATAGTAATTTGCTTTATTATTTTAATTACTCTTTTTCCAGAAAGTCCAGGTTTACTTTTCATTCTGGAAAAAAATGCTGGGTTTTCTGCGTTTTTTTTTTTCCCTAAAAATCTCACCTGTGATGAATAATTAATTTTAAATGTTTAATTGTGTTTAATATCTGCAAAGGTAGCCTAACAGGACAAAATAAATTTGATATGCATAACTTTACGTACATATATCTGACAGGATTTCTTTGTATTTGCAGCCTCCCTTGTTAATCTGAGAGGTAAGACAACAACAGTGCTACATTTGTATTATTTATAAATGTAAGATATATGTAATACTGTAAGGAAAGGAAGCTTGGTGGTGTTCTGAACCTCTGTGTTCCGTAGCAGAAAGTTCAATATTTTCATCCTTCCTGAGATGGAGATTCTCAGTGGAGTAGTTAGAACAACAAGCAAACACAATCAGAGTTTGTATGTAGAGTAGAATTCAAGAAAAAGATTTATTTCTTCCTTCTTCCTCCCAGCCTCAAATATAAGATTTAAAACACTTAGGTGCTATTTTTCTTAACGGTTGGAGAACATTAGGTTTCATGTTAGAGCTCCATATTTCTAGGGAGGTTTTTACAATGAAATTTCTCTTCTATTTGTGAGAAACCAAAACATTGATTACATCTCAGCAAAAGGTTGTTGGGTTTTTTTTCCTTACTGACTTGCTTCGTGGGGAAACATTTGAACATGGGTATATCTTAACCATTTTGAAAGTGAAGTCTTATGCTTATCCCAGCTGTTGTGGGTATGGTCTTTGTGACATGAATACTTATGGAAACCAGCAAAGAACAGAGAAATGGGAGAAAGGGCAGGAAACGCTGCTGAAACTTACAAGGAAAAAACAAGCAAATGCAGATACATGTGTTAATCAGAGGGATCCACGCCTTTTATATTGTTATAGATATGGAAATGGAAGGAAGACTTAACGCTTCTTTTTTTTCCTGCTAATGAGCACTCACATAGAATGAGAGAGAGAAATGTAGTATGAAAGTTTCTATTTAATTTGCATCAGAATTATTATTTTTGAGGCCAGTAACTTAGTGAATCAGAATGTCAGCAACAAGCAGTTGTTCTGTAAGGCAAATAACAAGCTGTGGTTGCCTACGCTTGTGTCCCATTTCCCCCCTCTCTTCAACCCCCTGCAATATAAGGGGGGTAGCAAACATAAAGCAAGTCTAATACCCTGAGGAAGTCTGGCTAATATATTTCTACTGAGATAGTTTTAAAGAAAAGTGTGAAGTCTGCTACCAAGTTACAGTGATATAGATGTTCTTGCTTGAACTTGCAGTGAGAGTGAGCGTTTATCACTGTGAAAAGATTTCCATTCATCTTCAGAATCACCTCTCTGGCATACTTAAGGTACCCTATTGTAACCGCTTGATCTGTCAGGAAGAGAATGCAGTAGATGCAAAAGCTGCAGAGTTTGGAGGAAATGTCCAAGTTGGGTTCCATGCTTTTGGCCTTACTGGATTAAAAATGTGGGCAGTTTATGGCTGACGTTGACATTGCACCGTTTGTCTCCAGTGAGATCTGTGCATACTGAATGGTTGACTTGGTAGGAGAGGTGTCTGTGGAAAGTATTTGATGAGAAAATGAGTACATATAGACCTGTCTGGAACTCATGCCTACGCGTACTCGGCGTGTGAGGAATAGTTGCCATGGGGCACCACGCTCAAACTCGTGTTTAAGGGCAAAGAGGAAGCACGCCTTATATGTAAGTAAACCCAAGAATTTCTTGTTACTATAGATGAAATGTGAAGAATCTAATAATTATTAATACAGATCTAACTGCTGCAGAAAAAGAAAGAATGACAGTGCGGTGAAAATGTTATACACGCTGCTGGGTTTCTGCTTCTTTTCCTGCTCACCCTCCTGTGGCTCCCCTGGGTCGGAAGGTTGGCAGGTTCATTCTGGGGTGTACGGGGGGTGTCACAGCAAGTTGTCAGCATGTGGAGTGCTCCACTGGGACAAATCTGACATTGGTGTGCATGGTTTCTTCTTCCTTGCTCCAGGATCCACGTGGGGTCATTTTTTGTTTGCTAACAAGGTTTTACATTCTTGATCATTCTTCGTCGGTCTGCAGCTCTGTTACATCCAAATTTACTGTCTGTATCTTGACATTTATGCATGCTAGATTCTTTGTTCTCTGTGTGATCCCCAAAACCAGTTTTGTGCGGCTCCTTTGACCTGCTGCATTTCTTTAACCGACTATGGGCGAGTTGTTCGTAGCTGCGGAGTCTGCAGCGCTGAGGTTGTGCCCACTCGTGTCGCGTGCGCGTGCTCTGTGCTGCACCCCACATCTCCGCTCCCGGTAACGCGGGTAGTTACGAAGTGGCTGTGTGGAGGTGTACTGTGCTCTTTTGGGGTAACACTTTGTGAGGGTTGTTTTAGAGATTAACTAGGCCACTTGTTATGGAGGACCAGGTTCCTGCCAGAGTGCTGGGTATCATTTGACTGACAATGTATCAATTTGTTTGTGAGAGGAGAAGGCTGAAGCTAATAACCAAAAAAACCCCTATTTTGTCTAAACTGGACAACCTAGAAGCCTCGATGGAGGACTTTCCGTGGAGTTAATAATCCAGCATTGAGACTTAAAGACTTTATTGTTTTGGGTCAGCAGATGCCAGCTGATCAATAACGGCTACGGAGAGCTGCGCTTAACGAGGATTACTTTGGGTTGGCTATTTAGTCCAAAACCATACAGAGGGCTACAGGAGGGCCGGGGGCCCGCAGAGCGCCCGCCCGCCCGCCGCCGGCTCCGGGGCGCGGCGGGCAGCGGGACCCCGGAGCCCGGAGCCGGCGGGGAGGCGCGGGGCCCCGGGGCGCCGCCTGCCCCGCTGCCGCCCGCCAGAGGGCGCCGCGGCCGCCGCTCCGCCTCCCCCTCCTCCCGGCGCTGGCGGCCGGTCCTGCCGGGCCCTGGCGGGGCGGAGGGAAGGGAAGGGACGGGAAGGGAAGAAGGGAAGGGAAGGAAAGGAGGGCGGGCTGGCGGCGGCACCGCCACCCGCCGGAGGCCGCTCGCCCGCGCTCCTGCGGCAGAGGCGGGCAGCCGGGCGCACCGTGCCCCTCTCCTCCTTCTCCCCCTCCCGCCGTGCGGCTCGGCGGCCCTCGCCAAGATGTCTCGGGAGCCCGGCTGCAACCGCTGGCTCCTTTTCGCTGCCTGCGCCCATCTCTGCTTCCTTCTCCCGCCGCTTCGCAGCCGGGGTGAGTGGCCGAGGGCCGGGCCGGGACGCCATGGCGCGGTGAAGGGAGGGAGACCCGGGACGCTCGGGCCGCTCCGCGGAGGTGACGAGGGGGAGGAGGGCACGGGACAGAGCTGGAGAGCCGGAGGGGGGGTACCGGAGCCGCCGCCGCTTCCTCCCCCCTCTGTCCCGCCCCGTGAGGGGCAGCGGGCGGGGAGGCGGGAGGTTCCCCTTCCCCCGAAGTTTGTTGGTGGGTTGGGCTGGAGCGCGGCCGGGGCAGCGCGGGCTCCCCTCAGCGGCCCCGGCTCTGAGGTGCCGGTGGCGGCCGGCGCCGGGACCGTTTCCCGCCCTCCGGCCCCCGGGGAGGGCGGTGTGTGGGGCCGAGGGGGGGCAGCCCTCTCTCCCCGGGGCGGTGTGGGGCAGGGGAAAGCCCCCGCTGTGGTAAACCGGTCCTGGTGGGGCCAGCCGCTCGGGGCGAGGCAATCTTCATTAGACATCTAGCTAAAACGCACCACGAAGCCACTCGTGCTCGTGTGCGAAATAGCGTCTTATTGACCGGGTGTTGCTGGGGGGAGGTGGAGAGGTAATACCGCCCGGTTAAAATGTCAGCATGGAGGAAAGGTAAAAAAATCTTATTACTATAACGCTTCTAATGTGTCTAGGCAGGTGCGAGATGATTAAAAGAAAAGGGTTAGTAATGTGCCAACAGTTGGATCGCTACAGGCTCTTGGAGTCAGGGGCTGTTGCAGTGTGTGTAAGAGGCAGAAATAAATGTTTACGTCTGTTCTGTTTCTCATTATTTCTGTTCCTGAATGTTTCCTTCTCTGTCAGCATAGGCTTGTCAGTTTGTTCCGAGCCTTTGGGTTTGATTCTCTCCCACTTCTGTGGCTTGTGGATCAAAATCCTGCAGGGGAAACCTGCTTCAAATAAATCCTGGTTTTAGCAAAGTAAAACTGTGATATTTTGATTTTTCTCTTGTAAAACACTTTTTATATCACCTACACAGCTTGGGTTTTGGAGGAATCCTAACACTCTACTGCTTTTCCTAAATATCTATTTCATTCTTTCCGGGATGAGTAGTTTTGCTCCAGTGCTTCAGCAAGGTACTGTAGCACTTGTAACCTCAAACAGATTGTAATCACAGTCTGAGAATAGCAGCTTCAATTTTCCTCGTGTGTGTGTGTATATTTATTGTACATACAGGTAGAAGGCAGAAATGGAAGAACTTGGGTTCTTGCTTGTGCAGTTGCCTCTTGTTTAGTAGCTCTTGATTAATGCTTGTATAGAATTTTTTCACCTTAAGCTTATTGCAGTATCATGGCTTGCTTGTAGTTTTTAAAATATCCTTTTATATTAAAGTCCTTTCTTTCATAAATACCCCATGCTTTTGAGCTGACCAGGATAGTAAGTTTGTAAAACAATCAGCTTTCTCTTGGAAAACAGAAATAATTTGGATTGCATTTTACGGAAGAAAACAGCTTGTCTGGTGGTAGTTAAGTCATTTCATAAATTCCAGCCTTCAGGTGGCAGCTTGCAGAATGGAAACATATTCAGATTTATTTTGTTTGGTCTAACTTCTAGAAAATCAGAAGGGATAATAATGGTGCTTTTTTTTAATGATGATGCTCCACTGTTTTTCTTTGCTCGCTTTTTATAAAGGTACTGGTGTGCACAGCACTCATTTACACATTTCAGTGGTTCACAGTGGTGATTTTGGCTGCCTTCTTCCCATATGTGCCATTAGCTTAAAGAAATTTAGTAAAAAAATAAAATGAGTTGCTTTTATTTTATGAAAAGCTTCAGATGCTGGAAATTTACTTGCATCATCCCCTCCTCTTCCTCCTCCCTCTTGCTCTCTCCCCATTTTGGGTTGATAAATCTGTAAGTCTTCATTCTTGCCTGGCTAGATCAGGGTCTTTGATGCTGCTAAGGTACCAACAATGAAGAAATATTATAAAAGCTTGCATATAAATACATGAAACTAATTTATTTTGCTTGCTAGTGCTCCAAGGCTGTCTCATTATCTTCAATAATCTTCCATCCTGTCTCTTTGACTGACAGCATCAGTGCAGATTTTCTCTGGAATCGTGTCAATCCATAGAATATTATGTTCTTTGAAAACTTGGGAGGGGGAGGAAACCCAACCAACCCCAAACCAAAACAAAATTAGGCCTTTCATTAGATTATAATTGGAAGTATAAAGAAATTCTGTTTTAAGTATTTTTTCTGCTGTGTACAATGTAATCAATGGCTTTCATTATTTGAAGTGGTTATTATTAGTCATGGTTTTGCCACACGTGAGTCATAGGATCGTAACTTTTTTGTAGCTCATTGAAACTGACACTCAAAAAGGTAGTACTGAAGAAGGAGTTACTTCTACATTTATAATGTGGCATTATATCATTATGGCATTATATCATTATATATATTTATACAGTATATTGTATTTTAGTAGTACAGTACTTGCATCCATTTTCCTAATAGTTTGTTGGCACTTATTCCTGCAGTTCAGCGGCTGAACAATGAAAGTAAATGACTGAGTTTTAGTTTCTAGTGTTATAAGCAAGTCTATTTACTCAACCAAAATTTTAATGGAAATAATGGAACACTTGAGAAAAATAAATAGGAATTGAAGCTGCTTATGTTACATTCTCTGATCAAATTTCCAGGTTTTGAATGGATCCAAAAATGTTGTCTACCTTTTTCAGTGGATTTTAGTCCTGCCTTCAAAAGAAATAAAGATAAGTGATGAAAATAAAGAGCTTTAAAGTCTTTCTAAAATTTCTTTCCTTTTCTTACTTATGCTCAGTTCTTGAGCATTTAGCAAAAGGAGGGGAGTTCTGGCAATTGACAGATTCAGCTTCTGTCTGCTTTTGCCAAGTGATGTGAATAGCTATGTGTGTTAACAAACTTCAAAGTACGTAACACATTAAATAATGAAGTGACAAATACAGAATTATGGTTTGCATTTAAGACAGTGCCTTGCTGTTTTTTTCTGCTTTAGATAGCTTTGTTTGTGGGAAATCATACAGTTAATCATCCTAGTCTTTTTGGTTGCAGTGGTTCCTCCACAGTTTGAACTTTTACCAGCTAAACAGTTTCTTCTTGCAGTGTATTTTCTCTGTGCTCTATGGTAAGTCAGTGGTCCACCTGAAGTATGCTTGCGTTGCATCAAGAAACTCAAAGGGACTGGAGGAAATTCTGGATTTAGCAAAGGTACCTCTAGCACCAGAGATTGATGTGTGTCTTGGGGAGTTCTAGACTGAAAGAAATCTGTTGCAGTTGTCTGAATTAGTAATGATGTTTGGACATGAAAAGTTAGTTTTGTTATGGTAGCATTTGATAGCTCCCAGATATAGGTCATCCTTTTTTGTGCATGTGTACTTTCCACACAACAAAAAGATACCCTTGCCACAGGGAGTTTACAGTTTCTACAACTGATCTGGTCATGAGGTGCATGTTTAGTTAGAGTTTTTCTATCTGTGGTCCAGTCCTGGGCACACCTTTTTCAGAAATCTCTTGGGAGTGAATTGTGGGTGGATGAATTAATCTTAGAGATGTCCACTTGCACCCAGGCACTGTAGTTCCCACCTAGCCTGTGGCCCCTTTGTTGATAAGTCATACGTCAGCTAGATGTACCACGTTCTTCTCATGCCACCCTTTTCCCAGTAAATGCTTAGAAGAGGATATTTATTTCCAGGCTGAGAGATCACGTTGCCTAGCCAGAACAGTCTTGGCCATGTGTTAGTTAAGACATTTACCCCACAAATGCATCCCAGTTTACTTCTGAAGACTGCTTTATGTGTATCAAGTTATGTGCGCATAACAGATTTACTAATAAGGTAGTACGGGGGCCACGGCATATTTGTTGCTAAAATAAATTCATACAGTCTGCCTGAGTGAAAAGCTTCGTTATTATTGGGTGAAGACTCTTGAGGCTTTTTTGTGGTGTCTTCGGGGATCTGCTAGTCTGTTCAGTGAATGGTTCTTCAGTAGTTTAAAAATAGTCTGGACAGTTCTTGTCTTATCATTAAAATGTATTAGCTGGAAAAAGTCTTCCTGGAATATTTAATGTAAAAGATACCAAGTGATTTTAATATGTTTATTTGTTGGAAGAGAAGGGGAGGCTGCATGACTGAGATCACTGGGAATAAGAATAATGATATAGAGAGAGACTTTAGCATTCATCACAGATACTGGTTTGTTTAATAAATTATGTGAGTGAGTGTTGAAGTTGCACTGTATGTCAGGGCAGCTGCAACAAAAGTCATTTTTAGCCAGGCATATTCAGTCTACCACTGTCCTCAACAGTACAGAAAGATTGATATGGGACATGGTGCAGGAGAGACGGTTGATTTTCAAGGTTCACCTCCTACAAGCTCAAGAATGGTCCTTCCCCACATGCAGGAAGGCAAGCAAAGATATCAGGAGGCCCACATGCATGAACAAGGAGCTGCTGACAAAACTCAGACATAAAAAGGAAGCACACAAGAGACGGAAACAGGGTCAGGTCACCCCAAGAGTAATATGGAGACACCGAGAGTGCAGGTATGCTGTTAGGAAAGCCACAGTCTACCTGGAGTCGAATCTGGCAAGGGATTCAACTTGTGAAAGGCAAGAAAAAGGGCTTCTACAGGTGTATCGGCAGCAAAAGGGGAGACTAGGGAAAATGTGGGCCTGCTTCTGAATGGGGGGAGGGACTTGGTTAAAAGGAGGACATGGAAGAGGGTGAGGAACTCAAAACCTTCTTTGCCTTGGTCTGTACTGGTAAGACCCACCTTCAGCAATCCCAGGCCCCTGAAACTCATGGGAAAGTCTGGAGCAAGGAGGAGTTACTCTCACTGGAGGAGGGCTAGGGAACATTTAAGCAAACTGGACATACAAAAGTCCATGGGACCTGATGGGAGGCACCCACAAGTGCTGATGGAGCTTGACGATGTCAGTGCAAGGCCACTCTTGATAATCTTTGAAAGGTCATGGTGACTGGGGGAGATTCCTGAAGACTAGGAGAGAGCAAATGTCACCCTTGTCTTCAAGGAGGGCAAGGAAGAGAATCTGGGGAAACTATAGGTTGGCCAGTGTCACCTCAATCCCTGGGAAGGCGGTGAAGCAACTAATCCTGGATACCATTGCCGGACAAGGAAGGACAAGGCAAACATATGAAGGATGAGAAAGTGATTTGGAGAAGTCAGCGTGTTTTTCTGAAGGGGCCGTCATGCTTGACCAACCCAAAAGACTTCTGTGATGAGATGACTCCCTTCATGAATGTAGGGAAAGCAGTGGATGTTGTTTATCTCAACTTCAGCAAGGAGTTCAGTGCTGTCTCTCGATGTCATACACAAACTGATGAAGTAATGGTAGATATGTGGACAGTGAGGTGGATAAAAACAGTCTGACTTGCTGGGCTCACGGGCTCTGATCAGTGCCATGGTACACTCCAGGGGTTGATAATGGCTCCAGTAGTGTTTAGCTTCTTCATTAATGACCTGGACAACGGGACAAAGTGCACCCTCAGCAAGTTTGCAGAGGAGGCAGAATGGGCAGGAGGGGTTGACGCACCAGGTGGTTGTGCTGCCATTCAGAGGGACCTCAGCGGGCAAATGGGAAACTTGGAAAACCAAATTCAACAAAGGGAAATGGGAAATGCTAAGTCCTGTCCCTGGTGAGGAGTCACCCCATGCACCAGTGCACACTGGGGGCACGCTGCCTGGAAAGCAGCTCTGCAGAGAAGGACCTGAGGGTCCTGGCGGGCAACAAACTGACCATGAAGCAGCAGTGTGCCATTGTGGCAAAGATGGCTAGTAGCCTCCTGGGCCGCATTAGGAAGAGTGTTTCCAACAGGTCAAGGGAGGTGATCCTTCTTCTCTGCTCAGCACTGGTGAGACACACCTGCAGTGCTGTGTCTAGATCTGGGCTTCCCACTACAAGAGAGACATGGACATACTGGAGTGAGCCCAGCAAAGGACCATGAAGATTTATTGATAGATTGGAGCACCTGACGTACGAGGATAGGCTGGAGGAGCTGGGGCTGTTCAGCTTGGAGAAGAGAAGGTTCAGGGAGGATCTTGTCAACATGTAAATACCTGGTGGGGGGCAGTAAAGAAGACAGAGCCAGACTCTGTGGTGGCTAACAGGACATGAGGTAATTGGCACTATCTGAAGTACAGGAAATTCCATTTAAACATAAGAAATAATTTTTTTTTCTTTTTTTACTCTTAAGAGTGATTGAACACTGGAAGAGGTTGCTCTGAGAGTTTGTGGAGGCTCTGTTCTAGGAAATACTCAAAACTTGACTAGACAACATCCTGAGCATCCTGCTCTGGGGGTGTTGGACTAGATGATCTTCACGGACCCTTTCCGACCTCAACGATTCTGTGGTTCTGTAATATGAAGATGAAGTAGGTTGTTAAAATAATTCCCCAAAGAGCTTTATCTGTGCTCTCAGAGACATAGTATGAAACAGGTGTTTTTTTCCCAGTTTATCTGAGTATTGTTTCATTTGTTTCAAGGATCACGTGCATTAATATTTTATAAATCTTCGAAGCAGTGTGGCATGAGTTATTGAATGTTATGAAGAGAGAGACAGCATCTCTTGTCAATCACAGTTGTTTCAGGTCTTGTGTGCTGTTCCTCAACTGCATATTAAAAACCGAAAGTCATGAAAATTTTGCTTGCATTCAGTTTTGTGAATAAACCAAATTTATGAGGTGATACTTCTTCAGGTTAATACTATGTAATTAATACATTTCCCAGAATAAAGGTGGTTTGTGTTGATCTTGTAATTAGGATCGTGTCAAGTAGAAGCGGTGGATCTGGTTTGTATAGAGGAAGATATTCCTTATTTGGAGCTGTAAGTACTATTATGCTGGAAGAGAAGGAGGAAAATGATCAGAACATGCTGTCAGCAAGGGATATAATAGGCAGATTGAGGTATTCTCTGTGCACTTTTGAACTAGAAGTGCAAAACATTTACTTGAGGACAACACTGAGGGGCACACTCCTACTTGGGCTCTGTTTTCTTCTTCCTCGCTAAATGCCTTATTGAAATGTGGCTATGGTCAACATGAGTCTACTGCGTTAGAATGATTTGGGGTGGTCTGCATCTAGTGGTGTGAGTTGAGATTCAAGTTAGTCAGGACCTGAGATGTCATTGTGAAACTCAACTCTTAAGACACTTGATGAAATTTAGTCTCCAGTTGAAAGATCATAGGGATATCGGTAACCAGAGATGGAGCACCACAGGCTTTGGACAATCTTGTCTTCTTGCTTTCCTACATTCCAGGTTTCTAGCACGTCAAAGGAATTGATGGTTGCTAGCAATTCACTTTGAAATCAATTTCAAGGAATAATAATTAAACTTTCAGTGAGACACTCCACTTGAATCTGCTGATACTTTTTTTCCGCCCCAGTTTTTAAGAAAACCGTCTGTTTGACCATGATGAGTAGTATCTTGAGTTTCTTCCAAATTATAGCAATTTCCTTTCATTTGCATCTCTTTAGTACCTTTAAGAAAAAGACTCCTTATGAAGAATCTTAGCAAAGCTTTCTCATGTTAAATGGAACTACTTTTACAAACAAGCAAGCTGAGACAAATTGATTAGATGACTACATCAACAAGGAAAAAAAATAAAAATCCAAAACCAAACCAGAACCCTTTTTTATGATTATTTTTCTAATACAAACCAGAAGTGTATGCATAGGGTGGTGTCAGTATAAAAGGTTTAAGGTAATGCTAGGTCTGTGCAAATTGGGTATTACGGGTGTCTGTTCTTTTTGTAAGTGTTTATTTGGGTCTCCTACACATTAACAATTTTGACTGTTGTTGAAAGACAGCATTCAAAGCGTATGACAGCCATCTTCAAGTTTGGTAGAAATTTCCTTCAGCTGCTGTCAGTTCCTGTGGTTCCAAGTGAAGCTTTGGTAATCCAAACTTTAACCTAGAGTGGAATGCAGGTCTCCCATGTCATAGCACTTTATGTTGTTGTCAAGTGAACTACTGGACTGAAGAGATTTGATATTTTTTTTTTTTTTAAATGGGATTTATTTGCCTTGAGGCCAAGATAAATTGGCTTCACATCAAAGAGTGATCTTTTCAGCTATGTAAGGGAATAGAATTGTCAGGCAGCAAATGTTTAAATTCTCTAAGAACGGACTGTCTCATGTTCATAAAGATTATTAACAATATAGTATCATTTAATATGAAAATCTACCTAAATATTTTTTTCTTTTGCTGCAGAACTTTGTCAAGTGTGAAAATGAGCTCCTATAATATGAAAAAAAGTCTGCTTTTTCTTTCAGCTTTTGCTGTAAATGTAGTTCCTGAAGGTGCAGAAGATGAGACTGAACTACCAGTGCTGCAGGTAATAAATTTTAATTGCCAGAGCAGGAACATTTTACAGACATAAAATCATTTAGGAGAGACCAGAGCAGAAAGCCTATAACATCTGTGACATTGATTAGTTTGATCGTTGACTTCAGTGGTACTAAATGTCATATGATGTCTTTCTGTTCTGTGTGGCATATGAGACCTTTAATGGGACACAAGTTACATGTAGCTCTACTTTTCTAGTGTTACTAGGATCTTAATTTTATCCTATGGATTCTTAGAATTATGAGAATAAACTTATACTTAGCACTTTTGATTTCTTTCTTATGCTGGTTTTTCTGACTTATGTTGACATTTGTATTAAGAGAAATAGATTTTGGGGGTTTTGGAACAAAATTATAATTTAGGAAACAATTTATTTTCTTTTTTCCAGCATCAGCTGAAGAGTGCATCAGAACATTATAGTAAAAAAAACTTGGCGATTTTGCATAGCTTCTACAAGTTGATAGTGTTATTGCTGTTAAGAATAGGTTTTGGGTATATAGCCTTTATTAGTTCAGAGGCAGGTTTTGTTAAATATATATAATACATTGAGATGGAAATGGCTGCCTCTCCACTAAATTAGCATTATTACATATTGCTACCGGAGTCATGGCTTAAGTAAAGCTTGCATATGAAATTTCAAATTAACAGATTAGAAGAACTAATGGTCAGAGCTAACCCTACTGTTAAACAGGTGTTAGGTGTGTATGCATGTATGTCCTTTAACAGACTTCTGTCTACCAATTTTTTAATATGTAAATATTTGTAACAGATATTTGTGTACATATAAAAGAGATTTAAGGGAGGAAAATGAAAAAAAAGTACTGGAATGAATCAAGAGTTAGAATCTACAACTGCCATTTAGATCTAGTAATCTCACATCAAAAGCAATAGAAGTATAGTCAGAGATAAGTGTTTCTAAATAGTTTTTTGGTTTTGATGATGACTGCTATATCTACAGTAATTTTCATAAATTAAAAAGATCCCTATTGCAAACTGCTGATCTGCTGCAGTGTATCTGGGAGACTAGGTAATGTAAGTTGCTTTTTGTCATATTCCATTACTGTCTCAATCCAGCTGTTTAATGTTATTCTTGTATAGGATATAATTTATGAAGGCTTCCTACTGTTTTAGAGTTTCAAAACCTTCCTTCAGATGAAGTCAGAGGTGCATCCTAGAACTCTTCAAGCCAAAATCTTTGTTTTTCTTTTTTTTTTTTTATTTTTTACATTAACAGGAACATAACAGGCAACAATTGGTTTGTTTTCTGTTTTTAATAAAGGTAATTGTAGAATATGGCTTGTTCATCACACTGTGTACCACAAAACATATTTTTTTCTTTGCTTAGAAAATTAATCTTCCCATGTTGTTTATGATATACGTTAACTTAGAATGTGATGTATATTACGCTGTAAGATGGTGGCAGTACTGTGTATAGTCACCAAAATAACTGAGCATTACAAGAATTTTTTTAAACTTGATTGACCCAGTCACCAAAAAAGGGTCATAAGTGTGGGTGCAATGCAGTCATTCTTGAAAAGGTTTTACAGACGGCTACCAAGGAAGTTGGAGCTTATGCATTTCAGTGTAAAAGTCAGACCTGGGCAGAGGGACCGCTCATCTGATGCAAGTAGGACTAAAAGAATTAGATGGATATGGTATTTTTTTTTTAAACAAGGGGGGAGAAAAAAAAGTATGTTTAGGAATTAATTCACAAGGCTAGGAAAACTATATATGAGCTTATTACTGAGAAGTATAGTACAACGCCTTGTATGGTGTTTCTACTTGAAGGTCTTAAAACACTTGAACAAAGATAAATCCTACAACATCCTTATGCAGTTAGTAAAGATGATCTTGATTTTTCATGTGGAGAAACCAAAGCACTTGAGGTGCTGTTACCAGGGAGAAGTTGTGCAATAAATGAAGGCTCCATTTTCCTTCCTACAAATTTTGTAGGAAGTGCAGAGCTGCTTCTCCAGTCCTATCTCTACTAGTCAACAGTTCGTAAACAACACCTTTCCACCCAACCTCTGTTATTGAGAAGCAATTAAATTTGCTCCTAAGACATTTTTATGTGTGTGTCTTGGTTTCCTGGTTAATGATGCAAATGTAATGTCACTGTTTTCTGTTCTGCAGCACTCTGTTAAAATTCCATCACAAATGTGTGCAATACCTGAGTAAATGCCAGTGAAGTCATGTTATTACAGCAACCTTTTCATACTTATTTGTCTTGATATAAATTGCTTTTGAATCTTTCTTTAGGAATCATGTTTCAATGGATGCTTGATAGTGCATCAAATGAGTAGGGGCGTGTTGGGCTTTTCTTAACACTCTGAACAGGTGTGTTTGTACAGAGTTCCATATTCCAAACTTTGTGCTCAGGAGATACATATTAAATTAAAAAAAAAGACATTGTTAGTATTAACTTAAAGAGCTCTTCTATAAATTGAGTCATGGAAAAGCATTCTCTCTTTTTTTTTTTTCCTTTTTCTTTCTTTTTTTCTTTTACCGTGTTGTCTACAGCCATGTAGAATATCTGTTTCAGTGCTTGATGAAAAACTTTTTACTTTAGTTTTTTTATTAGTTGTTGAGTTAAAACCTCTATGTATGCATTTACAACCTGATGAATGCTTTGACTCCCTGTGTGTCTCTATCGAAATATTTGAGTTTCTGAGTGTATCCTTATTTTGCTTTTTCTCCTTTCTTCTAGAAGTCTCAAAAAAGTGGAACAATTAGTAAAATAAGCAGAGGTAAGTACTGTATAGTCTGTATTTGTTTTCAGTTGTAGCTGCCTTTTTAGTATAAATAAAATACAGTTATGCTTTGAAAAGTGACTGTATGAACAGTGCCTAAATGCTTAACAGCATTGTTAGTTAATTGCCGATTCTTAAATACTTAGGGTTATTTTTGCTTTGCTCATGTAGTCTCATCAACCAGAAGCTTCTCGATCTTTGTTTTTATTTGCAATTCTTGTAGTTAAGTGTTTTTCTGAAAATGTGCACTTGCACTGAAATTGATGCATTGCTTTTTGTGTACACAATATTTTAAAATAAAATTTCATGACACCTAGTAAATGTTCATGTAAAAATTTAACATGAAACTGAATTTTACTATTCTGCTAGGCTGTCATGGTACTTGTAATAACCAGGGTTATTATAAATTACTTGTAATAACTTTGTAATATCTAGAAGCAAGTATTTAAGAAACATGTCAAACATTAATAGGATACTGAGTGGTAAAATAATTTTTTTACTGGACATGTGAGATAAATTATGTAAATAAAAATTCTGCCAGCTTCTGCCTTTTCTGAAAACAAGTCTGATGTCCTTCCAGCAAAAAGTTTACAGACGTGAGATAAGGACTTGAAACATCTGCAGTGTAACCTAGTGCTGCCTCTGCTATACTATAGCAGTTCAATTCTTAAAGCAGCTTGGACCATTATGGTACTTCTCACTCTTCTAAACCCTGAGCACTTGGGTCTGCTTGTCCTAAAAAGAGCCAGCTTACCCACGTCTCTGTTGTAGCAGTATCTGAGTAGTTGTGAGTTCATTCTGACATCAAAGCTGAACACCGGGAAGACTTAGCATGCTTTTCATGGAGTTGCTAACAGAACTCTGAATGGTACTGAGAAGGTCTGGTTTTTGTTTGTTTGTTGACTTTTTTTGGACTTAGTTGCAAGCTCTGTCCCTAACACTGATAACCACTTTTGTGGAAAATAATTAAGTCCTTTGTCCCATTTATCTCCCATTTTACCATTGAAAGGTCAGGACTTGTCCACAGAAGCTTTATTATTCTGTTTCCCTGTTCACCCATCCTTATCTGGTGTCAAACAAAGTCCGTTTCCTCTTTATGTTCTTTCATATCTGTCTGTGCAATCTCATAGCACAGCCAGGTGCTGGTTGCTGCTTTTATCACCCCCAGCAGATCTGCTGTGTCTCACTTCATAAAACACGCAGGGAGGCATTGACAGGCTTTTTTTTTGGCTTTTGACAGTGCTCAGTTTTCGTAAGTTTTAATATAATCTCATTACTTAGGAAAGTTGTATTTAGGAACGTTACAGTGGTACATTAGTGATGTAAGTACCATCTGTCATCTATTGTTTGTTTCAGTAGATCTCTTTAAAGCAGACAAACAAAAGTATTTTATGCAGCAGGTAGTAAAACTTAGAATCTTGCTGCCGCAGGAGATTGGGGAAGCAGACCATACCAGCAGTTTCAAAAGGGGACAAGTCCGTAAGTGTATGGTAAGATAAATAGACCGTAATGTATCTTCTGGCATTTCCTAATACAATAGTGGTGGATGCTGTTAGAGTATGAGGAGTACTGGAGAAAGTGAAGGTCTTGTGGTGTCCCCAAATAGTGTGTCCTATTGCTACTGTTAAAGACAATATACTGTAATAGGTGGACCGTTGGTCTGATGTAATATGTCATTTCTTGTGTTCTCTGTCTTTTTTTTAAACAGGATTCTGCATCTCCTTAAGAAAGAATTGTTTTTTTCTCTTTTAACCCATTTTTGTGGGTAAAATCAAGGAAGGACTTGAAACAGAGTGAAGTTCTTGATGGTTCTTAGTTCCTGTGATGCTTCATTCTTCTGTTTCAAACTGTTATATAAGAAAATTCTTTCTCCTTTATAGATAAGCTGTACCTTTGTACCAAGGAAGCAAAGTTACCATCTGTAGTTTTCCTTTCAAAGTTTTAAGACATCTTTTTAAGTGTCCTTAGTCAAGCCTTTGAAAACAGGTATCAACATCCTGATACCCTAGTCACTGGGAAGACAAGTACAGTAGAGAGAAAACTTCATGTTCCCATAGTTGCTTTGTCTACCCAGAATATGATGCAGCTTCCTGGATTTGGTGGTGTGCAGAGCGTTTCATGCATGGATATGTTATAGTTCAGCCCAAAGGTAAGTGATGTGACTTAGCAGTGTTGGGTCATCATTGCCGTGCCATGGCAAAAAGTCTTGCCCTTCAGGTGGATGTATAGGTACTCTGTTGGTGGGTGTATTGTCCCCAAATGGTAGGCTGTATTGCTGACCAGCAGTGTTTTCAGCTTTTAGAATATTTGAATAACAAAAGCAAATCTCTTCTTGAAGTGAGGCACTGGCTATTTCAGGCTAGTGTACAATGATTTTGCCTTCTTTGGAAACTCAAGGAAACATTGAGCTTGGCAGTGTGAGTTCTCTGGATTCCTTCTGCAGTCTGTGGAGAGAGAGGGCACTTCCAGAGGGTGACTGAGATCCAGGGTAGGCTGAGTCATTCCTTCACCACGAGAGTATCTACTAGTTTTTTGCTGTGTGGTGAGGGGATATTTGGTTTGCATTTTTTCTTTTTTCTTTTTTTAACGTTATGTTAAATGAGAGAAGAAGAATGAAGTAGTCTTGAGGCTTTTTTTCTTTGATTTGATTCTTGAAAATATGGTGATGTTACACTTCCTCTGATCTGCATATACCTGCAATATTCTGAAAGGATCAAAAGTATTTTTTGCAGTTATATCCTTTTAATATTCTGTCTGGCCTAGTTCTGTATTTTTATCTAGGCTCTCTAGGAATTAGTGAGGGAAGTCTGGGTGGAAAGGTGAGAATGACATGCAAGGTTTAAGTAAGTTTTTTCATTAGTAACAGCAAATGTGTAGGTGATGAACTCTTTTGTTGTTAAGTAAGTGTTAAGACACATCATGAGTTCTGAAGTGGTAAGCAACATACTTTATGTATTACAAAACTATGAAAGGGTGTGCAGTTTGAAGAACAACTGGATACTATTATTTCTAATTTCAAGAAGTAAACAAGTATACTAAAAATGTGGTGCCTTTGGAATTGATTTTAAAGGGTTTGTTTGGATGGTACTAAGGCAAGTATTTTAGTAAAATTCAGGAAATAGGAATATCAGAAATACTTAAACTGTTGAGAGAGTGTTTGAATTTAAGATGGCTTTCAGTTCTCATGCTGCAGGCCATAAAGAGATAAATCAGTCATTACAATGTTTATGGCATATACGATAAATAAATAAGCACGCACACAGATGAGATTGTGTGTCTCTATATTTGTCTATCTCTCTCTGTATGCATACACTGCCTTTAATCCAGAAAGATCCCAATAACTTTCTATAAACACATTTAAAAATTATTGTTCTTAGTGTGAGAAAAGAATTGCCTCTACTTTTAACTGTGGAAGCTTTATACTAAGCTGCAATAATCTGCTCAAAATATAAGAACTAAAAGATCCTGGTCTGGAGTTTCAGGTTAATTTTAGAGTTGGCGTAAAGGTAGGGGAAGGCTTACAGAATATGCAGGTGGCCTAATTTTTTAAACTTAGATTGGAAGCTGAGTTTTCTGACCTACACAGTGGAATCTCCGGTTTATGAGTTAAAGCACTAGTGCTTCTGCAGTTTATTTTTTGTCTGAATAAATAATGAGACACTTTGTACTTTCTCACTGGGTTTTCATTGTACAAATATTCCATTTAGCCTTAAACAAATTAATTTTATTTCCATCATTTCTTAGGAAAGAAAAACCCAAATAAAAGAGGAGCTAGATTTAAGCACCATTGACAGAGCTACAAAGATGTCAGTCGCATTCTTTTACCTATTAGAGGCCAGTGGTTAGACTGCATCCTAGTTGTTTTACAGTCATAATTTTTGTGGAAGGGGTTTGGACCATGTCACACATACTGCAGGGAAGTATATAAATCATCGTGGAATTCTGTCTTTTCTGTTGATGCCTGTTCTACCTTTTTAATGATGTGTTTAAACATTCAGCGAGTCAGAGGCATGGTTCTAGATTCCCACTGTTTCAGAAGAGTTAGGTAGTTGGGAAGCTCAGGATTCTTTTTCACTCTTCTCCATTTCTAGAACAATAGAAGGGAATGGGGAAAACTCACTTCAAAATATACTTGCAGCCTGGAAATTAAGAGACTTGACTTGGAACGCCAGAGACCTACATTGAGGCCCAAACTGCCTCACAGATGAGAATTTGGGTTTCTTGCATCCTAGGTGAATGCTTTGACCTCTGGCTAGCAGGCATCATCATCATCATCATATGTTCTTCTAGGAGTTTTTTTCCTCCTTATTCTTGCCTGAAATGTTTGTTTTAATTTTTTCAGTAGTTCTGAGTTGACTAAAACAGCCTTTTGTGGTAAATAAACTTTGGGAAAAAAAAAATCATACGGGTAGTTTATTCATGTTGGTCATTATACTGCAATGCTTATCTTCCAAACAGCAATATTTCCCCGTTGCCATCTTTTGAACTGATTTAGTGATAATTCCTAAGGAAAAGTATTTTGCATAGGGTCATTGTATACTTGCTAAAACCCATGTTACTGTTAATGGCATGTTAAAAATTGATTAAGGTTCCATTCTCTTCAGCAATGAGCAGTGGTTGTGGTAAGACTCAGGAAGTTTCAGCACTCCTGTTTCCCAATTTTTTTTATTTTTTAATTTTTTTTAATGTGAACTTGCAGTATCTTTCCAGTCAATGAGTATTTGAGGTTGTTGAAGGTATTTTCCAGATATGTAAATGTCCTAGGGGAATAGAAAAGAAGATAAGGAGAAATAAAGTATCCACATATCAGTAGCTCTTCTGGATGTTAATCTTCCAAAAGACTTGAATTTTTGTCTTGCTGTTGACTATTTCTCAACTTAAGAAACAATTCAGGTGTTTAAAATTATACCTATTTTCTGTTGACATTTTAATACAGTGAATATTTCTTTTTATGAACTATTTTAAAGTGCCTATAGCAGAGGAAACTATTTCCATTGGATTAAAGCAGTAACACCAAAGTCTTAGATTACTCCTGGAAAGTGTTCTGTTGTGGGATATCACAGCTGTTGTTAAATGTACTGTAAATGAAACTGAGTATAATTCAGATGCTTTCATATTTGTAAATGTGCTGATTCTAAAACAGTAATTATATGAAGTGATATAGTTTTTGCTTTTTATCTCTGGGGTTATTTTCGGTGTTGTGCATGTAGATTTAGCCCTTTGACTCTCACTAGCATCAATGAAGTGTAATATTAATTTTTGCACAGGAAATTTAGCAAATATCCTGCTAGATAGCAAAAAGCTGCTATTCAGAAGTTTTTATTATGCGTGCTTTTTTTAAGGAGTTTGGTGGGTCAGAGCATGAAGGAACACTGCGTGGGAAAAATGTGAAATCAGAACTGATATCTATGTCAGTGCTTATGCCATCTCTGCATCTTCATCACCAGAAACCTCACACAATTTGACATTTTTAGAGCTTGTCTTGGTGAATAAGCTAATAAATTGAGGGAAAAGAATATCAGGGGTAAAGTAGAAAAACATTTAACTCTGATTTTGAGCTGTCATAGGTCTAAATTAACAAGTAACTGTTAAGAGGAACAAAGGAATATAATTGATCCTCAGTTCTTGGACATGGTAATCTCATAATCTTAGCGAAGATATTTGGGGTTAATGCTCTTTTTTTTGCCACTGTTTTTCATGTGATCCTTCTTCATGTGCTCAGTTTTACTCTTTTTTACGGAGACTACTTCTGCCTTCTTTGGAAATTTATTCTCTGTCTTTATGCCAAGTTAGCATTTTTAACCTAGAGGTCAAGATCTTGATGTGACACTAGGATCTTTTAGGTTGACTTGATCTACAGTGCAAGAATATACACTTGTAAGAATAAATATTGCATGATGTAAAACTTGAATTTATACTGCAGTGAAACTGCAGATTAAAAGTGTTGAAATACTCTGCTGCCTGAAAGAAGCTTCACATGCTTCCTCTGAGGTACTCTATCCTTGGGATGTTTGTCTTCACAGACATTACTTGTAGTAAAATCTGGCAGCTTTCAGTCAGCCATGATTCTCTAGTTCTCTACTGAACTTTCATCCTGGACTGTCTTTAATTTGACATCTGTATCTCACTAAAAGTTTGGTGAGAATACCAGAAAGTGAAATACCAGAAAGTGTTCTTGTAAAACCTCTAGGAGAGCTTTCTATCTTTATTTTCCCTGTCAGCTTTCATAATGTTGCTAATGATGGTGGTCTTTAAGTTCTGCTTTTCTGAAGTTTGACGCCTACATCTTTTTTGTTAACTGTATAATTTTTTTGGTGCGCACTTTGTTCCTTCTCCACATTTTTTGACATTCTGTGCAGATCCCATGGGACTTCAATTTCTTTCTTTTTGGTACTGTCTTGTCTTGGAGTGATGTCATCTGTAAACATTAACTCAGCAGCCTTTTCTGTGCTGTCTCCTCACTGAATTAACTAGAATCTGTTATCTCTTATGCTTGATCTGACTGTCACCTTGAGTGACAGAATTTAAATGCAGTTCTCAATCCCCCTCGTCCCCACAAGTCCTTTACTTATCTTGTTGAACACTGGGCAACTTTTTTGTTCCTTAAGCATTAATTGGTCAGTCATTGACTTGAACCTCTTAAGTTGTTATATTCCGATTTTCCTCATCTGCACACTTCCTGCATAGTATCTGTAAAGTTCAGCCTTTTCTGGCCAAACAAACAGAAACTGCAATATCTTGCGGTTCTCCCATTGTATACCTTGATCGCTACTTAGTTATGGTCTTGGGT
The DNA here is from genome assembly GCA_027564655.1 of Leptodon cayanensis. Taxonomy (NCBI): domain Eukaryota; kingdom Metazoa; phylum Chordata; class Aves; order Accipitriformes; family Accipitridae; genus Leptodon; species Leptodon cayanensis. Next base: position 3,636,115 of record JANXJC010000026.1, on the reverse strand, counting down.
TGGGTTATACAACATAGGTGAAACTTTTTAAGAATTTTGGAAAGGGCATCTGTCCTCTCTTCTTCCTTTCACCTTCTCATCCTCTGTTGTCCTCTGCTGTGTTCTGCTTCTGAATGGGATCAAACATGCCTGTTTTTCTTAGCTTTCAAAGTGTTGAGGGGTTATTCTATCTACTGTCATTAAGAAAATATGGCTATCTACTTCATCACCTACTTGTATTTTTTAATAAGCACTTTTTTTCTGTCCATAAATGTTTGCAAAGCTACTTCATTATTTTCTTTTAAATTTCTCACAGTCTCCTCTCCCTTTGAATGTTCTTAAATATGGTGCCTTTAAACACTTTGAAGACACATGTGAGATGTTGATGCTTTCCTGTTAGATAAAAGAGTATTACCTGATTGTTCTTATGTGCGTGTCTCTCTATCTGATGTTTGTTTCTGGGTAGGGTTTTAAGCTCTTTATTGAGGAAGCATCTTTTTTTATTTCATGTTCATGCATTGCCTAGTGACGGGAGATGCTGGTCTCTGACTAACACTTTAACTCTGGTAATAAGGAGAGCTAGTGTATTGGAGAAAAAGCAACTTCATGAATGTGGCTACTGTTAACTGTGGGCATAAGTTTCTTTGTTGCTGCAGATCTCCTAGTCATGTCATGCTTTTTATATGTTAATCCTTAAAAGGACTGTTTGGGAATTTTTTTTGTGTTAAATTATGCCTTTTTACTATTTCATGAAATGTTTGTATAACTAAAGAAATAGCTTGCTATGTAATAGGTCCCGTCCCCCTCTGCTGGGTTCTCACTAGCTTTGGAGCAAAAGTGAAAATAACTTCTTTGGTCTTTAAATCTTCTTATTTTCTGGTTCACAGAATTAAAAGAAATTGTATTTATCATCCAGAGTCAAAGTAATTCTTTTCATTCCAAGAGAGCAGAAGATCTAAAAAGAGATATTTTAAAACAGGCTGCAGATCTTGGAAAGGTATGTTTAGATAATATAGATTACACCTTGTTACGTATGCTTTTACTGCATTTTACTAAAAATACCCTTTTCTATTGTGCCTTTTTTCCAAATCCATTTATTCCTGTTGTTGATTGTCTTCTGTGTGCTTATAAGACAACTGTTTCAGTGGCTATTTCCTGATTGTGTGCTGTGATTTATCACTAAATAATTTTAATTTGAACTATCTACCTTTTTGTATAACAGCTGTTTTTGTTTAGATGGCATGCGATGCAAAAGTGATAACAAGGAAGGCTTTGAAGAATACAGTTTTCCAATATGACTGTAGTGTAGTTTAAAAAAAACAAAAGTAAGATGCTTTCTTTATGAAGTGAAAAGCATAATCATTTAAGTAATTGTTAGAATAATTTTAGGTAACTATTTTATTAGAGCCGATGAAGGTGCTGTAATGTAGATTTTTGTCAGGCTTTCACTGCACAACTGTAGCATTGTGGCAGTAGAGCAACGATATGTGTGGACATTAAAATCCTAACACAGGATTCCCTACTTCCTACAGCAGTAGTCGTCCACACCTTTCTTGCCCATGTGGGTATTAGCTCCCTCCCTGGTGCAGTACCTTCCCTAACTGCTCCTTGTTCCTCTGCCACCCCACTGCCGTCTGAGCGCTCTGCCTCGCACCTGCTGGTGGGCCACGCTGGCCTGGGAGCTGCATATTGTACAGGTCTGGTTTTGGCTTAGCACTCTAATGTGAAATTTTACTTGTAAAGTTTTGACCTAGAGAGAAGAGGTTTTTAAGAGGCTTAATGGAAAGTTAAGTATACATAAACAATGCTTTATTTTCTTTTTCTTAATAAAAATAAGAAAAAACCAGGGGCATACATCCCCTGATGCGTAATAGCTTGCTGTGAGGTTATTGGACCTATTTTTTCGATTTGAGGTTCTTTGTTGTAAAGGAAAAAGAAGTCTGATTTAGATTGTCTTATGTATCTTGGCCTTGGAGTGCCTGAATCAGATTCCTGGATGTTTTAGGCTTCATTTATCCAAGCTTATCAAACCTGTTTTAACTAAATCCATTCTAAATGCAATTTTTAATCCCTTAATGAAATCAGTCATGTGAACTGCTTTTGTCCTGCAGTGTTCTGCTCTTTCGGAGTCCTCTTTGGGGTTGAGACAAGTGTTCAGATACGATGTGTGCAGAGAGGGTTATGTCTTCAGTTATTAAAAACAAGGATTTTAATTGTGTTCTGTAATGTTGCAGAATATGAATGATGAAAAGATCAGGAAGTGGAAGTATAAATAGTTTCAGTGAGGCAGGAATATAGGCATGTTTTGTGGGAGAGAGGTAAAATCTTGTTTGTAATCAAAGAGTTGTACCTGTGAGTACTTCTGCCTTGAGAAAACTGAACCGGCTTTTAAAAACCTTTATTTTCTAATTAAGGAGATTCCTTTATAAGAATGCTGAAATGGTGATGCTTTTCCAATATTAAGAGGTACCTGTTAAACAGCATTCGTGGCATCTTAAAGAAGCAGTGATGGAAATACATCACACCAAAAATCTCATACCTGAAATCTGGGAAAAGGGGAAAGCCATCAATGTACAGGAAAAAAATGAGAATAGCCAGCATGTACTTGGTATGTCTTGTTTTTGTCAACTCACAATTCCATTGTAGGCCACTCTCCTAATACTAATTACGGAGAAGGGACAGAAGATCTCTGAAATCCTGCACATCAACATTTGAAGTTCACATTTTTCATTAAAAGGAATACATGTGAAATTACCACTTTCAGGCAAAGGAAGTTAAATTCTTGTGTTTTAAAGGACAACTGCTGTATAGAAACAAAGGACTGATTCAACTGAATCATCAGGTTTACTTGCTTGTTGTCACAGGACCAAACAATAGATGTTTAGTCCATAAGGATTCATTAGTTACTATTTTCCTGTTTTAAAATGAGAAGTGGAAGCCAGCTGTTAGATTTGTGTTATTTAATGTAACTAGAATATCTGCATTACTTTAAAACGGAGTAAATCACTGACATTCATATTTACTTTACATTAGTCTTTACAAGTAATTTGTCCATTTATTGTGTTTCACTGTGTACTTAAAACATTTTTTTTCCTGTGAAACTAATCTGTAATTCTGGTCACCAGGAGATGTCAGTATTGGGTTCATGCTTAAAAGTATATTCCATAGCGATATATTGAATATTAACCAAAACTCTTTAAGTATATTAAACAACAGCTAGAGCATAGCAATGATGAAAATTCCGTAAGTTTTTACCAATTTTCTTAGTTTTCTGAGATTTCTGCATTTAAGAAGCTCTGTAAACTAGGCCTTCCTAAGAAACATCAGATAAGAATAAGGAAGCTGTGACAGTGTGAAATGATAATATTTGGGACTGTTCCCTTTCTATCTTCTTAAAAAATTGAAAACCAGGATTAGTTTTTTGGCTATTACATTTAAGACTAGAAAACAGGTAAAATACAGTTTTTGAAAAATGATAGATATTGTCTGAAATACTGTTTTAGATGCAGTTAATGCTATTTTGTGGGGTTGTGACACTGTTTTGAAGACAAAGGTCTGTATTTCTTTGAGAGCTGGTCTAGTAGAGTAAATACTGTTTGTTGTTTGTTTGTTTGTTTTCCTTGAAGGTTCTTACGTTGAACACGCCCAGCCAATTCATTATGTTCAAAAACCTTATATTCTTCCTGAAAAGCCTAGCGATTCAACGGTATCCTATATATATTAGCCAGAAGAAATATAGCAAATTAGTACTATTCATTATGGAGTTTAAAAAAAAAAAAGCAAACAAGAATGTAAGAATAAGATTTTAAGACTGATACCATGGAGTATTGGAAAATGGAAATGAGTATCACATACTTCCATATGAATAACAGATGATGTGAAGTATGACCTCTGTTTTATAGAAGTGTTGTAACTATAATTTGCAATATTTTTACTATTAGACTTACTTTGTTTTGAGCAAAATCTTGTATTTTGTACCATCTCATAGAAATGAAGTTTCACAGATTTAAACTATCCCCACATATAAAGGGGAATATTGCTCATTTGTGAGTTTAAGGGCTATTACTATAGTGATTATTAACATCAGTTTAAAAGAAACAAGTACAATCAAAAGTATGGAACTGTACATAGAAAACCTCCATATTATGTTGCTTGAGTAAATACTTGCTTTAGTTAACATCTTTATTACATTTTTATAATACCGTTTCTTTGTTAATCTCCCAATTTCCAGTTTGGCTAACATGTAAATAGGTGACAAATGTTAGGAGCATCCTATAGTTGTGTTCTTGTTTTTTTAAAACAATTTCGCAAAATCCTGTTTCCTGAAGTGCAGCAGGAAGAAAAATGCTCAGAAACCCACCTGGCCTATGCCTGTGGTCTGTGCCTCAGAAGCTTAGTCTCTTTGTTATTTTATAGGATCATGCCTACAGAAGGTTCTATTTTTCTGCTTTCAACACAAATGGACTGTAACTCAGTATACTAGCTGCTGCATCTATAAGTTTGAAAAGCCTCTTGGTGCCTATCAGCTTTATTTTATTAGGTCATTAGATTCATGGCCACAATATCTGTCGCCGAAGTGCCAATTGTTGTTGAGCTTGGCATATGTGCTTTAAAAATCTGTTATTTTTAATTGCCTAGGCTGTTCTGAGGGCAGCATTGCACTATTTCAATAATATGGGAGATTTCTTTGTTAAAGTGTTGGAGAGGGAACTAAAAGTATAATTAGTTTGCTTGAATTCTAATGTATGTATGTTAAGCCATCACCATATTCCTATCCAAAATGATCTGTCTCCAAATTGTTCCTGCTCCTGTTTTGGCCATCTGTGAAAGACTACTTTCAGGGGATTTGTAGACTGTATCTTTTTTTTCTTAATTTGCCAGTGGGACATGCATTCCTTTTCTGGGTGAATTAATGTTTTCTAAAGTTCTTCCTAGCTCTACTTCCACATTGATTTCAGATGCTGGAATGAAGCTAGCTGTCCAAAAGCCTCTTTAAGTATTCCTTTGTTATTGTTTGATACTATTCCCATGATGAATTCTGTCATCCATATCTCACCTGAAAGAGATTTTTAAATACTATCAGGCTATGATGGAAACAACTCTTAAAATGTGTCTAGGTTTTTCTTGGGCTGTAGTAGTTCTGTCCTTATTTTATTCGTTGTTAGATGTATTCCACAAATGAACAGGCATACGTTCCTCTTCCTCACCTACAACAAGCTCTATATCTAAAATTTCCCAATGGTTCCTGGAGGAGGTCTGAAGTTTCCCTTACTGTAAAGCTCACATGCGTGTTAATAAGGTGGTGGTTATAAAATTTAGTGGAAGGATTGCTCATTCACTGCAACTGAGTTGTTTTTAAACTGATCTGTGTATTTAGACAAAATATTCACAGACTTAATTTGCTTGAGACCTTTCAAAATTAATACTATAAATGCAGTGCAATCCATAATATATCTGTTGCTTCCACTTTCAGATTACTTGCTCAAATTCTAGATTCTAGTCTTAAAACCCTGTTTCCTCCTCTCCTTCCTATAATGGCTTCCCATGCCATGGAAGCTGCTTTCCAGCTGAGACTAATCAGATGATTCATTTTTGGATCTTGCAGTTTTAACAAGGTTTAACTGATTATATTTAAGTGAAGTGTTGGGCTACATTCTGTCCTGCCCCTCCATCTCCATGTCTACAACAGTTTGTCTTTATGGCAAGGTTTTCCACAATGTCAAGATCAACCCTATTTTTTAAATTAGAACAGGTATGTTGTATGGATAACTTTAAATTATTTTATTTCCCAGTGTTACTAGATCTAGTGTCTTTTTTGTGTGTGTGTAAAATGTTAGTGTGCAATCTCTTTCCTTACCTAGCAACAGCTTTCTTTTCTTCTGCAAGGATTTATTCATGTCAAATAAATCCTGTAGCCTCATGAAATGTGCTTATCACCTTAGTTCTTAAAATGCTTATTCCTTAAAATGTAAGAGTTTATCTTGCCAGGCAGCGGACAGTTTTTGTTGACTTTATGAAAAACAAGGTTCTTTGGCATACCTTCTCCATTAGCTTTCCATCATTTTTCCCTCTTTGTAGAACAAAGATCAGATGCCAGTCTATACCAGAGCTATTGGGGAAGATCCTGTTATGTCATCTGTGATATTAATCTTTTATGCCATTCTATTTGGCCCAGGTCTAGCTAGTCTTTGACTGATCAGCAGGACTCTTTCCACAGCAAAATGATCAGTCTGGCACATGACTGGCAATAGACTGTGTGGAGGTATCTTGCTGAGATGACAAGTCCTGCACTTCTCTGGTGAGGGTAGAGATGCTGATGGGGTGCCTGGAGCATCTGCACTCTTACTTTCTCAAAGAAGTGAAGTCGCTGCAGGGGGTCGCTCATAGCCTTAAAAAATTAGAGTAATTAGGGAATGTTGTACTGCAGTGAGAGGGAGGAAGAAGTTCCAGCCATTATTGGTGGCCTCCTGAAACCACACAAATCCTCGTCTAAAAGTTTTGAATATCATAGTACCCAGTATGTGTTGCTATTGTGATGCTTTTTTCTATCTGTAGTGCTTGAGTCAGATGATAGTACCAGTAACTACTAAAAGCCCTGTATCATCTCTGGTTCATGAATAGAAAACACTGGAAACAAGATTTCTTTGTCCTTTTCTTCCCCCTGGCCCCCCACTTTAAACAGTACTTTGCATTTAGAGAATGAACACCTAAATATTGCCATACTAGTTGAATTTTCTCCTAAACTTGCATATTTGTATTTTGCATAATTTAGTAAAAGACAGAAAAAAATTTGATGGATTAATTTAGTATTTCAGACTTGCCCTCATTTTCAGATTCCTCTATAAAGTTTAGTTGGACCTTCATTTTATCCAACCTTTCTTCTCTCCCCTCTGCTTTTGTTTTGCCTGACTTCTATTTGTAACATCATCCAAAACTTTCATATTTATACTTATCTTCCAAATCTGTCCATAAAACTTCGCTTCTGTTATGTGGGTAGAGCTTGCAATATAAAAACCTTGTTTCTATTAAGTGTGTACATTGAAGTGGTCAGTGTATGACATTCGTATTTCTCCTTCCTTATCCATATTAACATCTGCATTTGTTTGTTTTCTTATGTATTACTTATTCTACTTACCTACATTGTCTGATATCAGCATGTTCTTGGTCATTTTCTTTCCTGTTGAGTCCATAGTTTGTCTTCATAATGCCTAATTTCTTCTAGGATTTGCATTTTAAAATTCAACTGGTCATTTTAGGGCCTCAATATTTGGGTGCTCAACTTCTGAAATGCTTCTGAACTCCGATCTGTTGAAGGGTGAGGTGCCTCTACGTTCTGAAAATAAAACCTTTTGAAAGTGTTTCAGGAAAGGTGTACAAAATTACTATTTAGTTTCGAAAATGTATTTCAGAGTTGTCTTGAATCTCTTCTCTTCAAGGTCATCTTGCAGGACTTTACAGATTTGACCGACTTCTGTTTTACCTTTGCATTCCTCCAGCTTTTCTCTTGGCTTTTTTTAATTGTTTGATCTCTGACTTTCTGATATGCCCTTGCTTCTCATTCTGCAAAGCTACCAGAATCCTTTTGACATTTACTAGGCTTTATTGTCAGCAAAATTGATGTCTAGCCCATTAACTATTGAAACTGTAAAAGTTACCTACACTGTAATGCTAGAAGGTGAATATGATCATCTTCCCATAATAGATATTCAGTAGATTTGAAGGAATTTGTAGAAGTTGGATAATTCTGCACTAATGAGATTTTTAAATGTTTTAGTAGTGATGAATGGGCTCCTCTCAGCCCTGCCTTACACATCATACACTGTTTTTATACAGCTGCTTTTCCCAGTCAAATATGTGGTAACTGCATTGGCTTTTTTTATGCAGAAAATAGGACCTGTCACCTCACAGAGATGACTTCTCATGTCAGGGCAAAATATATACATGAAATTGGGAAGTTTAAAGTGCTTTAGGCAAAGGTGCCTATCTCAGCTTCTTCTGCAGCAATCTCTGCATACATAATAGAATTTGAACAAAACCATTTCACTAAGGTATCTCTTTATTAGTAAAGAATAAGAGGTTGATCTAAAGTTTCCTCTTCCACTGTGGCTGCTGTCTGTGATGTTAAAATTGCTCGGTCATCTTTGAATAGAGTGCCGTATTCACTGCTCTCAAGTATACATGAGACTAGAATTGCTAAATCATTAGATTTAAACCCTTAAAATCAGTACCTGTTGACAGCTTGCTTTGTTCTTGTAAGTTCTCCTGAGCATCTGTACTAGTGCTTGAAATACATTTACTGAATTTCTTGCCTTGTGGAAGTTTCTTTCTGCTCTGCTGTTCCTGTTCCTTCTCTTCTTCTGCTATTCCTCAGTCAGAAAATGTATTTTAGGTTTACTTGGTAAGAAACCGCTGGGGGGAAGGGACCTGCTGCCCCATGTATCACATCATATTAGCTGGGGAGATGACTGCCTTAAACTCGCTGTTAGTGAAAGATGCTCCAGACTTATTTGTCTGTGAATATAAAAATCTTCTAAGAAATGGAAATATTTAAAACTTTCCATGAGGCTAAGAATTTCTGTAGATATTGCAATAAAAAGTTGAAGGTTAATGAGCTTATATTATTTCCATAGACTAAAGGGAGAGAAGAGCAGAAGACAGAAGTAAACCATTGCCCATTTGTGCGTAGGACACATGGAATTTGCAAACCATCCAATGTTAGAATAAACTTTATAGATTTTGAAAGGAAAATTTGCTAATAATAAAAGAATCAATGGAACCCCGTAAATAGCTTAATTTCATTATTTAAAATGTTTTTATTTATTAGTTCTGATTGAGAAAAGCAAGCACAAAGCAAGCACAGGTCTGCTAGGGGGTCTTAGAGGATGTGACTTAGGTCAGGCTCTGGAAATCCCATTTTAGCTGGGCGTGATCTCTGCTATCCTGGGTGCTTACAGAGCACCTTGTAGTCTATGAAATCTTAACCCTTTTCTTTGTTTTTACACCATACTGTGTTGTTCTCTAGAAGTTGTGCATTTCTCATATAGGTTTTGGTAGACTAATACGAAATTGCATGTAGTACAGAAAGATTTCAGGTATTTGTTTCAGGTTAGCAATTTTCTCAATTATTTCTTAAAAAATCTTTTATTCTGAATTATCTTTTTCCTCATTGGATATGCTATTCCCCCAAGGTTTTTCACATGTTAATGAAGAAGACTTCTAATGTTTAGATTCAAGAACCAGAGTTTTATTTCAGTTCTGTTGATGAGTTGCGGTGAAATTGAGCATCTCACTGGCATCTTTGTACTTCAACTTGCATAAATAATACTAAATGATTTTAAAGGTACATATGAGGCTGTGTCAATGTGTTTTGAATTGAAGATGTGCATCTAACCCCTTCATGCACACTTCAGGTTTTTTTTGTGTAGAGTTTGCAGTTGTAATCTGTGGCAGGTATTACTGCTCTCACTGTGCTGATACAGTAGTTGGTATTTGGGGTAAAAATGTCTTATACTGTATTTCAGACCACAAGTGATTTCATTTTTTGGTTTTGCCCTTTTAAAGTCAGCTCAATTGTGAAAGTGGGGAGGCTAGTTTCTTGGTCTTCAGAAGTGATTAAATATTTTATTTATATTAAATTTGACTTGTCATATGTAAAGCGTTAGTATCTGTGAAGACATATGGGCTCTGTAACTGTTGAAACAATACCGTCAAGATAAATAACCAGTGAATGCGTTACAGGGTATGGATGCATTTGTATGAGACTTTTATGAGATACACAGACACAGTGTGTAAGTTACTTATCACTACCTTGACTATCTAGCCATCCCCTGATGAGCTAGCCTGCGCGTGCCCTTTCACTCCCCAGAGCTGACATCAGGTGATTTTTTCCTTTTTTCTGTCCTTGTACTGAAGGTAGAATAAATAAAATGAATAGGTCAGCCCAGTTCCACTAGGTTCAGAGTGAAAATACATAAAATGAGAAAGGAAAAGCAACAGAGATCCTCCTGTATTTTTGGAAGAGGCTATTTTACCCGTACAGTGTTTTTTAAGCATCCTTTATTAAATCGGAATTGATGAATTGTTAGAGATGAGTGGAAGGAAGGGTATATGCAGGACATGGTATTTTCATGTTTTAGAGGAAGTTGGGTAAAGAAAGGGAGCAGGCTTATGAGAATGTCAAAAAGAAAAGATACCTTGCAAAAGTATCAGACCAGCTCAAGAAAGAGTGGTTTTTCTTTATCATCACTCCTTTGATCTGCACAAAGGAAAGAGTTGGGGTTTTTTTGTTAAAGAAGAGATACTCAAGTATATGGTACAGCTACTTAGATGATGTAATTTACTTCATGCCTTTTGCATGGGCAAATGTTGTTTGTATCTAAAATGAATACAATTTCAGCCTTTACTGTGATATAGACACTGAATATAGTAACTACTTTTATCTCTGTCTGGCTCCTATCGTATATAAAATACATGGCCACATACAAATACTAGCGTAACTGCAGGGTTTGTATCCTTGTAAAAACAAATGCTCATGTAAAGACAGATGTTTGCCCTTTTATCTTCCTATCTGCAATCTCACAAGCAAACATATTTTTATGGTTTTACCATGAAGTGGTTAGATTTTAGTGAAATACCAGATGTTGAGCATACTGTTACTAATATTTGGCACTTCCACTAAAAACCTCTGGAATTCCTTGGTTTTGCAATAAATTGAAACTAACCAGGAACTTATTTGATAGATTGGCTTGAACTAGAACCATAAATCAGAACTGCTGATATTTTACATGCATGTTATTATCCTGTTCCAAATTAGAGTTTTGGCATTGTTTCTTTTCAATTTGGGTCATTCACAATAGCATAAGTATTTTTTAAAACAGTAGATTGTAATTTTTTATAGGATTAATGCACTCCTGAGAGACACAGTTATTCTTTAGAGTGGTAGAGACATTTTCTTTAGTGTATGAAGTTTGGAGGTTTTATGTATTTCTAGGTGCTATGCTTAACTGCCCTTAAAAAGGATTTAAAGTAAACTTGACAGAGTCAGCAAACAGTGTGAACTTCATCTTACAGCTTTTCTTAGAGAATAAGTTATTTTTCTGTTTAAATGTGAATTTTATGTTAATGGAATTGGTTTATATTCCTGAGAAGTATTCATCAAACAAAAATATTTGGCATATGCATAGTGTAAGTGGAAAGGAATTAGGCCCTTGAGAGATCAAGATGGTTTGTCTTGGGAGCTGCTGAATCCGCTAGCCTGACAGAGGTGAGGCTGCTGCAGCCCCGTGTCCCCAGGTCCGGCCAGTAGCGAGGCTGAGCGTGTGTTTCCAGTAGGCATATGTGCACACATACACACACTATGTGTACATATATATGTGGTCATCCATGTAGATCAACACAGAAACTGCAGCCCTCTCACAAACACAAAGTGTACTGGCAGCCTGACCTTGTTTCGCCTTTCTGGCTGGTCAGGATGAAAGCCTGTTTGTGAAATATGTATACATAAATATACATATCTGCAATAGGGCTGCCTCCAGTAGCTGGTCTTTGACACTCAGTCTATGCAGTCACAGGTCTTGCATCCCCAGTCTCTGCAGTTGCCAGCACGTGGGCTTGTGAGGCTTGCTGTGTGGCTCGCAGCCCCATTCCAGTCGCTGGTGCTCAGCCCTGCTCCTGCACACGCGCACGTGCATGCACTATGGATCCTCCCAGTAGCTGTAGACACTCGGTATATCCAGTAGTTGACCCCTGGCCTCCCTGTTGCCTCATGCACAGACACACACATGGAAATGGGTGTTTCTGGTACCTGGTGGAGACTTATAACCCTACCAGTAGCTGACCCTTGCACCCCAGAGGCCCTCCTGTAGCTGGCACCTCCTGTTTCCTCCAGTAACCAACTGTTAGGCCCCTTGGTCCCCCCAGTGTCTGCCTCAGACTTTTGGCTGCTCTGATACCTGGCTGCCAAGCTGCTTCTACTACTAGTCCAGCTTGATGCTCATGAGCAATTACACACACTGAAACACGCACTCACTCTCCCAGTTTCTGGCAGCACAGACATGTGCATCCCTGTGACTCATGGTCCCCTCTCCCGTTGCAGGCGCTCAGACTTCCAAATACCCACAGAGCCTCCTGCCCAGGCATTAGAAATGGAGTTTAAGGAGAAGACAGGACAGACTGCAGTGATCAGTGCAGGGCATGGACAGACAAGCCTCCTGACCAGTCTGTTTCAAGTGACCAACCCTTTTTCCCTGTGCTTACCAATGGTTATTCCTCCTCAAACCACCCAGATCCCTCTTTGCCTGGCCTTTTGTCTTCCCTAAGCATCTCATGAGTTTTGTGCCATCCCAAACTGCTCCTCCCTTGAGTCCCTTAATGAGTCCCCTGCCCCTGTAGGCAGTAACCCCCTGTAAGAGTGTAAGGTGAGCAGGGAGCCTTTCCCTTCTCTTTAGCTGGTGAGTGTCAACACCTGGACAGGCTGATGGCTCCCCT
>JANXJC010000026.1:3583473-3601816 GCA_027564655.1 Leptodon cayanensis | reverse complement strand
GGGCTGCAGGTGGAGATCTGCTCCCCCGTGGACCTCCCTGGGCTGCAGGGGGACAGCCTGCCTTACCATGGTCTTCCTCACAGGCTGCAGGCGAATCTCTGCTCCGGTGCCTGGAGCATCTCCTCCCCTCCTTCTGCACTGATCTTGGTGTCTGCAGGGTTGTTTCTCTCACATATTCTCGCTCGTCTCTCTTCAGCTGCTGTTGTGCGTGTTTTTTCCCCCTTCTTAAATCTGTTATCCCAGAGGTGCTACTGCCACCATCGCCGATGGGCTCGGCCTTGGCCAGTGGCAGGTCTGTCTTGGAGCCGGCTGGTGTTGGCTCTGTCGGACATGGGGGCAGCTTCTAGCAGCTTGTCACAGAAGCCTGTAGCCCCCCGCTACCAAAACCTGGCCACATAAACCCAATACGGCAGCAAACATCAAATTAGGTGATGGATGATTCCAGCAAGGGGCTAAAATTAGTTGTTCACAAGCATCAGAGTTATATAGCAGCAAAAGTAAGTTATATAAATATTTCTTCCATTTAAAGAACTAGCTGCTACCAGTGAGACCTACCTACTGGATGGTGTCAAAGAACATAAAGCAGACAAACAATGACAGCAGAATGCACATTGTTTCAGAGTAATTGCTCATCTAAGTCCTGACTGCTTAATTTTTAAAATGGAAAAAAGATCATTATTTTAATCTGATAGTTCTCTTCCAAACACCCTGCAGGCATTTGGCTTTTTTTGTGTTACCCATAATTTATTTACTTCTGGATATAATTTAAACATTCATAGCATCATTATTAGAATTTTGTATGATCAATTTAAAATGTTTATGTGAAATGGCAAACTAATAAGAAAAGGATTGCTTTTGTAGAGAAGAATGAAGCAGTCCTCCTTTGAATAGAATCTCCATGGGATCAAATCGGTTGTATGATATTTATAAATGTCCTTCTGTGAGTGTGTTTCCAGAGACAGGTGCTTTTGAGCATTAACATGATGTTGCTGTCAGATATGATGTATATAACACAAATGTAGTATTTCAAAAGGTGCATTTGGTCTGTTTGTGATTCAGAATATTTTATACGCTGTGCAGTTGGATGTGCTGTTTTTAAAATGCAACAGTTTCAGTACTGGAAGAACGTTTGATCTCTGATAGTGTTTATGCTGATGTGTGCTATAAAGGCTACCATAGCAAGTGTAAAAGTAGTGAATACCATACTTTGGGTAGCATAAATGTAAACACCACAATTTTCAATGTAATATGAATGAAACTATAGTCATATTTTAAAATAAAATTTATTATTATATAAATAAAACTACCCTGACTGTCTTTCATAAAAATGTAAAATTGTTTCTCTCTAAATATTGTAGGAAAGAAAAAAGAATGAACATTTAAAACCATGATGCTGTATTTGAAACAGCGTTTTCATTACCATGCAAAGGAATATGTCAGTTAACAAGGTGCATAAATGTTTTGATCAAGTACTTATTTTAATCAAGTTACTTGTGTTTCAATGTCAATGATTGTTTTGCAGTACCAGTTGTAAAGCAGACTTGGGAAAGAGAAGCTGCCCTTATTGAATACTACAGTGATTATGCAGACATCTCCATCCCTACTATAGATTTAGGCGTACCTAATACTGACAGAGGTGAGCTATTGACCATCGTTGTCAAGTTTTGAGCAGATAACTGTGTAAAGACAGTAAGTTTTATGCATGATATGTGCATTTCGTGTATGGTACGTAATTTAGAAATTCTGTATTTCTGTAGCATATTTGTGCAGCCTAAACTAAAAGAGTGCTTTTGCCACACAGGAAATGGATGGAGTATACATTTTGCCTGTGTAGGTAGAATGTTCTTTTTAGTAGAAATGTAAATACTGTGACTATGAAAGCATGGTACACTGATACACTCCAAGAGACAAAAATTGATGTTATTACTTGGGGTAAGAGTAATAACTCCTGAGTTATTGACGATTTTGAGTAAGATCATCAATAGTAGCAGAAGTCATAGATGTATTTCAAAAGACGTCAGTGCCAACTGGTTACTGAGCATGAACTACTTGCCATATGGTATTCATATATTATATGCTTGTGCCTGGTATGTCTTGATTTAAACACAAAAATTAAATGTTAAGATTGGAAGATCTTTTTATGACAAACAATGTGGTTTTAAATTAATTTACTTTGTGTTTGAATAGAAAAAAGGCTATGGATATGATGGCTTCCATGACACTATTACTTTTAGGGTTTTTTCTTTCATTTGATCTATTGTTCTTAGGCTATAGTCTCTGCTACAGGCTACTACTCACCTTTAGCTCTAATTAGAGCTGTCCAAGCTATGGCCTATTAGCTTTATCTGGCCCACTAGGTCAGTTGTTCTGATCTCTGGATCATTTGTAGCTTTCCAGCTGCCCTATTTTTTTGTCCCCCACAGGGTCTATTAGAGGCAGAGAGAGACTAGGCAGGGATTTCCATTTGCGCAGCTGCAGTGTGACATGTGCAACCGGTGAGTGTTTTCAGGAGGTAGCAGACCTGCTGGGCATGCGTGGATCATCCATAGAAGCCGTGCCCAGTAGATTGGTCACACCAGGGGGAAGGGACCTTCCAAATTTGGCCTTTGAGCATTGCTGTGGAGAGCAGTGGGACCTGTGGGCTGCTGGCATTCTAAACAAAACAAATTATGCTCAGTTTCCTCTAATACTATTTCTGTCCATCTTTCATGATGTAATATAATATAGAAATCTTGGTTTTAATTTTGCATATGTTCATTTATCAGTCTGCATTAAGTTCATGGTTTCACAAAATCAGCAAAGCCAGGACTTCCTTCATTTCTTAAGCATAGAGTTACTGCATTTTCTCAAAATATATCTTAACTGGAAGTAGCTTCAAATATAGTATCCTATCCTTATTTTTTAATTATTTTTTTAGTAATTGGAATATTGATAGCGATAATTGCTTTAGACAATCAACTGTAATCTAGATGAATAAAGACTGTTAGCAATTAGATTTTTTTCCGAGATCTAAAGAAAATTCAGTAGAAGTCTGAAATGTCTTGTTTCTCTTGTCCTGCTCATTCTGAACAAGGGTGTTTCACTTCTCAACTGCTAGTAAAGGGTGTTTTACCTCTCAGCTTCATTACAGTCTTGTGATAAATGTTAAGACCTTTCCCTGGAGGAAATTATCAGGACCTGAGTTGCTGGTGATGAGTACGCTAGATTAATGTAGACTTAAATATTTATATAAAAGCAATGGACCTGCCTGATGGATCATTAAATCCTATGAAAATATCTTGGAGTATTTTGCAGAACATGGTTCTATCATAGTCTCCTCGTTTTACGGCTTTTGAAATTAAGAGTAGCAGTTTGCCCAGTATTGACCAACAGCTTAACAGGATAGCTGGAATAAAGCTTATCTTTCAGTTTTCCATAATTCAAAGAATTTCCATACTTCAACAACCTTCAGAAGTACGTTCCTGCATAGAAAGCAGTGGTTGCATTGGAACAATTTGTACAAATACCATTCAGTTCAACAAAGGATGTAATTTAAACTTGCATCTCAAATATTTTGCCAGTCATTTCCAAAATGTTTTGCGTAGTGCAGTAAAATATTTATTTAATTCATGAATAATTATTTATTACAAAATGTCATTTTATTTAAATGTCTATTCTGTTATATTCTGTATATTCTCTTCCTTTAGGTCACTGTGGGAAAACTTTTGCCATTTTGGAAAGGTTTTTGAATCATAGCTCTCCCAGAACTCCTTGGTTAGTCATAGTGGATGATGACACGCTGATAAGGTATACATGGCAATACTTCAGGCATTACCACTGTTCATGTCAAAAGGAGTTTTAGCAATATTTGTCTCTTCTTCTGTATTTAAGAGATACAGCTGTTTTATTAGTTACGTAGCTTTATATTCCTTTAAGGAAAAAAATTGTCACTTGCCTTCAGCATTGCTTGACTGATATTAAAAACAATGTAATCTCGTAACTTGATAAAAACTATGCATATTAGTGTTACTATGTAATCATATAGTCTGAATATGATTACACATTGTGATTCTTCAGTGTAGGTATGTCCTGAGCTGATTGGTTTTAGTCATTTGCTAATACACTTTCTAAGATGTATTCCTCACATAAGTGTACCAGAAGAAGGGTTCCATAAGCTAGGGTCAGTTGTGAGAGCCACCCAGAACAGCGTCCAGGGACTTGCCTTTGTTATAAAGTTAGATCCTATTCACATGAACACTGACACTGCAGTATAAGCGAAATAAGGCACAGTGATCAACCAGCAGGATCACGTCATCATGAACATGACAATAAGTGGTTCAGGACAACACTTTATATTAAATCATGTGACAGAAGAAGAATTTGGAAGAGGCTATAACTGTAGATAAAGCAGTATTCATATAATCTAACTTTTTGGTTTTCAATTCCTGGGGAGAAAAGATCATTTGCAAAGATCTTACCATTGGTTGGAAAAAATAATTTCACGTTTTCTCCGAGATGAGGCTCAGTTTTGCTGAGAAACTTTGCCTGCTTCAGAAAAATATTTTAAGCTAATTGATTTGACCAAATTCAGCAGTCGTATCTCATAGTAAATAACCCATCATAAATTTCTGTTTAACAGTTTGTATCTCTGATTTTTGTAGAATTTCTGAATTTCTCCTATCTTTTTGTGCTGTTTACTAGAATGCCATTTAGGCTAGCAATGTCTGTTTCAAAATTAATGTCTACATGATTTTTTTTTTTTAATGGATTTTCATATTATAGTATCTTCAGACTCCGAAGATTGCTCAGCTGCTACAACCCAAATGAACCAGTATTTCTTGGAGAGCGTTATGGTTACGGCTTGGGAACAGGAGGATATAGTTATATCACTGGTGGAGGAGGGTAATTTATTTAAACTCTACTGAGATCTACATCAATTCCTGCTTTGAGTGCAAATGTTTTGAATTACAGCAGAAATCAGTTTCAGCAGAAACAATGATGTTTCCTAATAAGATTAAAATGTAATGATGCTCAAAGACCCAAATGTCCTAACTAGTAGGAAGTTGTGCTGCCCATTGGGAACAGATCTGTAGAGCAAAACGGTTGGTGCTGAGGACCACGCATGTTTCAGAAGGGGTCATTTTGGCTTGACTGCCCCCATGAAGTGAGTGCCTGTTATCAGTTATCTGCACCGCATGTTCTCCTGATACACATCATGCAGCCTTGTTTCATCTGATAGAACTCATTCTGCATACTCAGAGACCGTCTTACAACGTGATTCAAAGTGTAGTAAGCAGAGACAATTGGGATAGTTGCTTAAAAAAATACGCTCATGATCTGAACTGTTGTGGAGTATGCAAGAGAACCCAAAGCAGTGCACCTGGGGATACACATTGCCACAATGAAAATATTTGTTCCTGTTCTCTTTCTTTGTCCAAACATGGAGAAAAATGATAGTGATTCTCCTTCTGTTTTTGAACTTCATGCGATGATTTATGGAGGAGTGGCTGAACAAGGAGTTTGATGTTGATGTCCTGGAAAATAGTTTCTCATAGAAAGAGATCATTGTGGGTTGATCTCATGCATGAGACACATGGGTGCCTGTGACTGTGTGGAAAATTTGGTTTAAATTAACATGTATATGAACTTTCAGGTTGGCACATATTGCAGTAAGAGCAATCTTAAGACTCTGATCTGTCCATCTTGTGTGTTTAAAGCAAGTAGTATGGATGTCTGAATGTCTTTAGTGTCTTTCTCTGTGAAAAGTAGTGGCGATAATAATTTCCTAGATTCTTATCCATCCATGAATAAGTAAAAATCAGTTGACTGGCATTCTTATTGTTTTGCATAGTTGCATAAGGTCTTACTTAAGTAGGGTTTATGCTTAAGTTAAAAAACAAACCTCCTACTGGTGCTGGTATGTTTGTTGGTTACCAGTCCTATACTTCTTTATCTTTTTGGTGTTTATCTCTTAGCTTCTATTCTGTCATCTAGATGTCAAAATTTGGGGGTTATTTTCATTCTCAGGTTTGAGCAGATAGAGGTACAGATCACCCACTTTGCTCCCTACCCTGATTTTGAGAAGGCTCATTGTAAGAGAAGAATTCTATATGACTGAAGGGACACAGTCCAGATAATCAGCTAGCACATATATTCCCCAAATGTGTGCAGATTGTCACACCTGTGTAGCAACACATGCTGGTCACAAGTCCCAACTCTTCCCCTGACAGCTCTAGCTTATTATTCCTTTTGTATTTGATCTGAGTACTGAGATACAACTCCCTATTGCGCTCTCCATTTTTTTACTTATTATGATACATGCAGTCTTCAAAGTTGCAATGATAGTGATGGAATCTTTTACAACTTTAATCTGACAATATTCTCAGGTCAGTCTTTTTGCCTTAGCATTCAGTATTTGTAGAAGTTTTGCTGTGTACCAGTGTCAAGCGAAGGATTGTCCTATAGTGAATGAACTCATGAAGCCATGTAGCAATTTCAGAGTGTGAATCTTTTTCATATAACTTTTAGCAGGAGTACCCTGTATTCTGATTGGACTGAGTGGATGATGTAACTTCAGAAAAGGCAGCTATGGAATACTAAACAAGAGTATATTCCCTCAGTTGTTGAATTTAAGACATCATCATGTTTCTGGTCTATTGAAGGCTTATTTTAGTGATAATGATCTAGCAGCTCCAGGCTATGGTTGATACTTAGATGAGCAAAAAAGTTAGGATGAACAGATGAGCCTTGCAGTGGCTTCAAGGAACATTTTTCATTTATGGAGAGAACTGTATAACAGTGGATGCAAGGAATGACAGTTCAGGTTTAGAGTTCTTTTCATTTAATTGCTACATGATAACGAACTGGACAATACATTTGAGTAAGATAGAGGAGAATATCCCTTTAAAGTCCTGGGCAAATTTAGGAGGAATTATCACCTGTGTTAAAAATGGTGGCTAGCTAAGTAATTGTTGGATTAACAACAATTGGCGTAATTAATTTTCATTATATTTATATGTATACATATATATATACACACACATTATATATATTTTTCATTATAAGCAATATTTATTAATTACAGTCATTTGGCTTCTCTAGTAGTTATTGTCTTATATGTTTCATTTGCTTTTTTTATTCAGGATGGTTTTCAGCAGAATAGCTGTTCAGAAACTACTTGCTAGTAAGTGCCGGTGTTACAGCATGGATGCGCCTGATGATATGGTCCTTGGGATGTGTTTCAGTGGCTTAGGAATCCCTATCACACATAGTCCACTTTTCCATCAGGTCAGAGAGTTATTTTTACTAGTATTTAAAATATATTTCATTCTTGTAAGTATACACATAAAAGAGGACTTATAAATATTGCAAACTCTATCAATGTGTAATAGTGATAACCAGGACACTGCTGCTATACCTTATTTCTCTCCAGAACAAGTTTGATCAAGCAAATAAGAATATTCTCAAAGCATGGATTACTACAATGCTTTAATAGTTTATAAGATATTTCAGTTACCTTATGACTACATTTTATAAAAAATACAGAGATGGGAACTCTGAAAAACAAATAGAATTAGGAGCAACATGCTTTGAATATTTGTGATGGATATGTCCTCTAAGAAAATTTAAAAAAACACCACACAATACTTTTTTCTTCAGGTAATGGAGAACTGACTGTGAAATTTTTCAGTAAATTTCTCTTTTCTACTTATCCAATTTTTCTATTGGTTCATTGTTCACTGTTCTGTAATACCTCATTAGTGATGATATAAAATGTAAAAGTATTCCCAGAACTGTTGCTTTTGTGGTGCCTTCTGAAGAACGGTTATAAATATGATAAATTGCCCTATGCTAGCACAATGGAAAAAGAGGTCACAAAGCATAATTTTCTTGTGAGTATATTCTCCAGTTTCGGAGAAGTGGGTTGGAATAGATTTGAATTTTGTCTCTGTTTTTCAGAATATTTAACAATCTAACTGTAGTGTCACAGTGGAAAACATGATTCATTGAGTCCCAGAGAGATTTGCTGCCTCGTAAACCAAATAAACACTTTACCTTCCTCCCATGGCATTAAAGAGAAGAAGCACTTAGGATTTTTCCCAAACAGTGCACAACTTTTTTAAAAATCAGCATTTAAATCAGTATAGTGTTTGATGTTTCTCAGGTGTTAATCTACTTCAAAAACTGGGAAGATCTGTGTTTCTGAATATGAACTGAGATTAAGATAGTAGGCTACTTGAAAATTAGTGAATGGCCACGTAATTCAAAGCAGCTGTCAGTGGGGGGGGGGAGTTTGCTGTTTCAATTACCAGTTTTTCTTATATTAAGATTCTCTTTCTTACTACATTTACTATTTAGAGAAATGGGAAGACTGAGAACGCATTATTCAATATTTCAATTGCTTGTCCATATACAAAAATTGTATCTGTTTACTTTCCTGTTTTGTTTATCACCACTTACTCCTTTCACTATAGAAAGAAAGCAAGTAATGCATCTTATAAAATCAGCAGTTATTGAATAATTTGTGCTTGCACAGGTGTTTTTAATTAGGTGTTTGGGTTTTTTTTAAAGAAGAGTCTGAAAGAACAGAACTAATTTTACAGATTGGTAGGAACGGCCCTTATACAACAAAACAAAACACCTCCTTGTATTCCTTAATGGTGTGCATTTGATACTGAACCACTTTGAAAGTGAAATCCTAGCAGTCTGATTTTCCACACAGAAAATTACACTTGAACTGTAATTAATCTTTACTGATGCTTATAACACATTCTAATTTAACATACCTTGAACCAAAAGTAACCCAGGGGTAAAAACTACTGAGCAAAAATTGAGTGTGCTTCCTCTACAAATTCCAATATTATGCAACAAACATTTTAAATTGAAAAAAAAAAACCAAAATTGGATTTTCTGTCAACCAGAAATTTTTTTTTTAAAGACTTGACTGAAATATTATGATGTACAATGTTCCTTGAAGTACATGAATCCAAAATTGTACTGAGCATATATTATGAAACAGAAGCAAAGTTATCTTCATCCTTAGAGTGTCTATGATGTAACAGTGTTCGCTCACTCTTACTGATTTCCTGTTTGCTTCATGCTAAGGTAGATACGTATTCTGCAACCTTCAAAAACCAGAGGCTTTTGACATGATGAGACTCTTAAAGAGAACAGGAACCTTCCCATGTTGAGTAACAGCCAGGATTGTGGTCTTAAAATATAAAATCTGGGCAAGAGCAAAGTATTTGGCTTTTGTAGAATAGCAAATACAAATTCTAGAACAAAAAAAAAGCACAAAGATTACAATAATTGACTCCACAAAATGTAAGGAAGAAGAAATCCAGGGAATTTATATCTTAAGGTCAGACACCCATAAAGCCGTATGATTCTTAGAGAGCAATGTAATAAAAACGATAGTTATTAGAGCAGATCTCATTCTTTTAGAATTATCAAAACACCAAAATTTTGTCTATAGCTCAATAAAAAGCTGATTGATTTTCAAACAGCAAAAATCTTCAGTCTCAGATCTAAAACCTGTCTCTATCCAAATTAAATTCTTTAGGTTTTTGAAACCTAAATGCTCATTAAAGTTTTTTTCAAAAGTCTTGAGGGAGATAGGCTCCCTCTTGATTTCTCCAGTGGAATTTTTAAAAATAAGCACTCTGTGGTTTAAATATCAAAATAAAAAAAAACAGCAACAACACATATTCAGATTTCTTAATGTCAGATTCTGTTGCCTAATTTTATGACTGGAGTGTGTATGGAACTGCATGAAGAACACACCATATAGAATTCATTAATACCGCCATAAGTAGGTGAAGTATGCACAATTAAATCAGTTACTAGCTTAGGCATCAAATCAGTGATTCAGTATCCAAATCACTCAATTTTCTTCTTGTGTTTTACATCTAGAAAAAAATAAATGTGTGCCTTTCATGCATTTCTCTTTGCAAAAACTCATGGCAAAATCTAGTTATTTTACCAGGGACCACTACAGCTGGGGCCTTTTTATATAGTGATGCGCTGACATGCCATTAAACTGTCAGAGGAAATGAAACATGCTTGGTGCATTAAGAAGCCAGCTGCATCATGTAGCTGTGTTGTCATTCTGTCTCTTTTGATATAATCTGATAAAGAATAACAATGCAGTTTTCCGGCATCACAATATTTCCTGCATTTGGTAACCTTTCCCCATCATAAAACTTCATATATTTTGGCTGCTTATGGCCTTAGAAGGATCCTACAATCACGCTGGCAGTGCTGACAACTCTGATTAAGAGGAGAAGCAAGAGAATATTACTTAAAATCTTTTTGTCATTATTGAACCAAAACTGTATATTTAAAAAGATGCAATACAAACCACAGTTTATCACTTGCTTTCGTAGATGGTGACCATTTCATCCTGAGAAATGGAGTATGTTTAATATCAGTGTACTTCATAGCATGATCACTGTAGCGTGAGTTGAAGGTCTAAACTAATGTCTATCAATTGATTTAATAGAATGATGTAAAAACCCCTTTGTTAGCATCTTGTATATTTTGCCAATGCCACATTGCTTCGTTATGATGCAGAGGCCATTGAACGGTGATACTTTCTTGTTCTGAAATTATGCTTCATCACTGAGTACTACTGCATTTTGTTTATTCTTCCATCTTAGGCAAGGCCAATGGACTACCCAAAAGGCTACCTTTCTCATCAAATTCCAGTATCGTTTCACAAGCATTGGAATATTGATCCGGTGAAGGTATATTTCACATGGCTGGCACCAAACACAGAAGAGTCACTTAATGGAAAGAAAGCTGGGTATAACAGAGAGGATTTATAAGCAGTAGAAGAATGTAAGTGTTGAGTGAGGTACTGCAGATGAGAGACAGTTACTACTGTGATTTTTGTGTTGTTCTCACATTGTTCATCTGTTCGTGACATAGAAGACAATGTTTTGTTCCTGTTACATTCCTTCAGAGCAATGGAAGAAGGCACCTAATTGACTTTCGGTTTCTTTTGTTAAACTTGATTTCTTTTTAAGATGTTTTGGGGGCTTTGTATACCAATGAACTTGACACACATTTAAAATGTCTCGTACTACTTTATCTGTGTTCTGGTTTGGACTTCAAGTCAGCATCAATTTACATTTCCTTTCTTTTTTCTCTCAAAAGCTGAAGTTATATATTTGGGTGCCTAATATTGAACATGTGTTGAACATCTATTGAACACCATCTCTCACTGACCCACAGAAGACAGTTCTCTAAACTGTTCTGGAACAGGTTCTTGATAGATCAGAGAGGAGACATGGCTTTGTTTCTGTGACCAGGAGCTAGATTGTGTGAAGGCTATGTTCCTTTATACTCATTTCAGATAGAAGTATTGTCGTTTCCTGGGATAGAGGGACCAAGCATGAACCACTGTTACACCTTTTAAGTTTATTAGCATTTACGAGGAATGTCATGTTCAAAATCGAAAAAAAAGGTTAAGGACAGGGATTTCTTAAGTGGCCACGGGAGGTCACTGTGGCTCCTTTAGAAACCTAAGTCACTGTGTATCTATTTGGCAAGTATAAATGTGACTTAAGGATTTTTGCAGAACTAACACTTCAGTATTTCTGATGTGTGCATTTCAGTAGTATATGGATGCCAGCTTTAAAAAGTTTGTAGTATTCCTAATTTATATCATCAAGATAAGTAATTTTATGCACACAACATGTAAAGAGTGATTCATATTTAAAATGTTCTTGATTTTCTTTTCTTTGAGTAATTCAGTTTTGTAAAAATGTTTGTACAAAAACTGGCTTTAGTATGTTCTAAACTAATTTTTATATTGTAAAACTGCTCCTTTTAAGATGACAGTATATGGCACTTGTATGCTGTTACTTTGCTTGCTGTATTGTAACCAAATACAGGGTCTTAAAGCCATACTGCTGAAGTAATTTGTGTTTTGTTTTCTTTTAGTAGGTTAAAAATTGATTCCACTCCAAAGTAATGCAATACTTGCTCTTAAGTCAAAGTAGGGGAGCCATTGATTCTTGTTTCAGTAATTGCTGAAGTTGTATAAACATTTGTGAATATAGCTTGTGGAATTTTAAGCATTTGAATAGCAAGCACATATCCATAATAGATTCAAATTCTGATTAAATAGGAGCAATCCATGTTATGTCTTTTTTTATTTTTTTCTTCCCACTATCAGTGCCTTAAACAGTAGACATTTTACTGATACCAGGACTATGTTCTCTGGTACCATTGGTGAATTGTTAATTATGTTTACTGTTTAGAACTGTGAGAGCTGAAAGCTGAATAAAAGCATTCTTCTTTAACCTTTTGTGCCTTCTTCCTCTTTGCAAACCAAGTACAGAATTATTTAAGCACCTGTGTCATAATTTTATCACCTGAGTAGTATTCTATGGTCAGTTGTACCAAAAGGCAGCTTAAACCTTTTTTTTTTTTTTTTAATATACTGTCCTGACATTCTTCCCCAGATTAGGTTAATTTTCAAGTCTCTAGTTTTGTGCAAATGAAAAATGCTGTTGCAATGGACACCTCATGTGTTTGGGAATCTTGATACTATCACAAAATAAATGTCATTATCAAATTCTCCAGAGGTCTTGCAACATAGTCCAATCGCTTCCAACTTAAAACTGGTCATATTTCACATCTCCTTTTGCCCTGTGGAAGTAGAATAGGTTAGGCAAAGACAATTAGCTTTGGGTCCATGCTGTGTTGCACTTGTAGGCTTCTGTCTTTAAATTTAGAGACTGGGAGCCTTCAACTCATTCGTTGCTTGCTTACTCAGACTTTTACTTCTGGTCCGACAAATGTAATAGTAGTTGTCTTAAAGTCCACCTTTTCTCTTGCCATTAGCTGTGGGTTTTACTGCAAGGATTCTGGAGGTATTAGTAAGCATTAGATTTCTGATTCCCGTCTTCATAGTTTTGAAAGCAATGAAGCAGTAATTTACTCAAGTATTCTGCCCCCAAAACTCTGACTTTTGAGATGTAACTAATGACATGGAACCCTAGCAGCAGTGTGACAACACTGACCTTTTATTCCATGAACTGAAAAATTTATAAGACTTTTTTTTCAAGCAGAGGATCCCAGAGTTTCTGAAAACAAGATGTGAAGCCTTCTATGTTAAATTTTAGAAGAGTCAGCAAGGCTGTTACTATCTGAAACCTAAAGACAAAATTGAGCATTAATGAGCCTGAACAGTACTAATGTTTCTAAGGAAAATCAAGGGTATTATAAATGGTGTAATGTTAAAGTAAAGCAAGAGAAGGGGAATTCACAGGCAGATTAAAATGGGACTGCAAAGTTGATTGACTGCTTGAAGTTCCCTTTTCTGGGACATTCCAGAACTGTGGTGTGAAAAAGAAAATCTGGGAATCGTTATTGACTGTTTGTTTTTAATGTTTATAACATAAAAAATTACCATGTATTCAGATATTTCTTTCATGGAATTCTCTTGATAATTTGGTTGGTTGGTTAATCTGCTTTCAGAAGCAAAGAAAAATCTTGAAATACTGGTGCTTTTAATATAGCAGGATATGTAAATGACGAGTGACAAAAGTATTTGAGTCCCACATTTGATTACAAGTGTGAATGAGGACTGTGAATCTATTTTTATTTCCCTACATCTGCAGATGGCCCAGGCTTGGAGAGACCCAAAAAGACCTGACCTTTGTCTGTCTCTTCCTCTGTGAGAAGGAAAATGGGCAAGAGTCTGAGGCAGCTTGCCAGCTGGGTAGCTTTCTTTTTGTGCAGGAAAACTTTGCCCTAGCACCAGCTCTAATGACTGCTGACTGGAGGGAGGAGTCCAAATGACTTTATTTTCAGTTCCTTAATTTCTCATGTTTTAGGACTTCCATTATCATGGCTGGAACTAGAATATGTCTCAGCCAGAGGCCCAAGATGCCATGCTATTAGATTCCTGGAAAGTGAGATCAGCACTCGGTAAGGACTACCATAACAGGCTACTGTGAACTGCCTCCTCCAAAGCCAGTAATACCACTTCATTACCAAAAAACATGGAAAAGTAGCAAGAGATTTTCTTTTTACAACACTGTAAAACTCCAAAAGCTTTTGTTCGTTGGACTCCATGATAATAAATATATTTGAGTTTGCTTTAATGGAATGGCTTCTACTTATTGTTGATACGAAACTAAAGGAGAAATTTAGAATAATGAGCGAAATGCTCCCTGATGATGTCACCTTATCATACATTTACTGAGGAAACCAAGAGCACTTGAATCTCTGCCATTAATGCTGCCTGGTGCAGCTCCGGCTCTTGGGTCCTCGGTCACAGCAGCACGGTTGCTTCACCGTCCCCACGACCCAGGTGCACACACCTACCTTGTCAGTATAGAATAAATTCACCTCCCCAATCACATTGAGGATAATATCCTTAAGTAATCATTTCATTCAGCAAAGAAGAGATGCAGTATTGATTTGTAGGTAGTTATTTTTTCTATATCAGTTTGTTTCATGTTATGTGCGTGTATAAAGACTAGCTTTGTTCATACACAGTCTTACAGTGGTAGCCATCATCTAACTAACTACTTGATGATTTAAATTCTGTCCCGAGAAGAAAATTCCTCATGCTTTTCAAATCTCAGTCTGTGGTTTACAGGAAGAGACCTGTGGGCCTAGTGACCTGTGGGACTAGAGGAAGCAGAGAGGTGAATTGTCTGTTTGCATCTAGCTGCTTTTGCTGATTCCCTTGACTCATACTCGTTTATTTGTGCCCCTGTTAGTCAGGAAGCAGCAGTGCCTCCATTGAAATTGGCGGAAGAAATCTCATGAGATTAACTAGGACCTGCACTTGGATGGCAAGAATGAAACAGCTTTGGTGGAGTGTCTGTATACTGGTTAGTTCTGGACACCAGGGGAAAATATACAACACTATATTTAAAGATGAAAAGGTAAGTAGACGTTATGCAAATGCATACAGAGGCCAAAAGGATTCACAGTCAAAAGGAAGGAGGAAGTGGTTTGGAAAGCAGGCTATGGAGAGGAGTGATAGGAAATTACGTCAAGGGAGTATCATGAAACATTCTTTATGGAAGATCTATAGGCATGCTGCTTTTGTAAGCTAAAAAAATAATGCTAAGCTATTCCTGTGAGAAATAAATTTTTAAAGCAATGTTTTTGTAAGTCTGGAGACTTTTAAGAGCCTAGCTCTTACACAGAACAGCTCAAAAAAAGTAAAAAGTAGTAGGTTGTTAATATTTTACAGACATGATTTACAAAAAAAAAATCTAGAGCGTAAACAGTTTCTTAATTCTCATAATAAAAAGCCAGTAAAGCTGGGAGAATTATTGTGCATCATCAACTAGTTTATGCCCACTTCTCTTGTATGTATTTCAAACAACCGTGACTTTCTAGGCACATCAGTTACTCATTGATGCCATGGGACAAAGTGTTAAGGTGCCTTCTCTTTGTGTGACGGTAGTAATGAAGTGGGCAGATATTTGTGCTGTATACTCAGATCTAACTCAGAAGCACTGAAATAATGGAAAGAAAAGATGCTGAAATAAGAAGCCAATACCAAGCATAGCCAATGTTACAACTCAAGTTCTCAGCCATCCTTGCCATTTCCTCTTGAAATTCCTTTTGAAATGTAGCAGTTGTGGACCGTGGTCAAAGACGAAGGGAATGGGCCATGTGAGCTTTGGACAATGCATTGGATCATTTGGGCATTTCATTGGATTCTAGCTGGGACAGCCTCTAGGTGAAGGCCGAATCACTCTGTCCATACTGAAGCCCATCAAGGTCCTCATAGCAGGAACTCATGTGTTAGCCCTCGTTCTACAGGCTAGGCAAGCGCTGCACCCCATCTTCACAGGGGTGCTGCCTGATAGTGTCCAGTACCTGCTCCCCAAAAGCCTGGGAGAGTGGCAAGAAATACAGCACGTATCCCTCAGGAAAGAGGGAAACATTGTACGACTGAAGACCTAGTGAGTTCTCAGATTGTCTTAAGGAGAGCTCTCAGCGGTCCTGCTTCAAGTAAGTTAACTGTTCCCTCGCTAGCGAGGGAGCAGAAGCGGTACAGAATGTAACACTAAATAAACAGGGGAAATAATAGCCCCTGTCAGGTCAAGCTCAGTTATAGCTCAGGAGGCATTAGTAGCTCTGTGCTTATTAAGGACAGTTGATCACAAGTGCCGATGAGCGATGTTGGCCAATTCACCAGCCTTTTTTTTGCAAAGACTTCTTAAGACTGCTCATCTCACTAACGTTCTGTTTGCAAGCTCCCTTCACTTGTGTTTGGGAATAAGCATGGCTCTGTTCATCAGGGATATTTACTTGAAGTAGCCCTTCACATGGAGCAGATCAGGAGCTCTCCTCCAGGCGCAGTGCTTTGATTCAGCCTGCACTGTGGTCCCACAGCCTCATTCTGCCCATTCGTCTAGCTCTGCTGGGAAGTTCTTGGTCTGTCTCTTGTCCTGACAAACCAAGTTATTCATTTGTTTTCTTTCTCCTTCCATTATGGTTTGTTAAGGTGAGAATTTTCCTGTTGATGGATTGTATGTTAACCAAAATGCTTCTGATCTTACAAATGCTAGTTCTGGAATGACTTTACACTTAATAAACAGTGAAATACATTTTTTTAACCAAATAAAATGTGGATAATCATCCCGTAATTACCAGGTGATTATCTTCTGGTGAGTAACTCTGTCAAGTGCAGTTTGAATGTCTGAAAAAGATTAAAAGTCCTATCAGAATAAGACATGATTTTGTTTTACAAGAGCTGGCTTACCTCTATCGTGTCTTTCCGCTTGTTCACCTAAGTGGTATAATTAACACTTCAACAAATGCTTGCTTTAGAAGCCTGTAATTGTCCTGCCGGTCTTTCAAAAACTGATAAAATATTTGCTGCCCTCCCAGTATAGTCGTAGGTGGTGTTTATAATGAGTGTTTTCATGACCTTTGTTAGCAATTCAGCCACTTCATTCTTGAAATATTTCTGGTGTCTTGAATTAATATCCTGGAAGGTCGGGGGGTTACCGTGAAGAGGCTAGAGATTGTAGAAATGCAGAAAGGAAAGCAAAGAGATATTGAAGTTAAGCTGTAAAAACGTACCGAAGCCTGTGCAGCTTTTACGGCCTGACACAGGCGCACACAGCCATAGGCTCATACATTTAGATACTGATCTCCGTGTTGGAGTCAGTCTTCGCAAACCTTTCTGAGAAGTTTCTATCATACTGATCACTGCTAGGACAAAGGATTGTGGATTTACCTTGACAATGGACAAGCTCATGCTGCCGTTCATTGCTTTGGTTCCTTGTGTGTAAATTTGCGGTTGTTCTCCAGCCTCTGCAGAGCTGGGACTCTGAGTGGGTGGGTTAACTTCCACCTTTACGTCCACCTGTTCACAGGCAAGATCCCAAAATAGCTGAAATTACAGCCAGTTTTAAACACCACAGCCAATGGGGCTTATGGCTCCATGGGCAAACATGATAAAAGCACTGCTCTTCTTGGAAAGTTCTATTCAAGCACTACAACTCTCCATGTGATGAAAAAGGCTAGAAAGTACCGCAGAAGAGTCCAGCTGCGGGACTGAATAGATCCCAGGAAGCGATAATGTGGCCTGGTTCGTTGCATTGTCAGTGCCTGTATTGCATCTGAAGAGATACTGAACAGAAACATTAAATGCAGTGAGATGAGTCGGATTCTTACGGCCCCTGGAGTTGTTTGCTTGTCAGCACTCGTTTAAGTAGGAAATATCTTCCTTTCAGATTAAAAAGTAACATATTCCAGAACTTTCTTGGTTTTATTTCTAAAGATAGTGACAAACAATGCGAAGGGTGATAAGGATCTGTAAAAATATGTAGCAGTTTTTGTTTGGTGATGAGTAAACAGGCTAGAAGTATCTATTTGAAAAGGCATGAGTGGGGCAGAAGTCCATCTAATGAATGATACGGGAAAGGTGAACAGGGAGTGATTTTTCACTTTCTCATAACCTGAGTACTGAGAGGTACAAAACAAACTTGTCACAGTAGTTTCAATACAGGCAAGCGTGTTCCCGTAGCACAAAACTGAACTGCGGAACCTGACGGCACAGACTGTGCAGAGCCTGGAAAGTGATCAGCCCTCTTGATAAGGAGACTACTGACAGACAGGTCTGATGCTGTTGACATATCAGCTCCAAAGCTTGTTCACTGCCCGATACGGAAAGTTGCTCAGTTTCTCTGGGTTCCTAAAACCATACAGTCTGCCCTGCAGAGCCCAGGCTTTGGGGTCTTGTTGCCCTTGATGTCCCTGGCCAGATTCAGTTCTATCAGGGCTTTAGCTTTCCGAACCTGATCCCTGGCTGCTCGGACAATTTCTCTGTATTCCTCCCAGGCTACCTGTCCTTGCTTCCACCCTCTGTAGG
>JANXJC010000026.1:3566294-3577415 GCA_027564655.1 Leptodon cayanensis | reverse complement strand
GGGGGAGGAGGCAGCTGGTGAGTGATCTCTCCCTGTCCTTATCTCGACCCACGAGCTCTCATTATATTTTCTCTCCCTTGTCCAGCTGAGGAGGGGAGTGATGGAGCGGCTTTGGTGGGCACCTGGCGTCCAGCCAGGGTCAACCCACCGCAACAGTTTTCTCAAGCACCCAGAAAATTCCAACTATTAGGAGCCAGTCTGGCTCTCAGTGGCAAAATTCCCAGGGCTGGACCTGGAAACAGATGAAAGTAAGGGGAAAAGTGGAGTTTTGGACTGCAAAATGTCAAAGCTATTAGCTGGTGTCAGCATGATGCTCAGCTGTACTTAGTCCCATTAGGCTAATGAGGTCTTAGGCTTACATCCGCACAGACTTCTTTGCAGGATGTGGTGCTTAGGATTTGTGGCTGTGTTATTCTTTGCACATAGTCATTACAGCAACAGCTGCTTTTAAATAATGCATGTTTGTTTGCATGTTTTATGGGTTTCTTTTGGAGACGTCGATCTCTTAAAGCAGTTAATAGAGGTGTGCAGGTCAGAGTTCGACTCTGTTTCCCTCTAAGAAAAGTGAAGGAAAAGACTCTAAAGCTCTTTGAGACCTGAAAAGCTGGTGTTTGCTCTCTCGAGATGAACTGAGCACAGCAAAGGAGCACCAGGCAGAGGCAATCCTGATGCAGCAAGTGTGCTGTCCTTCATCCGAATCAGAGCAATACTGAACACTGTCCTCAGCCTGCTTGTGTCCCCACTTTCCTGGTACCAGCACCATTGGCGCATGTGGGCTTTCAGCAAGGCTTGGGTGGGGAGAACTTTCTGAAAAATCTCTTCTTGCCTAAAAGAGGGTTGTTTTAGTGTGTTAACTTCATGTTATTATAATAGTATAGCTTCATATTATAAAGGAACAAACAGGTAAGACTTACTAAACTCTAACATAATTGCTCTAGGATCTTTCCATTTAATTAATGTGTTATCTGGTTTGATTCCCGGGGCATTCCTTGGCACATGCATGGAACAACTTTTTACTCTAAGTGAAGGAGATGCCAGTCCTGTTTCTGCCTGAAAGATGGGCAAAGCTTCAGGGGCAGCCCATCCCAGACCCATCATCTTCCTGGTGTCTTGGGAAGGATCCCCGTGGGGCGGGAGATGGCCGGCAGGGCAGAGACATCAGAGTCAGGGGGCCGACAGGAGGGTAAAAATGTGTCTTTAGTCCCTGCTGCTCTTGAGTGGCACAGAGCATTTCAATCTCGTGCCCTGGCCACACAGACAGCAGACGCAGCCCCCAGTAGAAGGCTGTTGGTCCACGCAGACACCGTGGGCCAGCACGGCGCAGCAAACCCAGGGCAAGCAGGGCTATACACCTGGATGGAGGCGGTCAGTACAAAAGCCAGGTACAAAGGTCTCCTTTGAGAAGAGGGAGATCACCGTCCTATGGTCCTATTGCAAACTGAAACCTGGTTGGGAAAAGTCGCTACCTGCAGTTCATACATCAACCAGCTTCGGCGTCCAGCTGCAGCACCTCTCTGCCCACATTCCCTGTACCCCTTCGCCAGCGGAGCAGTAAAATACATGGAGTAAAATTACTTGGAACAGTCTCACAGGAGTTCATGTGCAGGGCTTTCACTAGTGAGCAGCTGCAGCATTAGCCAAAAAATTCTCACTAAGGGCTACAAATCAACCCAAGCAACTTCCACATCCAGGGAACCAACTGGCTGTAAACTTACAACAAGCAATTCACCCCTGGTGTGGAGGGCAGACGTCCCAGCCAAAAGGCACAGGATGCCTGGAGAGAAAAAGAAGGCAGGAGAGCAATTAGATCAACACCTTTTCTTCCATAACTGAGCAGCAAAAGGAGGAAATGAGTTTTCTGAATCACGTTAAAACATTATTTGTGGAAGGCCAGGACATTCTTAACATGTAAAGCAGGAATAGCCTCCAGAATTTGTTTTTCTCTTTTAGAGAAGTCTAAAATTGGCTGCTAATTTATTCTCATCTGTGCCGGCTAAAAAAAAAATTCCACCAATTACTCATATTTGACTTAATTTGAATAAATGTACTGTCACTGGCATGATTGCTAATTATCCTTGTACTCAGTTACTCAAATTAGGATCCTATGACTTGATCAAAGTGGATAAGCTGTATCAGGGAAAAGATGTTTACTTACCTAAACCTGTGGTCTTACTCACGCACAAATAACAGGTTATAGCAGAGGTTTGACCTTTGACAGGTTGAGTCTGTCCACGCCGCTCTTTCACAGCGATTAGCACTTTTCCTGCCCTGTGATGAAGGCAGCGAGGCTGGCTGCTCTCCCTTCTCAGCAGATGGCCAAGGGACCGACGGTACCCTTTTCATAGGACCTGACCGGGAAAAGGGAGATGGACACGTTCAGATGCTCAAAGAAGGTCTTGTGGTCTTCACTTTTTTGCCTCATGTCTTAATCTCATTTATCACCTTTCCTCCCTAATCCTGAAACAGCATCCCAGAGAAAGGGAGAAGAGGTTGAGTGACACGAGGGAGAAAGATCAGGAAAAGAGCCCTGGAGGTGTTTTTCCCTTTGTCTGAGGAAAAGAGCAGAGCTTCCTCAGCAACATGAAATACAGAAGTGTGCTGAGACAAGATAGGACAAGAAAAAGAGGGAGAAATAGTGAGTGGAAAATTTATGTTGGGGCTAGGTTAATACATGAGGTGAAGAAACAGATGTGGTCGGTGTGGCCATGAAGAGGAACCTGCTTGTTTTGGAGTGGCAGTGACCACTCAGAGGGAGAAGGGGCAGAGGCAGGGAGCCAGGAGGGAAGACAATGTAATTTTGGCATCCTGGGAGAAGTCGGAGCCCCTCGTACAACCCAGCAGCGCTGTCTTCAATGTGCCTGATTTTCTTGGTGGGATCGCCTAGCTGTGGGAGACCATCGGTAATTTTTCTTTTTTTTTTTCCCGTGTCCTAAATGTATGAGGTCACTTACTGCAGAGCTCTTTTAATAGGTGTGAGACCTATAGGGGTTTAACCACAGGAATACACAAGAAATTTATCCATAGATAAGTGAAATCATAAGTCAATGTTTGAAAGCAAGAGTTTAAACGTAAGAGAGACTCTAGAAAGCAAAGACCTCCTATTTCCTGCAAGAAAGAGCAGGGCCATGACCATGTTAAGTCTTGCCAACTCCAATGGTCCCATGGCAAAGTGATCGCTTGCAGCTTTCAGGATGTCAGTGGGAGCTGCAGAGGCTTAACATCTTTGAAGATCACGTCTTTAACAACATCAGAACAAAAATGTTCCTACAAGTCTATATAATTGGTTCTTCACTGGGTTTTTCTTTAGTTTTTCTTATTTAAGCTGCCATAAATGAGAACTTGGCCTGGGGGTCTTCAACTAGAGTTCAAATTAAGAATAACGTTTGATTTGAAGTAGAACCAAAATCAGCTCACTTTCCCAGAGTAGCTTGGCTCTGTACTATCAAAAGAATTAATGCTCACTGCTAATTAGGCAAAGGGGAAATGTCACTGAACATGTCATGAAGAACATACCCTTTTTAAGCACTGTCAGTGGAAACGCTTCCAGCAGCTATGCTATAAAGGCACAGTATCAGGTAAAACAGACCCAAGAGTTATAAAAGGTATCCTACAGATCCAAATCTTACAAATCATTAGTTACATCCTCTTCTGGAAACTTTCCGTCACCTACATTCAACCCTATTTTGCTAAAATTGCTGCAAGGAATTATTTTACTTCAGAAAAAGAATATATGGGCAATCTGCTAAAATGGTTTGGTTATAGTCACCAACTCTTTCTGACTTTGCATAAATAAGCAGTTAACATCTAACCTTTCAAAATGTCTGGTGTAAACTGTGTAAAAATCATTCTAACACTTGAGACCAACTGAATTCAACACAATCATAAGCCACCAGAAAAGCCTCTGATAATTCTATTACAGGACTACACAAAATTCTTGCAGGTAAGCGCAATCAGTGGTATATTTGGGCTGTTGTCCTGTCATGTATCCCTGCCTTTATTGCTGAGTGGAAAAACAGGGCATGACCATCCTTCCATTTATTTTGACTCTTGGCTGAGGCAAAGCTCAGCTCGAGCATAAGATGCCTCCAAACTGTTTCCCAGTAGCTCAGCTGCCCAATTTCATGTAAGGGTAAGAACACAAATTCAATGAAAATAAATTTAATATAGAGCAATGCTTGCTAACAATCTCGTTAATCAGTCTCATGCTGGCTTGTCTGTAAGTGTCTCACAGAGCTGTGAACATCCACCCCCCCCCCAAAGCCACCCAGCACGGGCCCCCAGTCAGCCCAGTCCCAGCCGCTGCAAGGAAAGCAGGCTCATTCTTAGACTTTTTATACTGCAATTAAGGCATTTGGGATCTTTCCTTCCCTCTGTTTTCACCTCTCTCCTTTTAAAATCACTGATTGTACTTAGCAAAGTTTTCCTGTGGAGATCTTAAAATACATCACAGAATTAAGATGAATTATCCCCCCAACCCTTCCCCACTCTGGCATACTCCATGAGCTGAGAGGAGAAGCTGACTCACCCTCTGTTACCTGATGCAGCTCCTGTATTATGTAAAAAGGAAATTTGAAATATAGCATTGCTAAGGGATTGTTTCTAATCTGTTAGCTCAACTTTTTGCTTTATCCAATTACATTTTCTGATCCTGTTGAAAGGTGTAAAGCCCTTTGTTTGAATTACCCGTAACTTGAGTCTAAATTAGTCTCTGGTTTGTGACCTGTGCAATCCTTGAGTGTGATAATGCCATTTCAGCCACACAGTGACATAGGCCTGTGTTGAAGCTGACTCCCCATTTCTATACATATATCAAAACAAACAAAAACCTGCTCCTGGCTCTTAGGAATTACTTTAAGCCCCCAAATAAACACCTGCCGTTAAACATTCACAATTAATGCCCATTACTCTTTTTAAGTCAAACAGTCAATTTAATTTGTTCTATTAATGGGACTGCATTTGTTAAGCAATGTAATAAATATAATACACTTTCAAGGAATGATGTCAGTGCTTTTTCCCATTAGGTTTTGGGGGTTTTTTTATTTTTATTCTCTAGAAAGCATCTTTTCCCTCGCCGGTTGCAGGCTGCCTCTCCCTCCGTCCTCTCGTCTGCTTCTGTGCTGCCGTTGCGACAGTTGCCAAACGTGGGGGCCACCCCCCCCCCGGGGCGGCTGTGGAAGAGTTTGGTGGTGATGGACCACGTCACCCTGCTCCTCCCTGGGCTCCCACCTTCTCTACTTCCAGCCTCATCTTTGCCTTTCATGCTTTGCTGCCCTCGGCTGGGTTTGTCAGACGCAAACAGGCTCAGCACATTTGTCTCTTTCTTTCTTTCTTTCTTTCCTTCCCATTAGCAGGCTTGAGGCAAAGGTTCAGCTCATACAGGATTTCACTTCTGTTAAGAGCTGTTCTGCATCTGTCCTCAGGAAGCACAGACCTTTTATCTCAAAGCAGGGCAACCGGGCACTCAGAAAAAAAAAAAAAAAAAAAACAACAAAAAAACCCCTTTCAGTAGGTGTATGTCACAGCTTTAATTGAATCCCTGTCATTTCAACAGGGTCTTTCAACAGCTTTGTGGACTCTGTGAGCTGATGAAACTTGTGCTGGAAAAAGAGCTTAGCGTGGCTCTTGGCCAGGACAGCTCTCCCCCCCATTACAGGCCACATCGTTGTGTTAGACGGGATTAACTGAAACTGCAGCGTCCCGTTTGTACGAGTGTGGCTGCTGCATAAAAACCCACGTGACTCCATTCAAGTGCAAGCTCGTGTCTGTGTCTTCTATAAGATACAAGTCTGAGGAGCAGGGCCCTGCTTATTTGAGTGAGGTAAAATTAACAGTACACTTGTTTTAGCCCAGCAGGTAAAATGGCAAAAACCAAACAAGTTTTCAGGTACAGTAGTTCCTGAAACCGTGAGGGGGCAGGAAGAAGAGCCACTTCAGAACCTAACCCAGGGTTTCTGTGCTCAAAATCTTCTCAGAGTCTTCTTCAGTGACCGTTTCTGTGATTACTTGCATAGTTAAATGTGGTTTTGCAGGTGCCTGTTGAAAACAAAGCTCTGGTCCTCCTTTCTGGCTCTCCTCGCGGAGGTTCAGCGCTCGGCTCAGACTCTTCTCCGACCTCCTCTCTCAACTGCTTTAGGTAAGAGCACTGTCTTGACTTCTGCTCGGGTTGAAACTGAGTGTGCATCTGCTATGCTGGCTTGCAGTGCTTTTGCTCAGACCTTGACAAATTTGTTTTGCCATTTTCATAGCCACAAAGAATGCTGCTTCTAAATTTCTTGGCATGTTCATGTAATAAAGAACATCCCTGGCCACTACAGCTAGAAAAATCTCAGCTCCTACAAGAAAACATTCTCCCAAACAAAAGACCTCTCATCTGTGTTTCTTCTCGGCGCTTCTTCAGCCAAGAAGTCTTACGGTTGTGGTGTTTCAGTTGCATTATTACTCCCCAGGTTGTGAATCACCATAAAACTGCATTACCCGCGCAACCCTAGAGGACACACTGAAGGAGCAGAGCGTGCCTGCCACTGCCTTTCGCCGTGGGAGAAAAATCTGTACTTGGAAAAACATCTGTAAATGTACAGCTGTAAGCTTTCAGCGCATCATATGGTAGCAAGATGGGATACGATTCTCTGCTGGGGTATACAAGGCGTGCCAGCCTCTACTGCAGAGAATAACCTACGAGCTGTAAATAAACCTCCATTCTCAGTATCCCTGGAAGGAATAAAGCAGACACGCATGGCCTGGCTGCTGTACCCTGCTCAGAGAGTTTTATAAATAAAAATAGAAATAATTTAACGTCACTTTTTAATTTGAAGTAAGACCAGCTACCCACTTTTAAAATTCTTGGCTCTAATTCAATACGTATTTTTTCCTTGTGTCTCTCTTTCTTCATAAATGACAAATACAGGATTTTTCATCCAGGAGATATTGTGTTTGTATTGACATTGATAAAACAAATTTGTTCTTAAATTTTTAATTAAATCAGCAAAGTATGTCCTTCTGTCTTCTTTATTATGCAACTTCCTCCAGCATTCACTGTATGATATTAGAGGAAGAAAAATAATTCTGTGGTAGAAATATAGGATTATGATCAGAAGGTATCAGTTCCCTTTGTGCTTTTTACAGTTTTCATTACACTTCAAATGCAGATAATATGTATTTACCAATGTCACAAAGTAGTTTGAGTTCTAATTTGCTTTGTTTAGCTTTTTAGACCCTTAAATAGTGGGCAGTTTATTCAGATAAAGTACTGCTTCCCGTCTATTTTTGCAGGGTGCCGGTCTGTTGGTACTCCTCTTTGATTTACCAAGTCATTAAACACTGCGAGATGCTAGCTGGTACTAACAATCACGCTCACATAGCTCTATCAAAATTCGTTCGGATGGTTATCGTCACCTGGAGGCCATTTCCTCCAGCGCTGAAAACATCAAAACTGATTGTGTGAGCACTCCAGGCTGCTTCACAGCAAAGTAACCGTAAATTAACTCAAATTGTCTTCAGCCTCAAAGGTTAGGAAGCATTGGGATAAGGTGAAAAGTGTGAAAAGGCAAGCTAAATTATACCTTGCAATTACCTTACATTTTCTTTAAGTTACATTGAATAGAAAGCACTTCTTAAGTCATACGAATTGAAAGAGGAAAATAAAAGATACAGGGTCACCAGTAAGGGGAGAGGGGGGCAGTCTGGAAACATTCTAGGCGTGGTCCTTACCTAAATGCTTAAGCTGACTTTGGTTTTAGTGGGATAGTTTTGGAGTATGATGGCAAAGGCAGGGTGGATGGTCGGAAGCAGGCTATAGAAAGAGAAATCTGAGGAAGGAATAAAAATCAGCTTGATGAGGAGGGGCGTAATTCCAGCTCGTGGAATGAACTGGCTTCAGAAACAGTGGGTCTGATAGCAAGAATTTCAAATAAATCTCTTGAACTGGGAGAGGTGATTGAGATAGCGAGCCAGGCAATTGAAAACACAGCTTAATGTTCATGTCAGTATTTAAGTGGCTGCGGACATTATTTATTTGCAGGCTGCCAGTCTGTATTGCTCCCCTGCACTACAGGTGAGCCAGCGTGCCCATCACGCGTGTGCCTGCCTTTGCACAGGCTCAGCAAAAGGCTGGGGGGGGCACGGGGTATCCTGAGTGCACGGGCTCCCCGGGGAAGTCCTGCCGTTATCTCGAAGGATGCACCGGCATGAAATGATAGGCCATGGAACATATGGCAAATGTGGTGTCACAGGACAGATTGACTTTGCCACTAGAGAAAAAAGCAATGAGGAGGAAATGAGGACAGCTGCTGAATCTGCTTACTGGATTCAGCACGGAAAAACACACCAACAAATGCCTATTAGGCAGTTAATAATGTTCCACTCTATAAGCTTTTATAATTCTATTGCAAAAAGATCAAATATCAATTTATTTGTATAATGCACTCACTGAGGTGCATCATATATTTCCTGAGCAGTTGAGGCTTATCGTGCTGCAGCCTGCAAGCTGTCTTCGTGCTAGCATGTACCTGATGGTAGGAAGGTTATCCTGCTGGATCCTCAGCCCAGTCTGTAGGATGTCTCGAAGCAGGAAAAACCCTGCACATCTGCATTGTCTTATTTGCACTCATAAGTCCAGCCTGATGCCTGACTGACTCAGAGACAACTCAGAAAAATCCTGTTTCTGCATCGAATTGTGCCAGCTCTTCCCCCAAATGTGAGATGCTCCTCCCTTCCTCCTCCTTGTTCTTTTTCAAATCTGGAAATTATCATCTAGGTTGCAAAGGGAATTTTCTGGTTTCCATATCCTTGCCCTAGTACTGAAAAACGATATATGTTCAGTTTGCGCTCTCATAAGCATGCTTGTCCCTTCTCTTTGCATTACATGCACACGCCCTCCGCAAGCTCTTTTTAGTAATCCATAACCCACGCGGAAACCCTCCTCCTCTCCTCAGACCCTGTTTCAGCCCATTTGCTCCCATGAATAACTCTCTTGTTAATGGCAGAGCATTCCCATCCCCATCAACGAACAGATGGTTGCAGTTTATAACTACGTGATGAAAGCAAACTCTGTTTATGACAATGTGTAACTTTGATTCCTAACTTGGGGTGTGTTCTAACTGCATTTTCCAATTGCAGCACTGTGTTTATGTCCACATTCATTTCTAAATTGGTTCCACCATCAATATTAAAATGTCATCTTTTCAGCTGCTCAGCTGGATTCAAGAATCCCACTTCTTGTGGTTGTCATGGACCAGTATTGTGTTTTCAATTTATGACCGTGTATTATAACACAGAGACACCAACATTACCCTAATAACGCTTTGTTTAACTGACGTTATTATGACATGTAGGAAATTTGGAAAAATAGTACAATCTATTTGACCATAAGGAATTAATTACTAGAGCAAGATGCAGACCACACAAACCACTCCTGATCTCCTTTCTTTCTTCCTTCTGCTCGGTTTTTCATGAGCAATGAGCGTGCCTGCAGCCTAACTC
The DNA here is from genome assembly GCA_027564655.1 of Leptodon cayanensis. Lineage (NCBI taxonomy): Eukaryota > Metazoa > Chordata > Aves > Accipitriformes > Accipitridae > Leptodon > Leptodon cayanensis. Next base: position 3,567,938 of record JANXJC010000026.1, on the reverse strand, counting down.
CAGCTGTCGTGGGACGTTTTGTGCTACTCATGGGAGCAACTATTGATTTTAGGGTCATAGAAGATTGATCACTGCTGAGTCTGTGTGTGGGACTGAGGCACCAAAACCCCATTTAAGGAGGTTTCAGGCAACCTGTGACGTGATCCTTTAGTTGGTAATGAAAAGCAATATTTTGCTTGTATTTTTCAGGTAATCACTTATATCTATCACAAACTTTGGTTTCATTCATCCCAGTCCCAGAGGAGAGTTGTGTTTAGTCTCTTATGCTGGCTGATAGACATGTCCATATATATATATATATGTATACACACACGTGTTATGTATATGTATGTATACATATATGTTACATACATATGTATATAAACATATGTTGCTTTTTTCCACTAACTCAGAGCAATTAAAAAATGTGCTTTGTAGTTGGAAAAAGAGATTGAAGAAATGCCTAGAACAGTTTTCCCTTAAAACTTCATTTTTTACCAAAATTGGTTTTACTCTTTTGCCAACATACTTTCCAATGACATTTTAAAAGTAAAAATTTTCCATTCCACATTCTATTAATGGCAAAAATGTCCATTTTTGACCTTGTTCTCTATTTAGCTAAGATATATTAAAATACTAGTTTCAAAATACTGTTTTCCACACTGTCTATAACATTTTAATGCAAGCTTAATACTTACAGAGTAATCCACAAGACCAAAAATAAGGAAGCAATCACTAATCATAGAATTACAGAATCATTTAGGTTGGAAAAGGCCTTTGAGATCATCAAGTCCAACCATTAACCTAACGCTGCCAAGTCCACCACTAAGCCATGTCCCTAAGCACCACATCTACACGTCTTCTAAATACCTCCAGGGACGACGGTGACTCAACCACTTCCCTGGGCAGCCTGTTCCAATGCTTGACAACCCTTTTGGTGAAGAAGTTTTTCCCAGTCTCCAACCTAAACCTCCCCTGGCGGAACTTGAGGCCGTTTCCTCTCATCCTATCGCTTGTTACTTGGGAGAAGAGACTGTTCTGTGCATCCTAAGGGACTGTGGTCTTTCCAACAGTTACTGGCACAGGACTCCCAGCCTGATCCTCTATGGTGGTTTCCCCTTCTCCCTGCAGTAAAACTCTGCTGGCATAAAGCCTTCCACACAAACCCCTTCCTGCCATGTGGGGAAGTGTGATTTCTCCTTTTGGAGCGCAGCGACAAAATCCTGCGGGCGTCCTTCTTAAGTTTGTCTTTTAGGAGTGACTGGCAGATGGCAGGGTTAAGGATCTAGAATATTCTGACATGGCCCCAGGAGCAGAAGGTCTCAAAGACAAGGCTGCAGTGCACAGATCATCAGCCAGCACTGACCACTCCTGTAACTTCCAGCACTTGGAGCCACAGGCTCACAGGAGAATTCGGGCTGGAAGGCACCACACCACGTCCAACCTCCTGCTCCGAGCAGGGCGAGCTGCGAGGTCAGACCGGGTTACTCAGGGCTCGCATTCCTTGTACTCCCCTTCCAACAGTGCTTGTTTCCAAGCATCTTTCAGTTAACAAAATTAGGCATTGGAACAGGCTGCCCAGGGAAGCGGTTGAGTCACCATCCCTGGAGGTATTTAAAAAGCGCATAGACGAGGTACTCTGTACCATGGTCTAGTGGGCATGGA